>OZ022579.1:7165677-7283177 GCA_963669155.1 Arbacia lixula
CAGCTTGATGAATGTGGGCGTAATGATACACTAGCCTCTATGATGGTATGCCATCTACTTCACCTCAACAATTCCCTATGAAGTGCCTGAAGCCCGGGAATATTGTGCTCCCCCACCCCAATTGTATTAATGTCTGGATACTTAATACCATGAACCATATTTTTTTTCACAGAAAACGTTGCCAGACCATGCTTGAGCTGTGAATAAATCTAAAAACGTGACTGATTATGTATTGATAAGAAATCATGGGCCCGGTTTTATGCCGTATAAGGATTTGTGTTTTAGTTGTGGATAATGCACAAGTGGTTCGAAGCGAGTGTGCAATTATTTCGTAAAGGGATTAATCGCTGTCTCAGTAAGTTTTCGTATACACGTATATGATGTTGCCATGGCGACGCAGGAGAGAGTGCTTTTGAACATTACTCCATTTAAATTTTGTTGAAATATTAAATACGATATCCTCGTCCCTCCCGCTCTTATCATTATTTTCTACCCTAGATAAGAAGATGTACATCTTCCAGGGCAGGAAGAGAATCGCAGGTCATCCCATCAAATTCACGGAATGGGGAGTTGATAGTCATATCCACGGAGCCGTCCATGATAGTCAGAGGGGTGAGGAACGTCTCTAAGCGTATCACTTTTCTTTTGGATATAAACTAAACCATCCATCTTTTCATTTACTTTGCTTTAGCATGTCAATACACCGACAGTGTGGGCGCAGCAGATTAACGTTTTATAAACGACAAGTGATTGTATGAATAGGACCAAGAAACATTACCTGTGCGAAAGTTGTTTCAGAACAATCCACGTCATGTGTGTTGTGTCGTTTCATATTTCACTGTGTTGCTTACGGTTGAAGTTTATTCTTTTTATTTTGTTTTTGAATCAATGCTTGAAGCAATGCTCGTCTGAAACATTCATTATTGTGTGTCCTTTCCTGAGGACGGTATGACTTAAGTTTCATCTTCCTCCATGTACTTCGAGACTTACAAGTCACCATAATTATACAAATGAATGCCGCAATAATTTGTAAAATCCATGCAATACGACCTACTAAGTAGTGTCAGTCAATGGTTACTGCACAATTGCCATTTCTCTGCGAAGATGATTTCTTTCAAGATAGACCTATAGACATAGACAATTTGTTTAAACTATTCTCTGTAATAGAAAAACTCATATATATATTTATAACAATGAGGATAACAACAACATTTTAAAGATGGTGTCTATGATTTAGCACCTGTCATTTTATCTACACTTCCCAGATAAGACACTGTTCTTCAAGAGACGACAGTTCTGGAGATATAATGACGCAGCGAAGCGGATAGATAATGGATATCCGAAGAACATCGAGGAAGAGTACGAAGAAAAGCTCAACAAACCAGACATGGTCTTCTCCGATCCCTCGGGTATGCCCATGACTCTTTACCAAAGCTTGTCTTTTTTGGTCTCCTTTTCGTCATCTTGTTCTCCCTGCTGTCTTTGTCTTCAGTTTTTCATTCCCTAAATTGCTTTCCTCATTTGTCTCTTACATAATGTCCTTCGCATTTGTCTTCCCTTTCTCCTGGTTCTCATTCTTCTTTTTGTACAAGTTCAAGTTGTTTTCTTATCCAAAACAGTCTCCCTTTCAGCTCTGTTCCTAATCATGTTATCTTCTGTTTGTCTTTGATTTGTCCCCCCCCTTTTTTTTTCCTTCTCTCTCTCTCTCTCTTTCTCTCTCTCTCTCTCTCTCTCTCTCTCTCTCTCTCTCTCTCTCCCTCTCTCTCTCTCTCTTTCTCAATATCCAATCTTACCAAAATATGTTGTCCTTACCATCCCTGTACATCTTAATTTTGTTCACAGGCAATTACTACTTTGTGAAGAACCAAAAAGTGTTTCGCGTCAGAGCGGGAGGGCGGACCGTGGACTCTGGATACCCGAAACCCTTTGCGCCAGAGTTTTTCTCCGACTGCTGAGGAGCGGTCTCGTTGATTTTGCCCCTGCACTGTGGAAAAATGTAGGTTAATTGCTTGGAAGGGTGAGGGCGTAATGCTATTTGAAGACATTGTGCCAAGACATTGCAGATGTTGAAGGCGGTGTTTCTTTTATGCAGGGCTAACACATACAGTTGTGTAAATACCAGTTTAAATACTATTTTAGAACTCCCCTTAGGGTACTAGCACTGAAAACTTACTTTCAGAGTTTTTCATGGAAAGTAAGATGGTTTATTCCATTTAACTTGGGATGTTAAGTTTTAAAAGGTTATGAAAGCGTGTTGCCGAAATATGACGTGTAATATCTATGCTGTGGGAAAAAAAGTACGAAGTATGGTGTCCTCATATCCATTACTATGCAGGTCTCTGGTTCTACACATTATCCCTCAAGAGAAAGATTTATTGGTCCGACATTGTCTGTCGGGCAAGTCCAGGGCATTCTCTTTGACACTCACCACTATGATCACCCATTTGCTTTACCCAGCTAGTTTAGAACCAGTTGTCTTGACAACTTCGGTGCGCTATGATTTAGAACGATTGGATCGAAATGTATTAGCAGCTTCACGCCTACCTGTGTGGTAACGTGTAAATCTTATCTAGTGATTCAGTTTCAATTAGTGGAATGCACCTCGGACAATGTTCTCACCTATATGCTAAAGAATATCCCTGATCGTAAAGTGGTTCAATTGGAGGCCTCGCTGTATACATTGTGCAACGAAGAAAGTTGAAGATTGGTCTGATCTTTGTCCACCAAGATATTTTGTGTGTAATAATGATGTCAGTTAAGACGTTATGGAACGGTAGGAGTAACACATTGTTTATCATATGGAGAGCTAGTATACGTTGCAGTGTAAAAAAAAAAAAATGAAATATCATCGTAACATTTATCACGATAACAAAAGGAACATAGATTATTATTGCGATATTATCAGATAACATATAATGAGCGTGTTTTAGGATGTGATCGAGCTATTACATGTACTGCTTATTAGTTTCCAACTCGCGTTAAAATCTATGTGCATGCGCCGTTTGTACAATATTATGCAGTGGGAATTAAAATTATTTACAGTCGCATTACGTACATGCACTAGTTTGTTCGTGGCATTGCTTTGCCAATTTCATTTGTGTGTACATGTAGATATTATTTCTGTTTGTGCGGAGGAGGGGGTGGGTGTGTATGTGTTGGTAAGAAATAATGAATGTAGGGGTATGTGTGTGTGTGTGTGTGTGTGTGTGTGTGTGTGTGTGTGTGTGTGTGTGTGTGTGTGTGTGTGTGTGTGTGTGTGTGTGTGTGTGTGTGTATGTGTGTGCGCACGCACGCAAGGATAAAATAATGGGCAAGAGACTGTGTTTGTGTGTATATACATATGTATGTGCGTGCGTGTATGTGCGTGCGTGTATGTGCGTGCGCGCCACTTGATGGCGAGTGAAAAGTCAAAAGTCAGGAGTGAAAAGTCAAACTTTAACTGAATAATCCTCAAATGAATGATTCCGCAATTGATCGCAGGTTACAGTATTCACTTCAAGTTTTCTGTGGATAATACAGTATGCCTACACTATGAATCAATTACAAAAGCACGTCAATTGTTTTGAGAAACATATTATAATACTTTATTCATACTCATTTAAATCAAAATGAAAATATTGTCCTCAGCATTTCATCAAATTATGAAGATTCTCACTTACATGACTACAATGCCATTCTATTAAAATAACTCACTTTCAGTTCTGGCTTAGAAATGTACCATATTTTAAAGACATTATCCGTAGCAAGTTTTACATGCATGTAAAAATCAACAACAAAAAATAACTTGAGAGTTTCTGATTTTCAATTAATAGGCCTATACACGCATTACATTCAAAGTGAGTAGTCCATCAAAGTTTTAAGGGATTGGGTCCCACACTTACATCCCTCACTACACACTACACGTATACTTTACTTGTGATGTTATACATCAGGATTTCATACCAGTAATGTATATGACTGCATAGATACATTCAAACATAGAATAACTGAAGGGGGGGGGGGGGGGGGGGGATTCTTCCCTACCTTCACCCACACAATAAGATACATGTATATCATGCACACATCTGTCCAGTTTTTATAGACCACAGCATTGGACATAGTATATACCTGTATGTCTAAATGGGATTTGAAAGCTAGCTGATACTCCATAGACTTGGTATCTGCAGACTTTGGCTGATGACTGTCGTGAGGTGTAATACATGTACTAAGTGTCTATGTTGTTACATGATTATATTACAGTTGCTTCAGCTAAACACAAGCACATGAGAAGCCTTCAACCTTAAACTCTCTCGTTCCCATTGGCATGAAGATTTGTACGAAGTCAAATGCTTGGTAATGAAAGGGTTAGCCATCCACCTCCCACACACGTCCTCCACCCCTGCACATTATATGGCACATTTCATTTAAGTAAAGTTTGCTTTATGTCTCATCATGTTAACAACCTTGTTTGGAAACTCATTAAAAAATTACTTCAATGTCAATATCAGCATTATAAAATATTAGAGTTAGAGAGCTCTCTTTTTTTTGGTCTCAATTGCACTTCCATAAACAATATACACGTATATAATGAATATCATACATAATCATGCTGTATATGTATGCAAATGTCTGAACTTACAATGCATTACTGAATGAAACATATCTTCATGGAAGCTAATTCATAAACAAGGATAACCAATTACAATATCTTTCTTCTTCTTTTTTTTTCAAATGAGATATACATGAATCTGTCAATTAATCAAATTGAAGAAAAATTAATGGCATTTAGGACACTGCTTTGATTCACAGAATCAAGATCACACAAGCTTGGATACCATGTACATTCCTGGGTGCAGTTGTTTCAATGACAGCTAAGTAAAGATGCATCTGCAACACTGTTCCAAATTTGCATAACAATCATTATGCATAAATACGGGATCAATTTGCGTAGGTTTACCCAATTCCACATTTCCACAGCAGTAATAAGGAATCTAGTTCTATATAATGTACACAACTCAGCATGGATACAAACATCATACTGTGTGTGTAACTTTAGAGTAAAAGAAAGCTTTTTTTATGTATCTTTTTGATTTGTGGCAATGAAGGAGTGCTACTTCGAGTCATCAGACTTGATCAGAGTGGGCCAGAATTCATAACATACAATTCTGATTGAGAAGAGAGAAGAAAAGAAAGGTATAGTCAGAGTGCTCTGTTGTTCTTCTTTTGTTTGGATTGAGTTTGGATATGAGAATTTCGCACTCACATTGCCTTTGTCACCACATCATGAACAAACAGCAGCGCTATCAACATTGAAAATTAACAATCAGGAAGATTTGGGGAAATTTCATTAGAAATCAGGGAGAGGTTCATCAAATGCATACAACCTAATGACAATAAGCTATCAATAATCAGGGAGATTGGTAGATGTGATAAAATCCAATGCAGTATTTTTGGTCTACTTTCAGGGAGTCTCCTAAGAAATTAGGGAGACTTGGCAGCTCCGCAAACAGGAAAGCAGGCCAACTCATCACAAGCTTTGGGTCAGCATACTTGCAAATACCAGAAAATTTAGACACTTGTAGTACAACTCGTTCTTCATTACAAATCAAAAGTATCTTTGGTCTCACAGAAGCTAAAAAGAAGGTCAAACCTGCTCCCTTACGAAAAGTGTGAATCATCTCAAAAGGACATCTGAGGATTATGAGCAGCATATCATTAGCAAAGCAGTGACAACAAACGCAGGTGATAAACCTGTTCAGTTAACAAATGCATGTACCATCTTTCTAGTCAACTGAGCGAGAAATAAAAATATCTTGTATTCGCCTTGTTCGGTCCAGCTCAATTTCCCTGCTCAACTCTACATCTCTTTCACTTCCAATGTCCAGTCTCTTAAGCACACAAATAATTGTGGCTGATGAGATTTTAAGATTCAGCAAAAACATATTTTTCTGCCCTAGCACATTTCAGCTTTGATATATTGAGACAACAACATATATATAGCTGTATATGTAGGTGTTTGGGCAGCATAAGAACAATTGGAGATACAAAGGGCAATACGTAATAATGCACTGGGTATGATTCAATATTTGTGTTTTGCATCCAAACAAGATGTTGACAATGTATTTACAATGTTCACAAATCAAAATAAATAGAATACACTCTATCTGTTGCTACGACTGCCTCACCGAAACAAGTAGATTGGTACACTATGGTCAGCAACATGCGTCAGGTTCAGACTCTGGTACCTAATAAAACAACAAAAGCAAAGAAAACGATGTTATTATATAGCAATGTAGCTTCACATCTTGACCTCTTTAAATGCCAATCTATGGGTCTAACATGTATTGCATGTTCAAAAAATGTACCAATACCAAATGAAGGGTTAAAGGAAGAAAATGGCGAAGAAAATTGCTTGTGCTGCTCTTGCGTTTCTTTTGCTGGGGGGCGTGGCTGAAGGGCGTGCTCATAATAACGGGTCAATTTCCTTTCTTTTTCTTTATTCTTGGGTAGGGAATTTGCCTCGCTATATCAGAAATTTTGCTATAGCCGATCTCGTTATATGAAAACAGAATACATGGAGGTCTATGGAGGAAAAATCAGGACTCAAGAAATTTCCTCGTAATAACAGGGTTCTCACTATACCCGTGCTCATTGCAACGGAGTTTGCCTGTACTAGGAAACTAATAAAAGAGACATTCAATGTTTTCTTGGAGTTTATGTTTATAAGGAGGAATCAATCTAACGATACTGAAAACACAATTTTGAAAGAAAGTTGATTTAGCACCTTTTTGAAAGGAGCTAATCACTTTATGCAATATATGCTTACCATTCTGAATTTCTGTGGTAGTAGTAGCCCTCTATCGATGCCGTGGACTTCTGAAAGCAAATGTAGTAAAAACCAGCAAAGGAGGCGCCGCTGATGTCTTTAACTTTATGGTCAGGCACTAAGAAGTGCTCCTGAAAACACAAATGATGATTGATGATGATGATTGTAACACTAATCATAGTATCATGATGACACCATCAAGGCATCAACAACAAAGACAGTCATATTAAGTCAGAGAAATTCAGAGTAATTCGATTGCAGGAATTATTTCATTGAAATTTCAACTCTCATCTGACTAAACTGCTTTTGTTGTGCTCATTTAGTAATTTCCACACATAGAGAACACTGGTGAACGCCTGCCATTGCATGTTTCATCAAAGACTGATTTGAAAGATTCCTTACCTTCCACCTCATGAAGACATAGTCTGTGTTTTTCAGGGCATCATAGTTGAAGTTATCTTGGTTGAAGGTCTTAGTATACTGGTAGAATGATAGAAACTGGCCCTGAAAACAAACACACAAAAACACAGTAAGTACTCATAATTTGTTCCAATTGCAACTTATACAGCACTGAGTTCTATAAACACCGGTAATAAGCTTTTGTCATTTCATGTCTGAAAATTAAATCACAGAATATAAGTTCAAAAAGCAGAAAATTCCATTGGGTTATAATGTTATTGGTCAAAATCAGATATTCTGCATAAAAAAGTATGTTGACAGTTGAATATATGCATATAGATTGTAAACAATTAATGCTATGAATGTGGTTTGCTTGGAAACTAATGGAAATATTTGGTTGGTAATCATATAAGGGTAAAACAATGTTTTAAACAGTTTTGTTGAAATATTGTGATCTAATGTGAAAGCAGGTATGAATCAATTTCTTGTCATTTGTGAAAACATATTATGAATAAATAAAAATAAACATACTCAAAACATTCTAAGAGTATTGACACATCATTATCATAATTCATGAAACTATTCATGAAACTATAACATATTCATAAACTATAATGTGATATTGAATTAAAGTCATTTTGATAAATGTTCTGAATCAGATTTCTTTATAATGCTGTATGAAGCTAAACTTTATATCAACAAGTAAACTTTATATCACAACTTTATGTCTAACATGTATTCTAGGCCATGGCCATTGTCATGAATGAAGAAGGCTCATTTTTAAATATGTGTCCCTTAGGAAGGATGTTAAAGGGCATATACTGTACTGGGAAGGCAAAAAAGCCTTCAAAATGTGATTGTTAGCAATCTTCTTGCCAATGGTCTTAAATTCATGTATTGTCTATTTTAGAAGCTTGCTGAAAGTTATTTGCCCTCAAATGATCCACATATGGAGTAATTAATGATTAATGAGTAAATCCTCAAAATGTTCGGCCCGAACACTGTGAGGATTTGTGATTTAATCACTCATTACTCCAGATGTAGACCATTTGAGGGCAAATAACTTTCATCAAGCTTCTAAAATAGACAATACATGAATTTAAGACCATTGGCAAGAAGATTGCTAACAATTACATTTTTAAGGCTTCTTTGCCTTCCCAGTACAGTATATGCCCTTTAAATGGAGCCACACTCTAGAATGTACGTTTTAAAGTCCCCACTTCATTTCTTGAATAAGCTTTGTGAGAAACCTTGAGATTGGACATAAGTTTATAGATACATGTACTGCAAAAAAAAATGTGTGATGCCAGCCCCTCGGCCCTCGTGGTTCACCCCAGAAGGCGGTACCAAAAGATGGCAATACGCAATATTGCACATCACAGCTTTTCGCACAGCACAGAAGACCATTGAGTGATGTGAGTGCCATATATGAAATCATAATATTTCATAGATAAATATGTCTCCTCTATGCTATTACCCAGTGTTTCTTGTCAACTTCCTCGTCTGCATCCCACTTCCTGGTGAGGAAGGGGTACTTCTCCCCGATGATCTCCCCTTCAAAGAATGTGACGAGGACTGGGAATTCATCGGTGAGACCCTTGATCTTCAGGTAACCACACAGGTAGCTGTTTTCTTCATCCACATGCTATAAGAAACACACAAACAAATAGGATAGTACAAATTTCCTGAAAGATATTTTCATGAAGGACTTCCTTGGCCAGCCCAGAATTGATATTTGCTTATCAGTCTCCATCAGTCTCAGAAGGGTTTGTCAGAATACTTTTTTTTTCAATGAAAACAAACTCAATCACATTTAATTCATTCATACCAAATCAAGAATATAGTACAGTATTCATATGCAAAGCCAAAGTAAAATAATCAAGTTAGGGCAGTGCCAGCAACCCAGAGAGGTCACAGAGTTCGGGGTGATGCTGTTTTATTTGGGAATCTTATTTATGAACAAAAATACAACAAACTTAGAATAGTATTGATAGATCTACACTACAGCTCAAAGGAATTGGCATAGGGAAAGGGAAAGGGAGGAAAGGGAAGGAGCCGCAGTTTTAAACTGCGGTTATGTTGTCCAGTTCAGCAAGGAAAACATGATGCGTTAGCCTAAAATGCATCATGTTTCATGCTGAGCTGGACAAAATATGCTGCGTTTTAAAACTGCGGCTCCTTCCCTTTCCTCCCTTCCCCTTTCCCTATGCCAATTCCTTTGAGCTGCAGTGTGCATAGAATCAAAAAAGCAAATGACATTAAAACATTTTATGTTAAACCCTTCTCTTTGTCCACATATTCAGTGGAAAATGATTTTTACAAACTGTATAACAACTTGAGTTTAGATTAGACTTTAAAAAATTAAAGGAGTATAATTTAGATATCAAATCATTGCAACATTTGTCCAAGTCAACCAACCAATACAGGCACAGGCAGCTGCAGTATGATGGGAAGGGGGGGGGGGGGATTGATTCTTGCTGCACTTACGAATTGAGACGAAAACAAATACACTAAATCACACTCACTTTCATGCTTTATATTTTCAAAATCATATTCCTGAGACATTTTGAGTAAACACTTACGAATAATTGTATTTTCAGTGCAAAACTGTTAGCCTGTCAATATTTGTCAACGATAAAGTTGTGGCCCTTAAACGCCACAGCGATTGCGTGTACTGTCAATGGGCTTTTCCTGATCGAATTTGTGTTCAATTTTATGGTGACTTGGTTATTTGAAGAATTTTTTTTTTTTAAATATTGTACATGTAGTTTGCTTCTTCATGTGATTTATGTGTGAAGTGGACTCTTGATAGAAGAATTCTATTTTCTTTGAGGCAACCCTACATGTAGATGTTTGAATAATGGAAACTGACTACTCCGGTCGGCGACTGAAGCAATCCTGGAGCGGATGCACGGCAGGAATTTTGAAAACGGACGTTCTGGGGGGCATTTCATCAAAGGACTTGTCGGACGTTTTATCCGACAAACTGTTATAAGCTACTAAAATCCTTGCATCTTACTGGCCGAGAGCAAACTTGTCGGATAAAATATCCGACAAGTCCTTTGATGAAATGCCCCCCTGGTCTGCAAATTATATTGACATTTGATTTTTCGTAGCTTAAAATTTCAAAAGACGATAATTTGATGAAACTTGCTTTTTTTTTTACTCGTATTAGTCGTAATTGCAAAGCTTGACCGAAACTGTTGTGCTGACGGTGATCCTGTAGTCTAACGCGTGATATACTGATACGTTTACCATTACGTAATACGCATTTTTGCATTTTGCTAGTGCACTGATTTAGGAGAATGGGCCATTAGTGTAATATGTGACTGTAGAACTTCCAAAATATCTTTCCATCTAGCTACTGGATATCATTTGAAAAGGTGCAAAGAAATGTTGACTTAAGTTTAGTTACAGAGCAAAATAATACTTGAATCATCGCCATCGGACATCGGTTACTAATCAAAATAATTAAAACACAACTTATGCCTGTCTGATATTTCTAGTAGACCGAAAAATCAGTCTCTGTAGAGTGTAGGACGTTGGATGCACTGAGATTGCATCTGGCTCCTCTGAACGCCCGCCCTGGCCTGAATGAGACGGTTATTCCTGTCTAATATTCTAGCGGTTTCTGAAAGCGGCTCTCCCCGGATCTCCCGGGAGGTAAACTATCCAAACACGAGCGACGGTGTCAATTCATTACCTGCAGTTCGACTTCTACATCGTAGCGATTTCCTTTGCTTTTCTGGTGCCCTTGGAAGCTTGATCCACTATAAAGAAGTGATCGTGCAACTCCAGGCTGAAAACAGTTCTGAGGTGGTGGAGGATAAACGTCAACGACTCCCGGCATTATCTCTTATTCTTATTTCATTCAAAAATTGAAAGTGATGAACTCGTAGTTTTTGCGTCGGAATAATGTCGATTGTACATATGTCTGCAAAGCCGCAATGCAATGGCAGCACTTTTGAAAACTTGGTAAGGTCGATTGGTAAAAATTGTTGCCAACCGACCCGCCCTACTATGGTAGTAAAGTAGCCAAATTGAATGTAGCACAGAGCGACTCGATGAACTGGGCCATAGAATGTCGTCGGCCCAGTCAGTCCAACCTTGGGGTCCAACCCACTGATCTCAGTGTAGAGATCAGTGGGTCCAACCATACATTGCGAGACAAACGATTTTAATACACTAGCCAATATTGGTAGCCTAATTAACCATAATTCTTGTACATCAAAAATATCTTCTATTCAAACCCGATGAATTAATTTTTGTTGTTGGCTGTTATTTATATAATTGTTTCGTTTGAATCTCCCCAGTCCTCAACGTGTGTTATTTTCCTATGTAACGTAAAATGATCTTGCCATCATGACAATAATGCGGTCTGAACAAAGGCGCGGCTAGGCCTATATCATGAACTTTTATTAATTGTATGAGTTTGCCTCACTTCTTTCAAATTCAAAATCATCAATGTGTCACTGTTTCTAAACTGTGTCAACATATGACAAGAAATGTTCACAAATCGTTATTGGTCTCGAGCTGAAATTGAGATAAATGAACTTTGTAATTGAATAGGTCTCCATCAGGTATCGGACTGAACTATTCCCAACAGCCCAGTAAAAACTCATATAAGGAAGTGTAAGTGTATTACAAATAATTGTTTAAAAGTTCCTTTATTTTAATAGGTGATCTTATGATCACTATGTGCTATATTCAAGCAATGTATTTTAGATATGAAAAATCGTAGTAAGTTGATATAATTTGTTTCCATTCATCTTTTTTACGCAAATTGTCGATTACTTGATTTTTGTTAGGTGATTCGTCCAGACTTCACACAGCTAAGTTCAGCTTAAAGGAAACTAACCTTTTGGATATCGGATGAATTGCCGCTCCAGTGGGATGTGTGTACGTGGAGCACTTGTGAAAAAAAAAAGCAAATGTAGCTTCTCTTAATCGTGAAAAGTTGTGGGGAAATTAGCCAGGAAGCAGCAAAAACAAGGAGTGCACTGATGGGAATTTAAAGAGAAGATGGGAAAATTAAAAGAAGGTCATGGAAGTAGGAGCACTTTTGAGAAAGAACAGAAGGAGGATCTCTATACTCGACTGAACGCATGATGTCTCCCCCCCCCCCCCCCCCCACCCCCACCCCCGGCCCCCACCCAACACACACACGCATTCTTATTTTTTATCATTCTATTCTTTTCACAAGGTTGCACCCGCCCCTAAGACAGGAACACAACTATAAGGATAACTCCCGAATCCTCGCGTTGTTCCGCCATGGGCAGAAGCTTAGTTACGTTAGCCCAATTGGGCGAGTAAGATTTGTAATGAACTAAATTCCTAATAATATTTTCTCGATTACTCAATTAATAGCTCAATTATTGTCTTCTCACGAATTTATTTTCTATAGCTTTGTTTTATTGTATTTGAATTCTGATGTAAATTAGATATTTCTGGTAAATAAATATTGACATAAAAATGTTCGATTGGCATGTAAAAAAAAGTGTCTCTATATTCATACTGATTTTACGCACACAAAATACAACACGGTCGACTAATATTGGTATGGTAAGCTCGGTTCGTGTGTGTTGATATTGTATACAAAAACACATGCGTGACATATCGACATTCACTGGTACCTTTCATATTATTGTACCGTTCGTGTACTGCAGTATACTGGACAACTTATTCCCTGGCATTGCGAAAATGGCCTCAGGATCGCAAGATTTACGTCACAAACTCGACCACCACCATCATCACAGCTATGACAATTCACGTCGGTCACTGTCAAGCAGCGATGACGGCGATTTCACCTCGACCTTTCGCCGTAAACGACGACGTCGAGACCGATATTCGTGGCACGACTGGCAAGCCCCGAAATCTATCGAAGAAGAAATGGAGGAAGTGAAAAAGATTCATTCGGGAGTCTCACAAAGGCAGCTTTTTTCTGAAGAAGAATGCCATCAGATTGAGAATAAAATCAACGAAGTTGTTGAATGTGCAGCTAAGGGCATGTACCGAGATCATACCGTGGATCGGGCTCCGCTCCGTAACAAGTATTTCTTTGGCGAGGGCTACACGTACGGATCGCAGCTGGCGAAACGGGGGCCGGGGCAGGAGCGGCTGTACCCCCGAGGGGAAGTGGACGACATCCCACCCTGGGTGGACGAGCTGGTCGTGAGCAAAGTCGTAGAGGCAGGGATTGTTCCAAAAGGTGTGCAGTGTTGTTGTGACTTCAAATTAAGCTACCTTTA
Organism: Arbacia lixula; assembly: GCA_963669155.1. Classification (NCBI taxonomy): domain Eukaryota; kingdom Metazoa; phylum Echinodermata; class Echinoidea; order Arbacioida; family Arbaciidae; genus Arbacia; species Arbacia lixula. Next base: position 7,179,130 of record OZ022579.1, read on the forward strand.
GCTTCATACTTCATGCAGGCTGACATTGAACATGCTGAAGTTCTTGAAACAAAGAAGAACTTTATTAGTTTTTAGGGTTCGCCAACTACCCACTTTCATACTAGTACATGTGTATGATGGAACAGCCTAAAAAATAAAAGTAGCCATTACCATGTAATTTGCCTAAAAAAATTGAAATCCCTTGCAGGTCGCCTTCTTTGCACAAATTTAGATATTATATGGAAATTATATTTTACTCACAGTTCCAAGTAGTTTTCCTGATAAGGTTTTATGGCTTGTCAACTTCTTAATCTTCAGCAAAATTCATGTAAACTTTCACTGCTCTCCCTACTTAACAAAAAAGAGAAAACATGGAAACACAATTATGCAGATTGTCTGACTTTCCTCACTTTTTCAGAGCTCCTGCCCCGGTCCCCGTTTCGCCATAGTGATATTTATAGTGATACTTATAAGAAAAAAATGATCAGAAGGAATTTTCCCTTATCCTGATTTAGGAACAAGTGGACATTGTTGTATTAAGCAAAGTCCACTCATGAACTAGCAAATTTAGTTTTCTAAAATAACAGCTTGTCTATTCCACAAATATGTGATAATGTATTACTGTCCTTCTAATTCCACCCACCCAGGCTTCATCAACAGTGCAGTGATAAACGACTACCAGCCGGGCGGCTGCATCGTGTCCCACGTCGACCCCATCCACATCTTTGACCGGCCAATCATCTCGGTGTCCTTCCTCAGCGACTGCGCCCTCAGCTTCGGCTGCAAGTTTTCTTTCCGTCCTATCCGGGTGTCTAAGCCCAAGGCCTGCATCCCCCTTCCTCGCGGCTGTGTCATGACCCTCAGGTGAGTGCTCCACTTCAGGGCCCAGGGGTGAAAATTGTCTCATAAAATCTCTTGTATTGTTGTTACTTTGCACTTATAGCAAAACTATTCTGAAAATGTTCTCACCTCTGATATTGTTGTATCTTTCCTCATTCTACTTAAAATGCATAAATACTGTATGCAGTATAGTTCCATAAATTGCTCTTTATCTGTTTTTGACCACAGAATGATTTTTTTTTTCGTACAGGTTTGTGTGTAAAAACGTATTTCTGATAACGTATCAAATGCACAGGTAAAAAGATGCATATCTTTTGGCGGCTTTGCACCTCCACGAGGTTCTGTCTTCACTTATTGTTCTGGGGTGGTATTCTGAGCACCGTTTTATCTTTGCTGTTTTATCTCTGTTGTAAGTCAGTGAGTTACAACGGCGCTAAAACAGTTGTTAAACGGTATTCTGAACACCGTTTTAACGGTGTTGTAAGTCAGGAAAACCACGCCCACCGCCACAACTATAACCAATAGGAAATGTTGTTAGAGGTAGCATATAAGAAGTTTTAACCAATCCGATTGCTCCCTTGGGCAAAAGCGCGAGAAACGCGCCTAGCTTTAATATGCGCGTTTTAGCGCTTTATTTTGCGCTTAATATATTGCATTGGATTTTTTGTTTGTGTTAATGTTGTGTGCATGTTATGCGAGAGAATTAAAAAAAAACACACAATTTGCTGAAGATAGTCATGGCAAAGTTTCGAAGAGGTGTGGATTTTCTCGCAGAAGAGGTTGCGCGATTAGTTGTTGAAGTTTTAGCGATAAAGATTTCCGCCATGACATAATTATACAAAGTTAAAACACCATCCACCCTGTTTTATCTCACAGGCATATATTTGCACATGGTCAGAGTTACAACAGAAGATAAAACAGTCGTCAGAATACCGTGTTACAGAGATGGTTTTACTGTTTGCGCCAAAAGTTACGCGCGTGCGCACAAACTATGACAATGGCATGCGCGGGCAAAGGGAGAGAGATAAAACAAACGTTAAAACAGAGTTAAAACAATAGTTACAACATAGATAAAACGGTGTTCAGAATACCGATTAGTTACAACAGATTTAAAACAGAGATAAAACGGTCTCAGAATACCACCCCTGACTTCTGCGTGACAAAATCATGTTCATTGTATTCTGCTTTCTTGCCTTCCTTCTTCTATCATTTCTTCAAGTAATAGCTTCTGGATACAGTAACTCTATTTGTAATCATACAATATGTCTGGCCCATATACAAGCTTTCTTTTCTGTTTCTAACATCTCTCTCTCTCTACATGCTCTTTGGAGCACTCCTTTATTGCTGAATTCCATAATCCAGCTTATTCTCTGTATTCCCCTGAAGTACCACATTTGGTCTGCTTCAATGCATTGTTGTGTCTATAGAGTTCACATTTCAACTCCACATAGCAGACTGTATTTACATGATGCACATTCACATCATACAGTGTTGTTACTCAGATGAACTCAGTCAGCATTTTGTTGATTTTGTTCTTTCTGAACAGTGGGTATGCAGCAGATGAAGTGACTCATTGCATCAGACCACAGGATGTCACGTCTCGGAGAGCCGTCATTATTCTACGCAGGTGAGAAGCTGGTGCATGAATTTGTAGTGGAGGAGGGTGGATGGTATCTAGCTATCTAGCTATCTATCTATCTAGCCTATTTCTCTCCACTGCCTAAGGAAGGCTTTCTCATCATTTTTCCACTTTGCTCTATCTTGTGTCGTTCGTTTCCATGTCATACTACCATATTCTTTAATATCGTCAATCTACCTCCTACTTTTCCTGCCTATTCTTCTGGTGTTAGCTGGGGGATCAGATTGTTAAATTATATTTCCATCTACCATCTGTCCTCTTGGCCAGATGACCATCCCACCTCCATTTCTTCAATTTAATTTCCTGTACTATGTCCTGTACGGTTTTCTTTCTCAAATCCTGGTTTCTAACTTTATCCCTCTTTGTAACACCAATCATAATTCTTTCCATAGCCCTTTCGATTACTCTAAGTTTCTCCAGTCTCTTAGTTGTGGTCCATGTTTCTGCTCCATAAGAGAGCACAGGTATGATGCACTGGTTGAAAGTCTGTTTCTTGAGAGAAAGAGGGAGCTTCTCATCACAAAAGATAAAGTTGAGCTTGCCAAATTTTGCCCAAGCCAACTGGATCCTTCTATTCACTTCTCCTGCTGTTTCATTTTCTATTTGCAATCTTTTTTCCCAAGTATATGTAGTTGTCTACCTTTTCTACGGTCTTCCCCCGAACTGTGATTTTGTGTTCTTTGAATCTACTGCTCATCATTACCTTTGTCTTTGAGATATTCATTTTACAGTCCAGCTTTTCTGCTTTCTTCACTTAGTTCTCTAAGTGCTAACCCTAACCCTAACCCTAACCCTATCCCATGGTATCATGGTGAGGCAAATTAGGAAGCTGTGGGCGAAAATAATCTGTTGTACCTTGTGCATTTAGGAGAAAAAACAATTGGGAGACAATTTTTAAATTACTCTAGCATACAAAGTCTGCACAACCACAGTAGTTCAAAAGCACAGTGACATATTTATCATTTCTGTAAGTTAACACTAAATTGCTGTTATATACTTCATTCAAATTGTTGAGACAGGCATTTTCATATCAATTAGAAAGCTATGTGAGCAAATCATCTTTTGCTCCATGGGAATTTAGAAACAAAAAACAAGCGTTTGAAGACCATTTTGAAGTACAAATATTGCAATTAAATTCGTCACGATTTGTGTGCACAGTGTAATCAAAATTTAAGTTTGAATGTAACAAGGTTTTGTTGTGCTCAACTCTAACACCATTTATGTGCTGATTTGGGTATTGAAGTGAGAACATTTTTGAAGATGATCTCATGAGCTCTCCTGTGTTTTTATTTTGCAAATGTGCTTTTCTTAGGGTATTTCCTGAAGCTCCACGCTTAGAAACCCCAACTACACCTTCACCCACAACATCTCTCAAAACGGCAGCTCCATCTTTTGAAGATGACAAGGAGCATGGACATGGAAAACATGAGAAAAAAGATGAAAAATCATCATCGTCTCACTCATCATCAAGGCATCACCGACATCACCATCATCACCACAGCCACCATCACCGGGAAGAGAAGGATGAAGGAAAGGGGAAGATGAAGTCGCTGGTCGCCGTAGTAGTAGGGGGTGATGTTGCCACGGCAACAAGTGAGGATGGGGTCCACATCTCAGAGGAGGTTGAGCTGGAGGAGGAGGAGAGAAGGAAGAGTGAGATGAGAAGGTCTAGTAGGCGGAGCCGTTCTCCGCGGGCGAGACCAAATGGAAAAAAGGATGGAGGCAAAGAGGAAGAGAAGAATGAAGAGGATCGACAGAACGAGCATATAGTGGAAAAAAGATCAACGCAGCAGGAGAAAAATGAAGCAGGAAGCAGGCATCGCAAAAGGTCGGCCGATGATACGCTAGGGGAGGAGCTACATAGTGATGTCGATGAGAAATCTCATCGTCACGGCAACAAGAAAATCCGGATAAACCGACAGCCTCCTTTGATCTGAAATTCTACTTCGAGATACAGAGTTATGAACTTATGAGTCATCACATTGCGGTGATGTTCTTTATTTTAGTTGTTTCTTATATTGTTGTTCACCTAAGAAGAGGCAAAAATGTTTCTTTTGAAGAACTGGAAGATTTATCACAGAATGCCAGTGCTGGCTAGTGGTTCTATTTTATGTGCATGGACATTTGCATGTTATATCAACATGTAATCTGCTAGTAATGCGGTATGAATATTTGAAAATGGCACAATTGTTGATTATTTGTTTTGATAATCTATTCAGTGCCCTTCAACAACCAAGAACAATGCATAGCTAAAAAATGGGGATAAAGCACAGCTGTTCAGTGATTTACAGTGCAATAGCTGATGAGAAGTCAGACACACCTGTGCACTAGGCAATACAAAGACTTCTACCACACATATTCATTAACTCTAGTTCACCTTTGGTTTTCCTTGGTTTGGTGCCCTTTATCAATGTTAGGTGCCTTTAATAGGATATTCCTACATAGACAATAGTGCCATTCTAATTGAGCTTTAAAAAATCGCGAAGTTAGAAAAATCGCGAAGTTAGGGGACCGGGACAATAGGATCATTCGGCTTTTGGTACGGTTGCTATGCAACTGTCACCCTAACTTCGCGATTTTTCTAACTTCGCGATTTCTTAAGCCCAATGAAAATGGCACTTATAAGTCCTTCTCGTAAATGTAATCACTACTTTTCCCCTGAGTACAAAGTAATGAGTTTTGATATTGTCTTATATTTTGTGATTCAGTTTCAATGGCTGGAATGCACTCTGAATATATTAGTTGTTGCTACACGGGCTTTGGGGTTACCATGAGTAACATATAGCTTGAATGACAAGTATAAAATTGGCATACATAATGAAAATATTCTATAGAAAGAAATCCCTAGCGCATTCATTTTAACAGGCAAAAGCTGGAACATTGCTTGGTAATGATTTATAACTTTCAGTACTGCTCTTTTGTGGAGTTAACAAAGGTCATCATGCATGGTGTACAAGTAAAAATTGTACGTATTGTTCCTCCCAAATTTATTCAGATATAATGGTGCATATAATATATGTACGCGCTTTGAGTGTGATGAAATGTAATACTATTTTGCGATTATGAAAAACTTGAGGGTGGTGTGTACAGTAGAAGGACATGAAATTTTCTTTTACAATTATTGGTACATACAAGTATTCTACTTGTTCACTACATGTATACTAGTCTGGATAATTGGTAGTGATCATTATTTCCAAAGAACAGCATTTGTCTTGACTTTGATTTTTACAAATGTATTCTAGATAAATAACACATATATTGAGATCACAATGTATTTGTAGAAACTGCATGCAAGCATGCCTTCTATATAATTTTGTTATCCACAATTGGCAATCTTATACTCGCAAAGATACCTATGTGTAGATTTACAAGTTCAGCAAATATTCTATGAAAAGAATATGGAATGTTTTATATACTTACTGTAGAATTAAGCGTATTATTTCATATTGATTGCATATATAAATATGCGATGTAATTGGTTACATAGCTCTTGCAATATTGAAGTTGTCAATTTAAGTGCATGCCTCTGACGTTAAATAATTGTACATGTGGCGACATATTTAGTGCATCATATGCCCATCCTGGAAAGATGAATGAATGTTTGCCCTTTGTTTTTCGCTATTTTCAGGGCCTATGAACCTATCTCCAGTACGCTACTCCAGGAACGTTGAATGAATGTATTTTCAATTTTTTTATTATGTGTTCTACAGTGATGATTATCACTAGATATGAAGCCAAATATGTTACAGCCAGTTTTCCCCTTATCTCACTTAAATGATGTACAGAACATGACATAAGTCTTTGTCAGCCATGGGACTTTTTCTCACCAGAAATTCACACATAAATGAGAGAGCATTTGTCTGGCAAAGGAGAATTTTATCTGACATGAGAGTGTGACGATGTAGGAGTCAGGTACATGTGTTAAAAATGCACATTTCCATAGAGCTGAAAGTTAACTTTTGGTTGTTCCAAGAAAGGTTTGTAAATGTCCCAAAGGGTGATTCTATATTTTCTGAAATAATGGCTAAATCTTTACCTAGTTTGAACATCTCCCCATTTTTTATTTGTTCAAAAGTTGATTCATGTGTCATTTTTATCATACTCAGCTGTGTAAAGATCAGCATTTCAGCGGCTACCCTGCAGTATGCCAAGAACATCAACAGTTTTTTTGTCAGAATATGCTCAACGACATACTATATAGTATTGATTGAACTGGGCATGTTTTATCTTTTATAACTTCATTGTGGAGATTTTTTTCTTATTATTCTAATTTCCCCTCTCCCTTTTGTCATTTAAAATTACCATTGCTTTATAGCTCCATTTGTAATTTATTTTTAACATGTGTATTCTCATAAACATGTGTATCTTGCACATTTACATGTGTTTTTTTTTTCCAATGAAAGCTTCTTTTGACATACATGTACACTGTATATGCTATATGTTTTAAAATAAAGTTGTAGGAGCAGGTATTGAGCCGAACAAATAAACTTTAACATTTTCACTTGCCGCTATGTGATCTGATGAGTTATGTTGTTATTTGTTGCGTCTTGAAATTCACCATTTCTCTCTCAGCCTTAAAAGTAAGCATTAAGTAAATACAAATTCAAGAAAGCTTGAAGAATGGAAATGTCAACATGTATTTCATCAGCAAATTACACAGGGGTGGGACGGGGAGCACAATATTGTAAGTATATGAGTGAATATTATGTACATTAATATTAAGTACTAGATCATATTTTTGATATTCTATTAATATTGATCATTTGTTTGTACCTATGAATTTAATACATGTACATATATCGTCTAGAAAAGTGGTTGAAATGTTACCTTTTTTCTCCCACATCACTAAATAATTTGTCCCATTGCATTCACCTTACCATGAAGCTATCTGAAGTCTTGTCATGCCATACAAGATATGTATAATTCTACAAAATGCATTGTGCCTTATTGTACATGTAGCAGTATAGGATTTTACTAGTGTACATCTATCACTATCTATCTCTCTCTATCTCTCTCTATCTCTCTCTCTCTCTCTCTCTCTCTCTCTCTCCCTCATTTTCTCTCTCTATCCCTTTCTCTATCTTCAATTAACATATGAATCTGACTCTCTCTCTCTCTCTCTCTCCCTCATTTTCTCTCTCTATCCCTTTCTCTATCTTCAATTAACATATAAATCTGACTCTCTCTCTCTCCCTTCCTCATTTTCGCTCTCTATCCCTTTCTCTATCTTCAATTAACATATAAATCTATTAACATATAAATCTGACTCTCTCTCTCCCTCATTTTCTCTATCTATCTTCAATTAACATAAATCTGAGTCTCTCTCTCTTTCTCTTTTTCATTTTCTCTCTTTCTTTATCTTCAATTAACATGTAAATCTGACTCTCTCTCTCTCTCTCTCTCTCTCTCTCTCTCTCTCTCTCTCTCCTCCCCCTCTCTCTCTCTCTCTCTCTCTCTCTCTCTCTCTCTCTCTCTCTCTCTCTCTCTCTCTCTCCTCCCCCTCTCTCTCGCTCGTGTCTCTTTTGTTTCGTCATAATTGTTCATACTCATTTCCCGTTTCCCATTTTTGATATGAGCTTTAACATTTGAATACGATTTTTCATGATTTGCAAACATCAATTGTATCTCTAGAAAACTTTTTCTCTAAGAGAGCAATTTCAGATATGAAGCCTACAACAAATAAAGACGTAAATAGTAACTTGTTTAGAAGGTGCTGACTTATTGCCGAGTGGGTGTGAACCGTTGTGTGTCTCCGATCTGTTAAAGAGGCCTTGCAATTAGCTCAATATCGGCAATTATATCGACTTATTTGTACAAGTATCGCCGAAAGACGTTTAAACACAATCATGTGGAACACCATGGAGTATTTTAATCTAATTAGTAGCGAAAAAATTGATGAAAAAGTGTACGCTTCTATAAAGGAAAGTTATTTCACAGACTACGCACAATAGTCGAAAGGTATGATTAGGAACACTACTTATTGCAACATGAAGCTAGATGTGAGTTGTGGTAACGTCGAAACAATAAACTTTACAATGACGTACATGTATTGGCAAAAGTCTGATAGATATCAAATGGTCTTTTTAACTCTTTATGTGCTACAAGTGCATTTTGGCACAAGGAATGAACACATCTTTTATAGAAAGATATTTTGCTTGGGAGAGAAAGGGTTAAAAAGTAGTTGTAAATTTGAAAAAAAAAATGAAATAAAATAAACAATAATGAAATAATTTGGCCCACTAGCACTTAACTGTGCCCTGGCGTTATAATCCGCACTTGGGTAGGCCTATATTCCTGTACGAGATTTACATAGTGTTTGTGTTCCAGTCTAGTTTAGGTGATAAGAACTAGCTAGTATACGTACATGTTGTGTTTCCATGTGTAGGCCTAAGCGTGATAATACCCAAAGTGTGATAAACTTATACTATTACTTATAATATAACTTATAATAGTACACCCGCCCCCCCCCCTCCCCCCCCCCCCCCAAAAAAAAAAAAATAATAATAATAAACTGACATGTTCCAATTTCCCCCAAAACTTTTGTAAAGTTAGTTGTCTTTCGGTGTTTTTTTTTGTTTTGTTTTGTTTTGTTTTGTTCTGTTTTGTTGTTGTTGTTGTTGTTGTTTTTTTTTTTTTGGGGGGGGGGGTAATCCTCTTTTAATGTCGGTCATCTATGTCGGTTAAAAAAAAATGAGAGTGGAAAATGCATTTCGTGTATGGACATTTTGCCTCTTTCACAAGGAATGAAGGATTTGTCAACACTTTTCAAAAGTCGTCAGGATCAAAAGTGGCTTTCTCGGGAAAAGTAACATGTTGCATGCATCCTATTATAATCCCCACGTCTCATAAGTCTTTGGTTTCATCAGGAAGGTGTTAGAACTGGAGTCAGCACGAAGAATAATTAATTCCTACACCAGTGGCGTTCATTGATAGCACAAAAGTATATTTGACGCATTTGGTTCTTTGATCCAGTGATGACCGCCGCCAAATATGCAAAACGAATTTTGGATGCATTTAGAGGAATATATATTCTATATGCGCAGAAGATTTCAGAACCACTTCATGAACTGAAGTACATGTGCAGTAGTAGTGCATCTTATAAAGATACGATTCTGTGAATTTCAGATTATATTGTTGCTTCATTTTTGTGATAAAAAGAGAATACTGTGGAAAACATGCAAGAGAAATGCCTCCATATCGCACTTTAAGCAATCATATTTCTTTACAAATATCTTGTAAATCGTTTATTGAGTGTTTCATCTTCCATGGAAACAACCTCAATTTCGTGTCCGGAGATGTCCGAAAAAGTTATGGACCAAATTCTTTCTACAACTTTTTCAAAATTTCCCTTCGCTCACCCCAAAACTAATTCACAGTGTGTGTAAAAAGATCAGCTACGAGCTCCCAGCGAAGGCTGAACGGTTGACATATTTCTCAAATCAGATTTTCTTTTGTTATTCAGAGGAAGGCACTACCTAATTAGAAATACATCTAATTGTTTAAAACACCTGAATGTCTTGATTTTTTATGAGGCGGTGGTCATCATAGATCAAAGCAAGTCTATCCGAGCGTAGTCCATCCATGATAGGGCCATGGTTTCATCCATAGAGTTTTTTTTACGGTTCTATGGTCTCATCTTGAACCTTTCTACCAACTTGATCGAAATGTAATGGAAACAATTTAGCCCCCTCAACGTTGTAGGAATAATTCACATAGTGTCACAGAGTATTTCTCTAATTTAAAAAAAAAAAACAGTTTCATAATGTAGCATTCAAAATAATGCATAATATTATGATTTGTATTTGTCAAGATCCAATATGTAAAATTTTATCTGTTATGTAGATGTTTATTGAGTAAACAATGAGGTTTGATCATCTTTTACTGAACGAGCTTGAATTATCATACGTACGGCGGTTTCTTTGAAAACAACTTCGTTTCTCGTCCGTTGATAAAGATTTTGATTGAAAATGGGTGAAGAAGAGGGTTTTGATACTACATTTTTGGAAGCATATGCAATGCACTTTGAGACGAATAGACTGGAGTCATTCAAGGACTGGCCATTTCAAGAAAACTGTTCCTGCACTCCCAAAAAGGTAATGTCCCGGTGTGTGAAGCAGAACTAAAAGAAGCTTGCCCGCGACCGGTCAGCGGTGCTTCATGCCTGTCTTAGCGCCTCGGCACACCGATGGCGCCCGATCGGCCGCTCGGCCCAGCCGGTGGTACGTTACGTGGTCGTGGAGCTCTGGAGGTTCATATTTCCAGTTGCCCTAATTGTTTAACTTGGCCTTGGCTTGCACTTGGTATATGAATTCACAGCTAGACTACTCTAGAGTCTACACATGCAGGTTTCAATTCATGGCTTTTCAACTTTAGTTTCAGTGTTTAAAATTTCAAAATTAGAGTGTGTGATAAAAAACGGTTACGACGACTATTAGTTACGACTTATTATGTGGTGGTAATTTTTGAGACTCTCGGGCCATAAAAAATTACTCTAAAATCACTTAACCTCACTAAATCATACCTAACCCTTACCCTAATTTAATTTTGTCTAGTTTAACTTGAGCTGTAACAAAGTTCCACATGTAATTCAGCAAAGAAACCGTCAAGATATGGAAAACTGCTGTCAATCCAATGAAGTATCATAAGTGATCCACAAACCGGCCCCTACCCTTGAAACCGGCCCCTGCGTATTTCTGCGCAGTGCGCTTTATCGAAGGTTGGATGCGCGATTTATTATGTATTTACGCATTATTAAACCAAATGCAAGATTTTTGGAAGCAAAATTAGACAAAATGTGCACTTATTTGGCAATTGCACATTTTTGGTCGAAACATCTCCGTTTTAATTCAACTTGCGTTCGTACTTCCGTGATTTTCTCGTCGATCGCCGAAACTTTCCCGTCATTTTTTCACTGCACTGGAACGAGCATGATCGAGACGCAATACTGGTGAAATGTCGGCACTGTAACCTTCGGATTGACGGAGATCCCGCACATTATCGGTAGGGGCCGGTTTCAAGGTTCAGTGATGTGAATGTGTGACGATTTATCGAGCGATATTCAAAGCGCAATTTCTCCGAAATTTTATCGTTAATCTTCAATCAAAAAATAGTTTTTGAAAGAGCATTATTTTGCTGATTTGTGTGTGAAATTTCAGAATTTCATTTGGTTATCTTGGAATGAAAATATTCAAAAGAAAACAAGGGGGCCAGTTTGAGGCACCCGCATCATACAGGGTATAACAAATTTAAAGTACATACATGAGGCAAGCCTGACCCTGAAACCTTACCTTACCCTAACAATTTAGCATTTGAATTTGTCCAAAAGGTTAAAATTAATTAAGTCGCTTTCAGTTGTAGTTCAAAATTCTGAATTCAATTAAGAAGTCAAGTTCCATCCAGATCTAGAAACTAGAAAGTAGAAGCACTGAGGATGAGCAATATTTAACACTCTTTTTTTTCTTCAAAACTTCCTCAGTAATCCTCGATACGAAAACAGGATCTAGATGTATGTGAAATTTCTCCTCACAATATCTGCCTTTTACTTGGCCAACTTTGATCTCCCCACAGCTTGCTGAAGCTGGTTTCTACCACATCCCAAGCGAGGCAGAGCCTGATGCTGTGAGGTGTTTCATGTGTCTCAAAGAGCTGGATGGATGGGAACCAATGGACGAGCCAATGTAAGAACTATACAACACATGTGTGTCTAATGTTGGCTGCAGTGACTTAGAGTGTGCATCAGCATGTACCACAAAGAGAGACATGGCCATGGCCACGCAGTGAATATTGTACCAAAAACATGAATATTCTTACTCTCCGCTATGTACAAAAACAGATATCCTGTAATCGAAATACCACTGCATTGACTCAGAGTTAGAATGAGAGTGACTTGGCTATATATGCCTAAGGCTCAATCTTTTTTCTGTGCAAAGACTTTTAGTACACAACAGAAGAGCTCCAAATGTACATGTTTCTTGCAGCCTATAGAACTTCAAGAGATAATTCAAATATTGCATTGCATTGTAAACATTTTTGGTTTACTTTTGATGTACAATAATTAATATAAATGTATGAGAGGAACCTTTTTACAAGTTTTTAATGTCAAATGTGCTTGTTAAAATTACTTATTAACATAAATTCATACAATTATTTGAACACTCAAACCACATCACTGTTGTTGTTAATACACTTGTTGCAAGTAATCATAAGTTTGAATTAATAAAAAGCTTCCTGTACAGTATCCATGATACTGTCACCAAGACAGAAATGGCTTTAGTCAGCTAAGTGAGCAAAGTGTACATTTTGCTTTCTTGTTCATTCTCCAGGAGCGAGCACAAAAAACACGCCCCCAAGTGTCCTTTCCTGCAGAACTGGAAGCCCGAAGAGAAGCACACAATTGCAGATTTCCTCAAGAGTATTCAAGAACGACAACAAGTCCGAGCGGTAAGTAATAAAAAATGTGCAACAGCCATAGTTCAGTGTCAAGTCTCGAGATATCGATTCAAGAATAAACTGTTGCTTATTAATATTTTGGAGCGACTTTAAATTGACACCTGTAGCAAAGGACAATTTCCTTGGTGCACCTCCAGCACAACTGGTGTGGATTATAAGAAAAGGTCACCAAATCAAACCATCCAAATAAAAAAAAAAAAAGTACATTTTTTGTTGGCCTTGACCAATTGTTTATACAGTATGAATGGGCATCAGGGCTCATTTTTGAGGCATCCCTAACCTGGCCTTGGATGCTTGTGGGTAAAATCAAAGCCTGGGCCCTGTTGCATGAAACTGAATGATTACTTAATTAATGGTAGCTCTGCCATCAGTGATCACTTCCATGCTAACATCGCTTAACAGCCAACAAAGTTCATTGGTAGCAATACCATGAATGATAGGTTTTATGCCACAGGGCTCTGGAGGGTGTTTCACCAAGCTGTTCGTAAGCTACTAACGACTTAACGAACGACTGATGATCCCTTTTTTTGCTAAATGCGATACCACACTTTGTTCCTGCTTTAATAATTATAATAATAATATTGAGCTTTTATATAGCGCTCAATACAACACAGTTTCTAAGCGCTTTACAATGTAAAGATGAATTAAATAACACAAGTACAACATAATTAATTTAAGTGGAGACAAGTATGAAATATAAATGTATAACATTAACAGGTCATTAAATATCAATCGTATACAATTAAATCATATATCAGCTCAATAAATAGAATAGAAGATAATCAAACATTAAGAATTAATGAAATATCAATCATATAAGAAGAAATAATTAAACAAAATAGTAAGAAAACTGGTCATTGCAACAGCTTACTTGTTTTGTTGAGTGAATAGATGGGTTTTGAGTCGATTTTTGAAGGCATCGACAGTTGGAGAATTTTGAATGTGGGCAGGGAGATCATTCCAGAGCGCAGGGGCACACACATATATGTGCTTAACATATTGGGAGTTAATTTCTAAGAATCCTAATAACATTTAACTAATCATAAGCTTTGTATTCAGACACTTGTTAACAACCAGAATTTTCATTTATAGACATCAGATTTGAACTTAAGCTGATGGAATCAAAATCATTGAGAATGTGATTTACCACAAAAAGGGGTTACCAGTCGTTCGTAAAGTCGTTTATAGCTTACGAACAGCTTGGTGAAACACCCCCCTGGTGTAACCATCTGAGGAGTCACCCTACCGGCTACGCCATCATTTTGCAGAAAATTCATGTACCTAATGCAATGGATACACATTTGAATGAATGACTTTGGGAGTGAATAGGCTGTAGTGGGCTTTTCACATCTCTTATGAAAGCAGTCGCAAGATTTGCAAGAAAAAAATAACCCAGTTTGTTTTCCCCATATTTCATATGTGTAAATAGGCTTAGTTGAAGTGAGGTTAATTGAATACATACACTACAGCTCAAAGGAATTGGCATAGGGGAAGGGAAAGGGAAGAAAGGGAAGGAACCGCAGTTTTGAACCGCGGTATAGTTTGTCCAGTTCAGCATGAAACATGATGCTTTTTAGGCTAAAGAATCATGTTTCTTGCTGAACTGGACAAAATATACTGTGGTTTAAAACTGAGGCTCCTTCCCTTTCTTCCTTTTCCCTTTCCCTATGCCAATTCCTTTGAGCTGGAGTGTATCCATGTACATGTGCAATTCCAAACATCAGAGTTGCACATGTGCTATACTTCTGGCACTGTTTCCCCTCTTTTTTGCCTTTCCTAGGTCGAGAGTCACACCCAGTTTTACACTGCAGTGATGAATGTTTGACAAGTTGACAGAATTGTAATCTGTTAGATTGGATATACTTATTAAATGTACCCTTTGCTTTCAGTTAGTCAGCTGTCAAATAAGCAATGATTACACCTGAGGAAGCAAAGGGGGGAAATATTAAATAGTAATTATAATCAGGTCCTTATGTGTACCTTTCATGTTTTTTCACTCACTTACAACATTGACAGTCTCTTTTTCCCTTGATTCCTTCTTTGTACAGAAACACCTGGTGGATGTGAAGGTGAGGGAGTTTGAGAAGCAGGCAGCTGAAGTCAGGAAACAGATGGAGCTTCTCTAGTGAATGCCAGTTCCTCACTACGCTGTCATTTTAAAAACAAATAGCTGTAAATTATATATAGAACTTATTATGCATCTGTGACTAACATTCAAAAGTCAGAATCCTCAATTCTTTTCTTTAAAAACAGTAACACAAATGTCTAAATCATGAATGACTGATTGAAAATTTGAAATGCTGTAAAGTTTGTTTTGAATTAATCTCATCATTCTGCTCCGTTCCGAAAAATGTAACTTTGTGAAAGGCATAGTACTGTAGGAAAAATTCTGACTCTTAAACAAAAATCTGTGAATGCCTTTGGCTCTATTGCATCTAGATGCCTGAAGAGTAGCGATATGTGAACCAAGCAGGATGGTCACCAGTAATTTACACGTGCAGTAGTTTTACCATCTGTCAAAAGCACAATAATTTTTTGATCCATGCATTGAAGCGGTACGTGTCTTTCCTTTTACCTTTATAGACTAGAATACACAGAGTAGTTTTATTTTTAGACCACGTTTTAAGCAGATTTTGTGGTGTATAAGAAGGAAAGTACACTAGATTTAGCACGTACACTTCAAAAAGGTCTAATAATACACACGTTTTGCCTAGGGTGCTTATTGTAATTCATGCTGCCGGTACTTACTAGAGTTATTACAGACCATGGTTTATTTGAATTAAGTTGATTAAACCGGGGTCTAAATGTGGTCTAAACCACATAGGCGCAGATTTAACAGTCTATGCAAATGTATGTGTTTATTATTGGACCTTCATGAAGTGTACGTCCTGAATCTAATCCATTCATGTAAGGAATGAATTTAATAAATGAACTTAATGAATGAGCTAAAATGGACCAAATTGACACAATTTATAATTTACAATTATCAGTTTATATGCCACAAAAATTTGCCAAAACCGGGGTCAAAATCTGAAACTCCTTTGTGAGATTGAGCCATTGTCTGTGCTTAATGTGCAGCATGAATACATTGGCAAATGATCTCCAATTTAATTTGCCCTTATCCATCAAATGATTCTGTGGTGACCAGTGACCACCCTGAGCTTCCGGAACAAAATCTCTCCTTCTCTCAACCACTCTTCCTCTCTCTCCAAACATCTCTCTCGTTCTCTCCGTCTCTCCCCACTCTTAGACATTACACACATTTGCAAATTAAAAAATCTCCCTTCCAGTTTGCCATTTTCAATCATGTCCCGTTCCAGACTAGAGTATCTCATTCATTTTGACAAATATTCCTTGTATAAAGAAGACAGAAAAATGCAATTAGGATCTTCAGAATGTATATTTGTTTTTCTGTACATAGATTATTTTTCTTACATTGTAATAGGTTATGTTACAATTCTTTATTACAAACTTATAATATATACACAATGTACAAATAGAATACTCTTCATTATGACCATTGCAGAACTTCCCAAATCATCACATTGTCTTCTAATTAGCTCTGTTGGCTTGGGTAGTAATATGCATTTTCTTTCTCAACTATTGCTTTGGGACTGTCCAGAATGTGAATATTCACAAATCACATCTTAGCCTTTCATGTCCATGTGCATTTTGTTGTGTACTTTAGTTTTGTTTGTGATATCTTTGTAAATAAATTCTTGTAGAATCTACTCTGAGCAAGCAATGTGGAGTACTCTTTCTTGGTTAGTGTTGTCTTTCAAGTTCACAACTCAACATTTATAGCTTAATATTGAATTGAGATTGCTGATACAATACATTTATGATGTGCACAAGGACACACATTGCACACACAGCCACTTGAACCATTTTGATGAGTGCACATGCTTAATTACCAATATTGAGACTCTAAATTGGAGGCCTTATATGCAAGGACAGTTTGATACATGTTATTGTCCAGGTGAATATTCCATGTGATGAAAGTCATTGAATGTCAAGAGAGTGCATAATGAGAAAGGCATTTGGACGGCTTCAATAGATATGAAAGAGAGCGAAGGCGACTGGTCAACATTTTGAAGTTTTCATTGAAGAATCACACACACTGACGGTGAGAGTAGATTGTAATAATGTACACAAGGGGGATGAGAGAGACGTCATAGAGTCCATACATGACAATAGCCTAAGTTGGTCTTGATGTGGAAGAGAAGTTCAAGTTCTTTGAATGTCATAAGACCTTGTATGGATCCATGACATGGCAGACAGCTTCTAAGTCCATCAGATGACCAACAGAATCCAATCCGAGGAGAGAAGTCTCATGACCGGCCTGCCTTGACCGCATCAATCTTCTTCTTGACCCCTGCCAGGTTGAGGGTCAGCTCAGCATGGTGCCTCTTGAGGTACTCCATCTGCCCCCTCAGCTGATCACCCTCGTCCTTGCGCTCCTCAAAGTCCATGAGCAGCGACTTCTTGCCCAGCAGCCCACTCCGCTGTCGCAGCCGCTGATTGTCGATGCGCAGACTGTCCCTTGCCTTCTTCGTCCGGGACAGGATATCACGTTTCTGGAGGAAGAGAAGATTAAATTTCAATAGCATTTGTAGCATTTTGATTGTAAAAAATGGCTTCCCAGATTCATTCTGAAATCTGAACACTGTTGAATGAATGCTTTTCATACTTAGTATCCCACTAACCTTCTTGAGATCTTTTCTTGAGAATCCTATTCTATGTAATTATCATTCGTCATGATTTTAATTTCCTTGTCCTACACAGGGGGAACTTTCTAGAGGGACAAGTACATGAATTCTGAGGTAAATCATTTCACAAACACATTGATCAAAAGTTTTTATAGAATGGGTGTCAGAATCTCTGCAATCTTATTGGTTAATTACCCGTAATTAACGGGTAATTTTTTTTTTCTGGCAGCACGCGATATCAACACGATATCAAAACGATATCGCGATACCGAGAATTAACATGATCGATACCAATGCTGCTTACGCTAATGGCGGCACCCACGAATCACGAGAAACTCCGATAAAGTGAGATGAAGAATTGAAACAAATTTTGGAGGATTCAGACGCTTTCAGTAAGTACACATTTAAATAAAATCATGGAATAATCATTATCTACATTTAAACGCTTTGCAGAGGTGAAACACGTACATTTGGACGATATTTCGAACGGAGAAATGGACAAACTCATGACTGAATTCTACGCTGTCGCAGCACTGTGTGAGACGTTGCTGCGGTGATTCGCCCAGTAACGTGCATTGCGAATACGATCATTTGGGCACTCAATCATGCCACCCTGGACATTCGCAGTAAATCTGTCTTTTCTGATATGACTACGTCGTTTAAATGATTGTTATCAAATAAAAGCGTGATGAACTTGGTAGTTCTATACATGCAGACTCTATTTCTCCACCTGACATGGTCTATGGAGAAAATCATCTCATATTTTAGCTGTGTTATTTGGACACTTCTCTATGTGAAAAGTCAATAATTTTTACTTTTGATGATTCCAATCATTGATGATCATTGATGATGAAGATGGATCTCTGCAATCTGATTGGTCAATAACCATGCATCCGGTAATTACCGGATGCATGATTTTGTCATAACCATGCATCCGGTAATTACCGGACGCATGATTTTTCCATGCATCCGGTAAATGAGGTTGACAGAGATTTTTCCCTTTTTTATTAGATTTTGGGGCCCATTCTATAAAACAGATGATGCACAGGTTTATTTCGTGGGTCAGTAGGATTGTGTACACGCGGTAGCTCTGAATTTTGCCCGAAACCCACTCGGCTTCGCCTCATGGGTTCAGGCAATTCAGAGCTACCTTGTGTACACAATTCCTACTGACCCACTCAAACCTGTGCATCATTTGTATATTATATCCCAAAATACATGTATGACAGGCATTCTTGGGACACCTCACTTATTTGATGATTGTCAAAGCTCCACAGAATTTTTTTTTCATAGAGGGTCCAGACATATTTTCTAGGGTTTTTGTGTATAAGGCCCTCATTTAATTTTCTAATTTTTTTAGAGTGCAGAGTTCTGATTTGGGCGCCTGTGTAAACTGTGCACCTGCTAGTGTTGTAAGTGCTGTAAGGGAACACTGGTTACTTTTTTGTTTTGAAATAGATTTTTTTTTAATCTGTCTATTTGCCCATTAAAAAATGTATATGCAGTATATAGAAACTGTGCCATATTCATATATTTTGGGGAAAATAACATATGCGCGATGTTTGAAATCCTTCATACTACATTTCGTTCACATGATGATAAAAACATATAACATTACACATCAAAGCAAAAAGTATTTTAAAAAGTTTAGTGAGAGCATCATATACCCAGTACTTCAAATAGTTGAATTAAATATGATAAAATTTCATTATCATACTAATATCCACAGATAATACCAAGTAAGACAATCGCTTAATATACAACAAGCAACTGTGCCTTATTCATTTGTGTGGGGGAAAATAGCATATCCGTGACTTTTGAAATACTCAATACTACACATGATTTTGTTGCACTTGATATTTTTTTGCTACATTGGGCATGTTTGTCAACTCTTTTTGGTAGAATTAAGGTTTCCAAACGCGTTTAAATTTTTTTAAACACGTTTAAACGAGTTGATAAACGCAAAGGGGTTTGGAAAGCTGTTTTGAAAAATGCAAATTTGTACGATCTTAAATGCGTTTAAAGAAGCGAGATAAACGCAAAGCTGTTTTGAAACGCGTTTAACCACGTGTTTTCGGTGACAAGGCCGGCTTTCGACTTGGGCAATCGAGTTGATAAACGCACTGTTTTTTAAACGCGTTTGAAAACGTTTTTAGAAACGCGTTCGTAAAGGCCTTTGGAGTTGATAAATGCACCATTTTTTTAAAAGCGTTTGGAAACCCTTATTTGATAAATAATGGCCATGTTTATCAGCTTTTCAGAAATTTAAACGCGTTTTTAAAGGCCTTTACGAACGCGTTTAAATTTCTGAAAAGTTGATTAACACGGCCATTATTTATCAAATAAGGGCGCAGACGCCTGTGTTGCGTACCTGACCGACGAGCTCCTCAACCTCCCTCAGCTTGCCTTTCTGGACTTGGTTCTCTGCCTGCACAAACTGCAGCTTCTCCTTGACATGGGTCAGCACCTGCACAGTGCTTGTGATCTTCTTCCTCAGCTTCAGTAGCTCCTGGGAAAGCAAAACATAAACTTGTTTACTGCATAAGCCAATATTTTCGCATAGGGATATTCTTGTGGATGACAGCTTCACAGACATTTTTGTGATTGACATCCTGCCAAATAATGCATCAAACCTGCTACTTGCTGCACTAGACTGAGAAAACATACATCCACTGCTACGTGTTACTATACTCTCTTAACGGGCATGCATGAATACTTTTGCGGTGCAAGAGCATTCAAATAATGCAGCAATATTTTTGGTTTGAAACATTTTGTTACATTCTCAACCCTCAAGTGATTCACGGAAATCACAACAGAATATGTCCACTTTGTTGCAAATACAGATTGACTTCAATTGATGTACATATTTATGGGGCTGTATTCATCTACAAATTCATCTACTACATTGATGGTTTGATCTTAATATGTAACATATGATAAATGTTCCTTCCTGGCACTCCAAAATAAGACTAGAGTCAAACCCATGGTCCTGGCAGAATGCCACTCCATTGATCACGCACCTAGTCTTTACCACTTCCACCCTTTACCTTCGAGAGTAGGTCTAATAATAGTTAAAGATAGTAAAATATATGTACAAAACAAAAACAAAATATCTCTAGAGTAGTAATCTGTTGTGTCACGATAAGGCAAACTGGAGATTGCGACGTTTCAACCGCTACTGCTAGTCTTCGTCAGGCAATGTGGACAATCATCGCTGCGCGCGTCTTTTATAGCGTAAGATGCGTTCCGAAGGTGCCGGAACCGCCGCGCTGTGATTGGTTGGCGCAATCGACCAATCACTAGCCGCGGACGGTGCGACCTCCGTGCGGGTAGCGGACGTCGGGGAAAGCCCCTCATTTGGTGGCGGCGTTGCGGGCGGGCGAACACTGGCGGTAGCTGCACAATTGCTACTGTGGTTAGAAGTGGGCGTCGGAAGGCGGTCAAGCGTAGAGTTACGAGTGGTCGCGGGGGGCGCATAGCGGCGGATGGTCGGAAGCCATTCCTCAGGGATTTCAATGCCGTTATCCCTATTGATGTTATTCGGATGTAAGCGGATTTGGATAGCCTCTTTAACACGCTGTGTGAAACAGTGCTTATCCCTCGCTATGCAGCTTACCGCGTCCCAATTGGGAGGGTGATCTGCATTCCAAGCATGCTCTGCGACTGCCGAACTATCTATGCGCCGATGCTTGACATCTCTGCAGTGCTCTATCATTCTTTCGCTAACGGGTCTACCCGTTTCCTCGATGTACACCTTGTCACAAGTCCCGCATGGAATCTTGTAGACAACGCCATCGAGTCTGTCAGGTAGCGCGGGGTCCTTAGGGCGCACTAACTGCTTACGAATGGTAGTATCGGACTTGAAAACAGCGCGTATGCTATGCTTCTCTAAGCGTCGGCAATCTCCAGTTTGCCTTATTGTGAGACAACAGATTACTACTCTAGCGATATTACTACCATCATCTTACTAACATCTTCCATACTAAAAACAAAATAGTCCTTTTAAAAAAGTTTAAAATGTGAAGTGATAGTTCAGAATTTTAAGTTCAGAGTTGCGCAACAGTTACTTTTGAATAAATTCTAACCTCATTCCTCTCCTCGATCTTCTCATTGTACGTCTGGTTCTCAATCTTCAGCTGCTCAAAGTCGATGAGGTGGAGTCCCTCAGCCAGCTCCTCCTTGGCCTTGAGCTGCTGCTCCCTCTTCCTCAGCCGATGCTTCAGCTTGATGTTCTCAAGACGCACCTGCCTGACCTCCTCCTCCTTGCGCTGCTCGTTGGTTACATACACCTCAATCTCCTGGCAACAGGGTGGGGCAAATAGGTTTAGCATTGATATAAATGTGTATATATGCATATGTGTAAAATTCAAAATGCGATATAGATTATGCAGCTAGTGTATTGGTACCCCAAACAGAGTAAAATTTCGGAAAGAAAGAACAGAGACAAAAAAAAATGTGATGAAGGCAAAGAAGAAAGAACATCAATTCTTAAAATAACTTTGAAATTATTGATGAAAAGAGGGGGAGTACCAGTACAGAGATGGAAGAGATAAAGAAGAGGCAGGAATAAAGATTTGAAAGTGTAGCACACCAAAAAGAGGAGAGGAAAAAGAAGGCACACAAGCAGGGGCACAAACATAGTACAAGTACCATGCATCTCTCGTTCTCTAACATGCTGATTAAGGAATTAACCCTTCTTGTGCCAGATGAAATGCTGCCCAATGTGATATGAGTACACTGTTAGTGACAAGATGCACACCTGGCACACAAAGAGGTAACGCATTAGAACACCACGGCAGAGCCTAACCTACCCGTGGGGCGATGGGCTTGCCGGTGCGGCTGCTAATGGCAGTCAGGGCCACCTGGTGCTTCAGCTCCAGGAACTGCTGGTTCTCGTTCTCCACGTAGTCCTGCTTCTCCGTCTTGCGGTCCTTGAGCTCCTCCAGGTGGAGCAGGGACAGATCCCTCTCCTCCGCCTCCTGCTTCCTCAGCTCCTCAAGGTTGGCTGCAATGAGCAGAAGAGTGGAACAGAGTTTGTACATTAAAACTTTACAAATTCATCTTGACCCGTGACCTTTGAGCTATCTGACCCAACATCTAATCAGTTCATTTTCTTGGCATGTTTACTTTCATTATACCAAGTTTGATGAAATGTTGAACATTTTTTCTTGACCTATGGCGCAAATGAGTGCTGGACAGATGGACAACCTGGAAACATAATGGCCACTCTGTGACAGAGGCATAAAAACAATAAGCAATTCAACATACGTGATGGCAACTTTACTAGCAACAAGTGTTCAACTCTGAAATACTCACACATGTATTTGAGGTATCTCTGCTCCTGGTCAGTGACGTTCTTGTCCATCTCTTGCCGCTGGTCATCTGTCTTCTTCTTGCGGAAGTACTCAGCTAATTTGTGCTGGAGTTGGCCATTCTGCTGATTCAGCTGTTCTCTGTCAGTTACAGCAGCCTGTATGATTAAGATTAATCAAAATGTGCTTACAGTAACTACGCTGACACTAAGGCCCTGTTCCATAAAACTTACCAAAAAATGGCAACTTTGCTACCCATGGCAACTTCCATGGAAACCTTGAATTTGATCGCCTGCCGAGTGATGGTACTTCGGTAGTTATCATTGATGACAGAGTTACCATTAATGGTAAGTTTTATGCAACTGGGCATAGATGTATTGTAAGGAATATTTTTTTTTAAAAATGGATGATATGAGAAAAGAAATTTTAGACATAGTAGTGAAGAAAGCATGCTCCATCCTGTACATGATTGAAACAGGATAAAGCACACTTTCCTTACTACTGGGTGTATGCCTAATTTTCTAATTCAAATTACCCCAGAAAGTTCCCTCTCTTAAATCAATCCAAATGAATACTAGCTTCTGTATATATTTGATTGATATTGTCACATAAGTAACATTTTCAGCAATGACAGCTTGAAATAATCCAAGTAATCAAAATAAAAAAAAGGAGCTAAATTCACTTTGAAAATTTAAGAGAAAAAAACTGAGTTTGTACTAGAGCCTATGGGAAAATGAACTTGCAATGTTACAATAGTTAGTCTTGTCCAAATTCAATTAGTTTTAAATACATACTTCACCAAATGCTTCAATGCTCCTCACAGTGCTGATACAAATAATTAAATACATAGAAAATTGGATTTAGCCCCTTTTGGAAACAAAATCTTCAAATGCACATGCACAAATGATCTAAGTATTAAGTAGTATTATTCTGCTTACCTGGTACATTTCAATGAGTTCCTCACGAGAGATCAAGTCCTCTTCCTCTTCTTCTAGTAAAGCTTCCTCTTCTGGAAGGGGTGATACTAGAACACAAAATAACATGAAATAACATGAAATGATCATAAAGGAAAAGTTTGTTCTGGTCATGGTGATATAAGTTTCTGGTGCTTATGTTGTTTGGGAATTTCTTTCTGCGGATGCACCATCACCTTATTAATTCTAGAGAGTGTTCTCTAATAGTTTTTAAATATTTGACTTTTTTGGTCTCAATAAAGATTATGACATTTTTTCATTTTTTACCAAAAGTCTCAGTCCAATAATCACACCATCCTCCAAGATCTATCCTAATTAACTACTTCATCAGTTGCTCACAGTTAGACTTTCACGCTTCGTGAACCCTGGTCCAGTTAGGATGTCAACATATGTCTTGGAACTGCTCTATCTGAAGTGGTGTGTTGTAGTTGCATCTTATACTGTCGTCTATTGCGCAGACAGCAGATTAAGCAGGTGTCCCCGCGCTCAGTATCTGAGTGGCAAATATGCAGGCTCAGTACAGAACACTTTTAAACTGCTTCTAATCTTGGCATGGCAGCTGCATATGATAAATAAACTTAGAATCTAAGGACACTTCTGGAATGTAATGTCAATCCCTATTCCAGACTCTGCACTATATTCTCTTTAAGCACTTGATATTGTATACTTTACATATTCCGCAGCATTTAAAACCATCTACATGCATATAGTGTAATGAATGTGAATCTTACTCTCTCGTTCTGGTGTGCCTGGTTCGATCTGTGCTGGCTCTGTTGGGGGCGGGGTGCCCTCCCTTGAGAGGGGCTCCATCACCTGGACAGTGGGGGTCTCTGGCCGATCCCCCTCCTGGAAGGTGTCGCTCTGGGGGATGGGGGTCTTGGGCTTGTCTTCTTCTCCCCCTTCTCCTTTTGATCCTTGACCCCCTTCCTCTCCTTCCTCTTCTTTTGTTTCTGATTTTTCCCCTTCCTCTGCCCCCTCCCCCTCCTCTCCTTCTCCTGTAGTGGGCTCATCTCCTTCGGCAGGGGTGCCGGCCACCACCCCTTCTCCTTCCTCTCCCCCTTCCTGCGCCCCCTCTGCCGGGGCCTGCTCCCCTTCCACTCCGCCCTCTGCACCTTCCCCTGCAAAACATGTGAACAAATATTAAAAATATTAAACTGGTTACCGTACACAATAGCATTTGATTCTTAGATAGCTTATGTTCACACTATATCTGATTGTGCTGTACAAAATGAGTTATTTAGCCTGATGTCAAGAATGAAAGTTTTTTATTTGATCAATTGATGAAAGCACAACAAATATTATATTGATATGTAAAGGGCTGAAGGGAAATGAGTAAAGAACTGGTGAAGATTCCTCCAGGGTTTGTAACTCCCATGGTCAGTGCTCACCTTCACATCAGGAACTTGAGAAGCAGGACGGTGTGCAGTCAATTGATAATGATGCGTGTTTGCCATCCGGCACAGATATTAAAGAATTTCCATAACCCTTCATAGTAAACATGTCTTATATGAACGCCTGGATGAATTTCTCTTTCACTATTACTGCAAGTTGCCCTTTGTCAATGAAATACAAATTATTGAACAATTAGCTTGGCATTAGCTTGGCAAATTGACCAATCCAACTGAAAATGTATCCATAACTTTGTATTATTGTACCAAGTTTGGCAAAGTAATCATAAATAGAACGAGCATTAAAATTCAAAGACCACACAAGTGGAAACTCACCATCTGCAGGTTTTTGCTCTTCTCCTTCCTCTCCTTTTATTTCTCCTTCTGGTGCATCCTCCCCACCCTTCTCTCCATCTGCTGTACCAGGAGCTGTTTCTCCTCCTTCTTGTCCCTCAGCCTCTGCTGGTGCTGCCTCTCCCCCTTCAGCTGGTGGTGCATCCCCATCTGTTGCTCCTGGTGAGCCTTCTGCTGTGGGTTGCTCGGCCTGTTCCACATCAGCAGCAGGTGTCTCTGTAGGCGCCTGCTCAGTTGGCGCTGCAGCATCTCCCTCACCACCTTCTGTTTCAAACAAAAGCGTATTTCCTTCATTGTATCTGCTTTCAGTATCAGTCACAGCATAAAAGTTAATTTCAAATTACGGTCAACATTGCTCAGATTAAGCTTACTATAGATATAGTGGAGCCAAACTAAAACTAATCTGATCTAGATCACAGCAAGGCCATACACGTTCATGCAATGCACAAGCTAGATATTGTCTGATCTAGATTAAACCCAACAAGACAATACATATTCATGCAATGCACAAGCTAGATATTTTGATTGCGCACATAGTTGCCCACTACTGTAAAAGAAAATATTAATTGGCATAGTTTGATGCCAATTTCATTTTCCACCATTACATAAGCTATAGTTACCGATACAAAATTTGAAATATCACACAAACTTGGCTGTATAGAGGCAGGAATACAGCAGACATTCATGAACAAGAACAGAACTCAGATCATTTCAAATGTAATATCTAGAATATGCAACAAGACTTTGCAAAAGCAAAAATGCATAATATATTATATCATAATTGGGGATATGCCACCGGACAGACTGAATAAGATTTTAAAAATTGCAACAAAAAATGATTGAAAGCAATCTTGATTGATATGATTTGCATCAATGAGTATTGATTATTCAAAGCTAAAAAGCAATGACATCTGGAGTTTGGTATGTGTGAATAAATCAATATAAACCTGAAATGATTCTTTGAAAAGAGTATGAGCATGCACAATTCTTAACACATTAACAAGAGAGACCTCCTTTCAAAAGGTACTAACTACTTTTGGGCAAACACCTTCCAATATGTGGGGTGAGCATGTGTAGATATTTATAAAAAAAATTGTATTTCACAAGCAAGGGATTACAAAATAAATGATGATGCAAAAGAAAATGCAAAAGAAGGAAGATACATTTTTAATCATTATAAGATGATATTGATTACATGAACTTGTGCAAGAGTGATATTTTTGCACTCTAAATACAGACAAATCCTAAAGGCAGCATCTAGCCTGGCACTGGATAGATTTAATCACCTTGTGCTTCAGCTGTTTCCGCTGGAGCTGGAGTTGCAGCTGCATTTTCTTCCCCTGCTTCTCCAGCAGCAGGAGCCTCAGGAGGTGGAGCCTCTGTTGTTTCCGCAGCAGAATCTGGTGCTGGGGCCTGGGAGAAATCAATGAAAAAATCAATATCAATACTGATAACTGCTCGTATCAATGCTATTTGAGTAGATCCTGTGTACAGCACTCAATAATTACCCTGCTGGCCTAGGCTCAGACCAAGCTACCCATATGGGAGGGGGGGGGGGGGGGGGCATTCTTACCACACATGCAAGTTTAGACTTCTAATATACTCTTGGACTAATACACACTTACTTTGATGATATATTCAAAATTATGATACCCAAAACATTTTAAGTAAACATTTCCTAATATCAAATTTTTCAGGGCAAAATTATCAGCCAGTCAATATTTGTTGCCAAAAATGTTTGTCACTTGAATTTCCACAGCGTTTATGTGAATCATCAATGGGATTTTCCTGATCGAATTTGTATTCGATTTTATGGTGACTTGGTGATTTGGTAAGAGAAAGTTATTGTTTGCTGGTGCATGTGTTTTACATGTATGTTTGAAGTAGACTCTTGGAAGCAGAATTTTATTTTCTTTGAGGCTACCCTAGTAGACGTTTAATGAACTTAGTCCAACAAAAAAGGGACTGCCATCAAGTCAAAAGAATTTGAGTGTCTTAATTTTGATTGTATTCTCGCAGAGTGCACATGATGCAGTGAAGGCATGCATGTCGCAACCAAACTGACATATTCAGTCAGCGACTGAAGCAATCACCAATCGGGAGCACAGCAAAAATTTTGTAGTTCCATTAATTAGTTCCAATAATTTGATGATACTTGTGGGTTTTTTGTTTACTCTGATTGTGTAGCTTGACCGAAATTGTTTTGCCTCTGGTGATTCTGTAGTTCCATGTGTACGCTTACCATTGTTACCTAAAATGTATTTTTACTAGAGCATGAAATAAAGAGACTGCGGTGAGAATGGGCCACTAACCACATATGTATGTATCTAGTGACTTGTCAGAATGAGAAAATTCAACTTTCAGTCTGACTTGAACCAGTCCATTATCATCCGATGGAAGCTGGGCAAGGCTCTAAAGACTAAAGTCTAATTAAACCATAAAATTTGGGGGCCTCAAAAAAGGAGCAAAACATTTATCAGTTGCAACAATTATCTTCCAAAGCAACAGCTCTCATGACCAAATATGCCCCGGCCCCGGTCGTTTACATGGTAATTACAGTGTACACTCCAGCTCAAAGGAATTGGCATAGCCTGAGTGATTGTAGCTAGCAATAGGGAAAGGGAAAGGGAAAAAAAGGAAGGAGTCGCAGTTTTAAACCGTGGTATATTTTGTCCAGTTCAGCATGAAACATGATGCTTTTTATGCTTAAGTAGCGCGTTTCATGCTGAACTTGACAAAATATACCGAGGTTTAAAACTGCGGCTCCTTCCCTTTCCCTATGCCAATTCCTTGAGCTGTAGGGTATGTTACAATTGACGTGGACAATTCGCAGGCCATTCCACGCAGCTATCAAGCACTACGCAAATTATAACACGTGGGACAACGACGAGGGAGGCAACTCGAATCCACACGCTTTTTTTGCACTATTTCAATTTTATATGAGATAAATCGTTTTGTATTCTCTATTCAATCATGTAAAAAAGTATATATTACGCATCCAATGTAAGCAATATAATGAAATACGACCTAAATACAGACATTTTTACAACATTCTTACCTCTTCATCAGCCATGTTGTTGCTTCTGTCGTCAAGGAGTTTTATGAATATTCATTAGTGAATGATGTAAACCAATCAGGGCTTACCTTAAGTAAGATACTTATGAATATACATCAAGAGGGGTGTCGTAACAAAGAAACACACACACAAAAAAATATTTTTGTCATTTAATTAATTAATCAAGCGTTCAAAATAAGGGGTCTTTGAATGAGTGATCTATTTTAAGAAAGTAACAAACCACAATACACATATTTCGCACGGCTCGGGTTATGCAGGTAGTCATATTGTCGGCCTGTCTGCAGAGCTTGCAGAATGATGCAAAACATGCATTGTTTAGCTTATGTCACGGAACGAAATGATTTGTTTGATTTGCTTTTATGAATTCAAACTACACTGTAATTCATATTCCAAAAAACGATTAAACAACCCAGTTGTGAACACCTTTTATCGAGGCCTACAACAAATAAACTATACCCTTTTACAGATTTCACAGATCGATAAAAATGTAGTTGATAATTATGCCCCCCCCAAAAAAAAAAAAAAAACAATAGGTCAAATAAACAGGTTACAATAAATATCACAGGAAATTTTGGTTGAATCCAAACATGGTTTGTTCGATGTAAGTTTTGGTATAAAGGGGATAAAATCATTAACAATATAATTATGAATAACAGATATAGGGCTATAAATTCAAATATATTGCGCCCACATCGGCTACAGTTCTTTTGGGGGAGATTTGTAGTCATGATTAAATATTTGAATCGGCTATTCAATGGAAATTACATCACTTAATCTAGTGAACTTAAAATATGTTGGTTTCCTGTTCTTTTTCGATAGTGTTGATTCATATGTCACGACGATAGCAAATTTTGTGCAGTGGTGCGATGACCACTTTCTGGTATTAAATGTAACCAAAACAAAAAAGTTGATAATAGAGTTCCGCCGTAATTTCACCGACCATAAGGCAGTATCTGTTCATGGAGAAGATGTAGAACAAGTGAAGGAATACAAATACCTGGGAACGTCTATAAGTAATTCGCTGAAATGGTCAAGGAATGTGGAACAACATCGAAAGAAAGTGAACAAGAGGCTGTACTTTGTCAGAATAATGAAGAAATTGAGAGTAGATAACACGCTTATCGTACTGTTTTACAAGTCAATCATTCAAAGTGTTTTATCTTACAACTTAGTGTGTTACTTGGCAAATGCTACAAAGGCTGATCTAAAGAGGCTCGAACAACCAAGAAAGGTTGCCCAAAGGATAATAGGGGCAGACTTGCCCTCACTTGAGATTATCTATCAAGAAAAAGTCGCTAGCAAAATAAAACTCATTATGTCTGACCCCACCCACCCACTCAACGATAATTTCAAATTCAACAGATCAGGAATACGTTTATGTGTCCCCCGTACTAGAACCACCCGTTTTAGGCAATCTTTCGTCCCCAGCTCGATTCACCTTTTTAACGCCCAGGCGCGAAGGTCAGTCTCCGAAATATAATAATATTAATAATAACATATAGATTTATAGAACGCAGAAACTATTCTATCA
This sequence comes from Arbacia lixula, assembly GCA_963669155.1. Taxonomy (NCBI): domain Eukaryota; kingdom Metazoa; phylum Echinodermata; class Echinoidea; order Arbacioida; family Arbaciidae; genus Arbacia; species Arbacia lixula. The sequence continues at coordinate 7,209,381 of OZ022579.1, forward strand.
AGTTTATAATCTACTGCGCTTTATAGGACTCCTCAAATACTGGCTATTAATTAAATACATGTGTTTTTGAGCTTTGATTTAAAGTTGTTTTACGGACGGTGTTTTCCTAACTTTCGGGGGTATGTCCCAGAGTTTGGGGGCTACACAAGCAAATGCTTGATCACTTAGCGTTACTTTTGTTTTGAAGTATGGAATCGGTAAAAGCAGAGGATCCATTGAACTGCCCAAATGGTTTTATACCCCAATAATTCTGTAATGTAGCCAGGAGCTTGACCACGAAGTGTTTTGTATACAATTAGTAAGACCTTGAATGCTATTCTCTGCCTCATTGGTAACCAATGCAAGTTTCCTAGTAATAAGTGTTTACTTCGTACAACCCAAGATAAGCCTTGCACAGGTGTTGTGCCCAGTTTCAGTAATTGTAAAGCTAATACAAACATCATGTATCCTTTAGAATTTGTATAATCGTATATGTCTTTCTGTTTATATGTACCTTGTGTGGTGTCACATTCTTTATTTGTATCAATGTAAACCAGTGAAAATGAAATTTCCAATTGGACAATAAATTGCAATATCAATATCAATATCAATATCTTATTTTACAATTATTATTTAACCCTTTTTGGAGAAAAAAAATCTTACCATCTTACATTATACACAACGTTACCATCAAAGAATACATCTTAGTAAGCCGCTCATTGATAAGGGCCTACTATTACTATCATTAGGCCTACTTGTCTGCATATATCTCAAACTAACTTCTTCATACTATATTATGATTCCAATGATCCAGTGACCCTCGTACTAGGCTCGCAGGTAGCTTTTTAGAGAGAAAGGGGGAGGAAAAAGGGAAAGAGAGAGAGAGGTGCGGGGGAGCTAGGAGGGAGAGAGGGGGGAGATATTTGAATTATTGAAAGTAAATCAATAAATATAATTCATATTTAATTGATATGTTTCAGTATTTTTTGTTTTGTATTTAATCAGGCCTTCTTTTGTTTTACAATTAGATGTTTAAGCATTAGTCCTAACCCCCCCTTTTTTTTTGTTCCAACAATCTTTTTCAAATCTGAAAAAAAAAATCATATGTATAAAGTTTGTATCCAGACACTTGATAACAAGAAGAATTTGAATTTGTAAACATCAGATTTGAACTTTAGCTGATAGGAATTAAAATAATTGAGAATCTCATTTAGCACAAGAAAGGGTCACCAGTCGTGCGTTAAGTCATTCTTCGTTTATGAACAGATTGGTGAAACGCCCCCCGAGACCCGGCCCGAGACCTCTACCACTATACTTATGCGCGGGCTCTTTTTGACAAAGAGTTTTGAAAGAAAAAAAAAAAAGCAATGAAGCGCCATCTCTAGCCTCATATTCGCCAGTAAAAGCGCGCGCGCCAATTTTGATTTCTGTGTACTGTGTGCGGTTTGTAAAGCGACGCCGACAGGCAGCAGCAATTCGTGTTATACCCTGCAAAAAGAACGTGTTAACTGTTATTTTCTCACATTTTGCGTGTCTTTCACTTAACAAAATGTCATGTATCAATACAATAGACGGAATGAGGATGGAGAACATGCATAAAGGACAAATTCAGGTGAGATATCTGCTGTATTAATTATCAGAAACTTATTAGACGAATCAATTGAGATGATGAAGTAGGAATTGCAACACACAGCGGGCCGTGCCCGGGCTAGGCTCCCGCTTTTTCTAAGCCAGATTCGCCCTCCGCTGTTTCGGAAATCAGTTACTTCTCATTTCTACTCCTTTGCCCTCCGTCTGCGAGACTAATTCTAACCCAGGCCAGAGTCTTATCTACAATTTCGTCTGTTTTACCCTCTTCATTATTTGCTCTTTTATTTTTGTTAAATCTGTACAGTTGTAGACAGTGTTTTGTAAGTCGACTCTACAGGAAGATCTAGTTCTGTTAAAATATGTGTGACACTTTATCCTTCTCTCTTGTTTTCAACAGGTTATCTTTGGACCAATGTTTTCTGGCAAAACGTAAGTTCATCTTTCCTTTTACAGTTTTCATGATGTTTCTAATGACATATTTCTTGTTCATGCAACTTGACCATGTTGACAAATTATAAGTTATTTGTAACTAACATTAGATTATAACTGGTAGCTGCAATCCTTATTTCCCAAGCATGCAAGGCCAACTTGGCCAAGTATCATTTCTCCGGGCTGCGAAGCACGGAGCTTTGAAGTAAGGAAGTCAAGATTAGCAGTGATTATTAGTTGGTTTCAGCAATTCTGTAACTCAAATCTCAAATCTATTGCACATATTTACGTAAAATATCCTACCTGAATAATTCCGTAGTTGGTTTGAAGATGAATTTAATCCATGTTGCATTTTTAAAAATTGTTTTGGACCTAAAGTTGTTCAGAGTCGCACGACAGCAGCTGCGATGCAAAACTTAATGCGCATGTGCCAATTCCCTTTTACAGTATACGTTTTTGAAGCAGCCAAGATGGCAGCCTCGGCAAACCGTATTTGTTACAAAGATCATGATCATATAGGAAGAGGAAATATGTAACGTTGCTTAGCATTTTCAAACAATTTTATAGCTCAGGTATACATTCAATACATTTAGCCATTTATATGTGATAAATGTACTTGAAATGAGTAATTCATTCATGTGCACTATGAGTGATGTGAATGTGATGCATGTACACGATAAAATGTTAAATTGCATTATAAATGTGAATTTCCAATCTCTCCATTTGTAGGACTGAGCTGATCAGGAGAATAAAGCGCTACCAAATTGCAAACCGCTACTGCCTTCTTATCAAGTACGACAAGGACACAAGATACGACAAAGATGGGGTCGCAACACATGATAGGTAAATAAATGATAAGACAATGATAGCACAAAGAAATGTCATCACTATTTTACTTGTGTAGCATCAAGAAAAGCTCAACTTGCCCTATACTGGATTCAATGAGACTGAATCACACAGTTTCAGGAATATGCATTTATTGCTTCTAATAGCTGACTAGGATAAGTGAAAATACCTGGCTACATATCTCGTACATTACCTTTTTACCCCCCCCCCCCCCCTCAAATTTAGTGCTTAAATGTTAATTATATGATGTACATGATGTATGCAGGGTGGTCACCAGAAAATGTTTTACGCAAGCCTCAAAAGGGCAGAATGTCACTTCTTCTTTTTTTCTGTGCTGGACGCATGGCACACAACTATGGGACGCGTGGCTCAAAGAAAGCAAAAACATGGAATAATAAACTGATACTGATTACGGGCGGTGCAGTAAATTTACCCATGGCTTACAATCACTTTCTGGACAATGAGTGGTGATTGCACTGCATGTTTTCTCCACCACCCTGTATGTATGTATTATGCAGAATGGTATACATTGTGGTTATACCCAGTGAAAGCAAAACACAGTGGCTCAGGGAAAATTTAGCTTCCAAAAGAGTCGCTGTGAAAAGTTATTTCTCCTCTTGAGGTATGATTCAAAATATTATATTAACTTAATGTTCCTCAAACTTTCTCTATTTCCGTCAGACAAATCTGTAAAGCCACATCAGCCAGCGATCTGTCATCGATATCAGAACTTGCTGAGGACTATGAAGTCATAGGCATCGACGAGGGACAGTTTGTAAGTTGACAGATTCCCAGTCCCCCTACTACTCTCCCTTTCTCTATTCATAACTCTCTCTTTCTTTATGTCTGTTTATCACTCTTCGTCCTGTTTTCATCACTCTTGCTTTCCGTATCTTTAGCTTTTCCTAATTCATTCTCTAACTTCCAAGCCTCTCTCTCTTTCTCTTTATTTATCTTTGCTTTTTCCTTCATATCCACTACCCACCCACCCCTATATACCTCTCTGAGTAAATTATTCACTCTCTCTATGAACTACTGTGTGACTTTAAAATAATTATTCTCACAGGCAATTGTAAAACATATTTTACAATATCTCAATTGTGTTAGAAATTGGAACAATCAAATTGCTGGGCAAATAACCATGATTTGTTAATTTTCATTAGTAAATACAATTAGATGTGTAGTTGTTTATTGACTTCAAAGAAGAACTAAAATTTGATTTGATGTACTGCAGCTTAACTATAGTTTGATTTGGTTGTGGCTTTAAAACATGCAATGATGTTTAAATGACCATGGTTTAACTGCATGTTATATTTTCTCAGCTTACCTAAATCCAAATGTTTGTCTTCTTCTTAATTGCAGTTTCCAGACACTGTGAAATTCTGTGAAGAAATGGCCAATTTAGGTAAAATCATCATCGTAGCAGCATTAGACGGAACATACCAAAGAAAGGTAAGATGAATACTAAGTAGTTCTTAGACCATGAAGTTTATTTTTTCTTCCAATGGATTGCTATATATGACCAGGGTGGTCCTTAGTTTAGAAAACGTGTGGCACAAACACCACTCGTAGGGTCTGGAAAATGATTGTGAGCCACGCGTAGATTTACTGCGCCACCTGTAAAATCAGTAATAGTCTTCTCATTCTTATTGTTTTTGCTTTCTTTGAGCCATGTGTGCCATAGCTGTGTACCACTCATCCAGTACAGATATCTGACAAAAAGTGACATTCTGCCCTTTTGAGCCATGCGTAAAAGATTTTCTGGTGATGGTGACCACCCTGTATATGACTACCGGTAATGATTTTCATCGCAATTCAAGTCAACAATGGACCTTAAAATCTGAATTTGATCTGGTTGCAGTAATCACCATTAAGAATATTTTCTTTCAGTTTGCGAGGTTCAGGCTTGAAAACCAAAATTGTCAATGATTCATTTTGTACCTGTACAGCCCCTGAATGTTAGGTATGACTCCATATTTTGTACTTAAGTTTGCGGATGAAATGACATAAGAAAATGAGTTTATTGTCCTTCACATTTTGCTAATATTTTGTTATCTCCTCTTCCCCTCCTTCTCTCCTGATCTGTCAATCTCTTGATCTCTATCTGTCCATTTTCCTTCACATCCTCTTTCTCTCTCTGCCCGCTTACTTTCTACATTCCTTTCACCCTCCATCCATCTCCCTCACTTTTCCATATCTCTGTCCACTCTCCTTCATACTCTCTCTCTCTCTATTCATCCATCCTCCATATTCTCCATCCACCCATCCCTGTCACCCTCCATACCTCCCTCCGTTCATTCCCCAACCTCTGACAGGGTTTTGGTGACATCCTGAACCTGGTGCCCCTTGCTGAGAGCGTGATCAAGCTGAACGCTGTGTGCATGCATTGCTTCAGTGAGGCCTCCTACACCAAGAGGCTGGGATACGAGACCGCTGTGAGTTTGACCTCTTCTCATCAAAACATGATACATCAATAACAAGTTATTTGGACAAATGTGGTACTAGTGTACCAGTCTATCTTTCCCGTTGTCATAACGGAGGGTGCATTGTGCCTAGCCCTTTCAACTCATGATTACATTTTCGGGCTTCATGAGATCGGTTCAGTTTGGATGTCAAAATTTGCAGTGAAACTTCAGTAACTAACATGGGCATGGCATAATTGTGCCTTATCCATTGATTTTTATTCATAGCCTGTTGTCAATTGTCCGTACAGACAGCAGATTATGCGGAAGTCGTTGCTTAGTATGCGAGTGGACAAAGGCCAACACACGAATATGCAGGCTCCGTTAAGAACAAATTACTAGTAACATTCCTCTGGCTGAGAGAAGTGCACACGGCTTGTGTGATTCTTAATTTTTTCTTCACATTGGTAGGAAGAAAGGGATCTATCGGGAGTCAATAAGTCAACTCAGACTGGCAAAAGTTTCGGGAAGACCTGACAAATGACAATGGAATGGAAACGTGACCGGTCTTTATAGACAGGTGGTCATTGGAACAGGTTTAACTGTAGGAGATTAAGAAATATTTGAAGAAGTATGAAGTGCTCTGATTTCATATTACACCATGCTTATAGTAAATTACTGATAAAATTGATAGCAACTCTCCCTCTCTCCTCACCCACACCACATTGCAGGTTGAAATCATCGGAGGGTCGGACAAGTACATGGCTGTGTGCCGAGACTGCTATCAACTCAGCCCAAGTAAGATCAATGACAACAGTGTCAAGACACCAATCACGCTAGAATCCAAGCTAGCCGCCGGCAAGCAAGGTCGACGGTTATTTCAAACACCGAGCAGCGATGGGGAATCCAGCATGTCGCCATGAAGCTGGCAGTTCTCTCTAATTTTATAATCGTTTTTAGTTAGATGAATTTATAGTATGTCTTCTCTTGCTGTTTTTGTTTGTATACCATCTCCTCTGTGAAGAGATATGATCGGGTAAATTGTTTTTTTTTTTCCATTTTTTAGTGTCTCTTCCTATTTCCTCAGGTAACATTCCAAAATATTTGTTGTAACATGTACTGATCTTCACAGGAAATTATATTCAGTTCTGTACACCATTAGGATTAAAATGAAAGATACCGCAATAATCACATTTAAACATTAAATCATTAATCATATTTAATTTGATAGATTTAAACTGGAAATAAACTACCATGTACATCTTTGATCATAGCTGGCTGATTATTGATGCCCTGATACATGTGATGTACATTGTATGTGCCTAAAGCCCTCTGTACGTTTTTTTACTGCTGAAATACTTGAACAGCATGCATTCTGGTAGCTCTCCTGATATCCTCTGAGTCTGGTTATGAGCATGTCATAAATAACCAGTTAAGAAACATAGAAGATAACCAGTCAGATATCATGGTAGACTTATTCTGCTGCAATCACAGGCCCTGTTCTCATTTGATTTTAAATTTTTAATATTTAACGATTCCTTCACATGATCCTGAAAGCAATGGACACGGTAGAACTGTTAAAACAGTTCTGCATTGATTACTTTACCACCAATATCACCTACCTTGATGTATTTGTGTAAGTGTTCCTTGTAAAAAAAAAAAAAGAAAAAAAAGATTTGATTGCCTTGGAGGTGTCTTAGCTTTATATGGAATGCTCAGGAAAAAGGTAAATTTTCATCTTTTTGAAGTAGAGTTTCCAACAAAAAGGGAGAATTGATGCTTGTGTGATCATGCATTTATTATTTTCATCAGCTGATACGTACTGCCTCAGAAGTAGAAGTTTGATTGTCAGAGAATGTCTTTAAAATGTCAGAGAATCAAATTTAGAAGTACATGTATTAATATTGGTACACGTTCATGTATGTATTAGGAATTGATGCAGTTAGTTCAGTTATTTTCCTACACTTGTACAGTGATGAATTGCCTTTATCCATAAAGCATAATATTTTTCCATTATTTCATCCATGTCTTCAAGCACAAAGGGATATGTCAATTAATCTACCGTGTAAATGCTGCTTGTTTATACATGTACCAACAATGTCTCGTATCTTGTGTATCTCATTTAAAACATGCATCGAGACTCTTGTGAGTTAGAATACCTCTGTACATGCAAAGCTTGTGCGTTAATATTTAGATGAATATGAATTTAAATGCAACATTTTCTATGGTAAATCCTGTGTTTTTGATATTTTACATATCACTGGTAATTCACCAAGAGTGCCTTTTACAGTATTTTTTATTCTTTAATGTAAATAGTTAGTTTTTATCAAAGTGTTTATAAATATTTTACTGTGTAGAATACCCCCCAATGAATTCCAATTACATATTGGACACATGTGTTCTTGATGTCTGTATTTGCATTGTTGTATGACATGTTTCTTAAGCACACCCATATTTCTCTTTCATGCAAAATTTTGATGACTCATTTCGCTCTTTGCTAGATACAGATGAAAGCATCCAATTATTTCCCTAAATTTCCCTTTGCCTCTCCTATACAGCAAACATTGTTCAAAGATAATTGTCACCAACTCTATCACTAGCACGAAGTCCAATCAGATATTCATCCTTGACTACCATTGTCCATTTAAACATTTCAGGGATTGATATCAGTTTTCATGACTGCAGTGCACTTGATTGATTTACAACTTGAGCTTAAAATTTTTGTGACAAGAACATGAGCAGAATTCAACATAAAAGAAATGCATGTACAATCCTATTTTTCCAGCAGTTGTGCCTTGTTTTCTAATGGAGCAAGGAATGTACATTTGTACATTAAAGCATCTCATTATATTGCCTGGATTTTGCACAGGGTTTGTGCTGCGAGAAATTCTGTATCTGTCTGTTTTTATTCAACTTGTACATGTATCAGTTTTGATCAGGCTCCAGTTGTCCATTGAAACCTTAAAATGATGGTGTTTACTGTTCAATTCATTCACTACTTCATTGATTGTTTGATCTTGATATCACTGGTAATCTTCCATGTCTAGAACAAATTAGCCAGTGCTACCATAAGTTGTCAGTTTAAAATGAAATTATGTTCAAGGAAATTGTATTACAAATTCTGTATTCATATACATATATATGAAATTTATTTGTTTGTTTTTCCTACTACAGTCCACTCCCGATAGGTGCTTGGACCAAGTAAATGTCCTTATTATGCCAAATATAAGGGCACATAGACACATGTGCACACATTTGAAACTGGGACAAATAGAATTGACTTATTATATTTGAAATCTCATTGTATCTGCTCCTTATAATGGGAGTGGACTGTTTATATTCTCCCTCTATGCAAATACATGTACCCATCTAAGTTCAGATGATCACATTTTCAATGCAATGCAAGAATAATCAAGAATCTTTACTGTAACTATATAGGTCACCAAAGTACAGGTGAATATGCAAAAGTACTGCAATGCTTTTGTGTTAAGGACTGCCGCGGCATGATATATTGTACTACAGGGAATAGTTTTCCTGGAGTATAGTGGTGTAATTTGCTACACAAGTTGGGCAGATTGCTCCAGTAAGTCAGAGATGTGTAGCAGTCAGTTGTAATTGTACCCCACATTTTATTTCTCACCAAGAGGAATCTGCCGATTGGAATTGTTCATCAAGTTTTACATTCTAAATTATTCCCTGTAATCTACTCTCCTTTTGACTGACCAGGGCTCCGTAACATGAAGGTGTGCGATCAATCGCAAAATGGCAATGGCAAATCAACTTCATTGTTGTATGAGCTTTTTATTCAAAAGACTAACCAGTAACCAATCAGAATTTGTCTTTCAAATTTGCGATTAATTGCAAACCTTTGTTACGGGGCCCACGTAAGAAAAAGCTGCATTTCTTAAGATTCAGAATGCTATAGTTACAGTAAGGTGTCCAAGCGGTGCACAATCAGAGCATTAGATGACTTTGTGAAGGAGCATGTATCACGGCATATCATTGTGATTAACTGGTTATAGCTTTGTTGAAATTATGCTCATACTGACATTTTATCCAATGGAATTAAAAACAGATTTTCAATAAAATTCTTAATAATGTACCAGTGTTTCTGCTCTTTGTGTGTGTACATGTACTTGTATTTTGATGATAAAATTGAGACAGAGTGGTTAGAAAAAGGTCTTTCCTCACAATTTAAAGGGATACCCAATAATCCATGCTATAGTTGAGTTGGTTTCAGTAAAGGCAGAAATATGAAAGAAACGTATAGGTAAAGGTTTGACAAAAATCTATCAAAGGATGAGAAAGATTTGATCTTTTGAATATTCAATTGTGTGACGTGTGCTGTATAATTCCATAAATTGCTCTTTTTCTGTTTTTGATGGAGTAGTTTTTCAGGGGTTTGTGTGTACAAACATGTTTCCAATGATATATCACATGCACAGGTAAAATAATTCATATCCTTTTAAGAGGATTGAGCACCCCACACCTGACGTCACAAAATAAAAACTTAAAAGTTCATAACTTTCTAATCCTTTGACGGATTTTCATCAAACCTTCAGTAATCTCATTCTTTCATGTTTCTGGTTGATTGACTTAATTTTAGGGTTGACTATCCCTTAACAGACTACCGAAGAGGTGTCATCATACCCATAATTATGCCAGCTCCTGGTCTAAACAATATCACTCAAGTGAGACCTGGTCCGACACTGTCTAGAGGGCTGAGGTCGGGCACTTCCAATAAGATTTCCCAGTATGATCACGGTTGTTCGCTATCCCCTCATAGTTTAGAACCACTTGTCTTGACAACTTGCTCATATAACGTCACACTATGGGACTCTATCAATCTCTTCTGTATTTCTCCTGCCCATCTCTAAAACATCTCTCTCTCTCTCTCTCTCTCTCTCTCTCTCTCTCTCGCTCTCTCTCTTTCTCTCTCCTAGGGAGGCCTCTTGAACATCAAATGAATGTAAAATGTAGATCCACGAGTTTGTAGTGCTGAAATACTTGTGATTTTTCAAGGAAAATTACATGGGTACATGTATTTTAACAAGGCCTTTCTATATTTGGATAAGAAATGGGAGCTAATGAATTAGTATTGAGGGTCAAAGTTTGAATGTATCTGTGTACCAACAAAAATACAAAACAAATTGCTATATGTAATCAGGTAGCATTTACTTGCATATTTTTAATCATGAAATATGTTTTGCTTTCAAAGCTTTGATAAAAATCTAATGTATCCTCTAATCTACATCTAATAACTAAAGATGAAGTTAATATAATAAGTACTTTAACACTTTTCAATTAAATATAATTCTGAAAAGAATGCAGTGTTGGTGCAGTGGGCAAGAGTTAGAGATATAACATAGATGGTCACTCATACAAGCCTTAAACTCTTCACATGCCCTAAATGTATTTAAGCACAAGTAATAAACACAAAATACATTGAGTGGCAAGTTGTCTGGCCCACCAAGGGTTAAATGGAGATTCTGGCACAACAGTGGTTTAACTTTCACTGCGTACTAAACGTAGTCTAACTTTAGAGGACCCAAAATAAATCAGCTAATGCTGTCACAAAATCATTGATTTTCATCACACAATCACAACAGCGGGTGATTTCAAATGACTGTATTCGCTTTGATTATGATGTCAAACTCAATACATGTATACCATAGTGATTCCAAGGATAAAATCAATCATATTGAGTCAATAACAATGTTTCATGTTGTTTTATTTGGCATCCCATACAGTTAGTCCAGGTTTAGTACACTGTTTGCACTAAACCTCTATTCAGATTACGGGCCTCTGTATTGGCCAGTCACATGCCCTATCCATGTTCACGGAACCCACCTCATATCTAGGAAATGACCAGGGTGAAGACCCAATTGGCGCATGATACTGACCCCTCATGGCCACCCCAGAAGGATGCAAAGCATATGAATAGTATATCCTCCCCCCCCCCCCCCCCCCCCCCCTCCGGCATGGTAAGCACTACACAACATCAAGTACAATACCCATTTTAATATTACCTTTGTGCAATATCAATACACTGACAAGAATTGTTTGTGCAAAGTACAATAAAAATTGTGAATAAGAAGACAAGATAAGAAAATGAGATCCTACATCCTTGCATCTCATCAAGCCGTCTTGAACGGGATGATAAGACATTGCATTTCCTTCAGTGTCGCTGCCCAGCAAACATCTCAATTTTCATTTCTTGTTTATTTCATTCTTCTACACATTCATCATCAAAACAGCATTAATTTTGCTTCATTTCATTTACTGCTTTCTTACACTATGAGTATTTACATTTTGCAATATCTCATTAAAAATTGTGACGTGTGTTCTCATCGCTGAATGTCATCACACAAGTTTTTTGACACTTTACCTGTGAATGAACATGGATACACGGTCACAGTTTTAAACACTGAATTTGCTTTCTAATGATGTGTGGCACAGCAGCATGAACTTGTGCTATCAATTTTTGACGGGGGATGGATACAGGTAAAGATGGCAGCCCTACACAAAACCTACATCAAAATGTGAAGACGAATGATGTGAAAACAATGCATTTTTTACAAAAATATATATCAAAAATCTTTTCTGTTAAATTTCATTTGAAGAAGTCATCCAGGGTCAGTCCTACTAAAAGCCACCAAGAGTTGCCAGGAACAGCAAAGAAGCTGCCAACAGCATGAAAACATCATTCCCAGATGACTCTGTATATCAACACACAGCATGCATAACACACCAATGGACACACAATCACACAACTGTGGTTATGTTGCAGATTGTTTTCCATTCTGTTTGGTTGCAACAATGTTTCATTATAACATATTATTCATATCCACGGCTTAACATCTGTAGAATTTTCAATGTCTAGTACCCTCCACTTACAAACAGAAGACATTTCATACACGCACCTCTACTTATCGCCCAGTCTAACATCTTTGGAATTTTCAATGTCTCGTACACTTTGCTTTATTTCTGTTTTATTCAGTAAGAAAAAAGGTGTGATTTGTCCTCTGAAGATTGAACAGTACTTCTAACACTCTCAGCATCTGGTGAACATTTTCTTAGTTGCTGATTCCCTCCACCACCAGCTTGTCTGTGACGCACTGGAACTTCTTAAGATACACATGATGCCCGATTCTTCCTTCTCAAATTACACAGTACTTACAGGTCCCCTGTCATCAAAATGTATGTCGACTTATGTTGATGCAACATAATATGTACATAACAAAATCACTAACTGTTCAATGGAAATATGTGTCCTATATTTCAAAATAATTTTTCTTTATTTTTTTCTCAGCACTGATAAGCCCCACCTACAAAATATCCTCCAACTCAAGATTCCCCCTGTGACATCATCAAGAGTAGAAATTAGCAGGATAATAGACAGAATTTTTGCACAAATTAAACATTGCAATGACTACCGCCACCTCCCCACAAGAGCATCACTTGTCTTCACACAATACCATCTAACAACCTTTTATGTGGGAATAATCGTTTCCCTATGTCACAAATGTGCTAGCGATGTGATGCTATTATGAGCACTTGCAGGTAGTCATTGCAATGTTAAATTTTTGAGCATAAATTATGTCTATTATCCTGCTAATTTCTACCTCTGATGATGTCACAGGGGGAATCTTGAGTTGGAGGATATTTTGGAGGCGGGACTTATCAGTGCTGAGAAAAAATATAGAAAACTTATTTTAAAATATAGGACACATATTTCAATTGAACAGTTAGTGATTTTGTTAAATACATATTAAATCGCATCAATAGAAGTCAACATACATTTTGATGACAGGGGCCAGTCTTACATCTGTGAAAGCAGGTGACATCACCTTCCAGTCCTACGATCTTACGACTGCAGACACAAATTGTGCGCGTCTGCGTTTGCCTGCCCACCCACTGGGTTAGTTGCTGATTCCGTTCTTCTCCAGCTTGTCAGCAATGAACTTGAACTTCCTCAGAGCCTGGTCGACGTCCTTCTCTGTGATGTGGTGGTTCATGACGGCACGCATGGAATGATTCGTCTCGGGAAACAGCTTCACCTGGAATAAGGAGACATGGCAAGGAAAACAAACAGGAATTGACATTTGATAGTTGAAATACATTGTGGACTCCAACAAATCATATCCATAGACAGCGGTTACATTTTGATAGCCTTTACTAACAACTCCAGAACTTAACATTTACTCCTGCTTCCATGGTCATGGTAGTGTGTCCTTGAATATGCAAATCACAAAGGAAAATATCTCCAGATATTACAATAATGTACCATGTCAAGTCAAGAACAGGAGGGTTACACGTAAGCCATTTTTTATGTCACAATCTCTAATACAAATTATTTTGATACAATCACTACGCAGATGTTGTCAAAGGGTATTAAGTATGTTACATTTGTTCTTTTTGGTAAAAGTTCATTAAGGATAAAATGAGACATAGCAGTTTGAAACAGGTCCTTCTGCAATATTACCTTTTTATCACCGATCATGAAATTATATTTGAGTTATTAGAGTTAGGCAGATATATCTAGCCTTGTTTGTATCACATGTCATGGTTAGAGTTAGGCAGATATACCTGGCCTTGCCTGCATTACCTATCACGGTAAGAGTTAGACAGATATACCCAGCCTTGCCTGCATCACCTATCATGGTAAGAGTTAGGCAGATATACCTAGCCTTGCCTATATTACCTATCATGGTAAGAGTTAGGCAGATATACCTAGCATTGCCTGCATTAACTATCATGGTAAGAGTTAGGCAGATGGACCTAGCCTTGCCTGTATTACCTATCATAGTAAGAGTTAGGCAGATATACCCAGCCTTGCCTGCATTACCTATCATGGTAAGAGTTAGGTAGATATACCCAGCCTTGCCTATATTACCTATCATGGTAAGAGTTAGGCAGATATACCTAGCCTTGCCTGCATTACCTATCATGGTAAGAGTTAGGTAGATATACGTAGCCTTGCCTGTATCACCTATCATAGTAAGAGTTAGGTAGATATACCTAGCCTTGCCTGCATTACCTATCATGGTAAGAATCAGGCAGATATACCTAGCCTTGCCTGTATCACCTATTATGGTAAGAGTTAGGCAGATATACCCAGCCTTGCCCATATCACCTATCATAGTAAGAGTCAGGCAGATATACCTAGCCTTACCTACATCACCTCTCATGGTAAGAGTTAGGCATATATACCCAGCCTTGCCTGCAATACCTATCATGGTAAGAGTTAGGCAGATATACATAGCTTTGCTTGTATCACTTCTCATGGTTAGAGTTAGGCAGATGTACCAGCCTTGCCTGTATTACCTATCATAGTAAGAGTTAGGCAGATATAGCTAGCTTTGCCTTATCACCTATCATGGTAAGAGTTAGGCAGATATACCCAGCCTTGCCTGTATCACCTATCATGGTAAGAGTTAGGCAGATATACCCAGCATTACCTATCATGGTAAGAGTTAGGCAGATGGACCTACCTGTATGCTCTCTCCCAGTTCACTGATTTCCTCCTCTGTGACATTCCCCAGCAGCTGAGAAGTCTTCATGGCAGAAATGTCCCCACTCAACAGCACATGGACCATGTTGGTCTCTGTGTTGGCAGGTTCTGCAGTTAAGATTGGACTATCCATAGCTTTCAGCCCTATGAAGGTAAACACAAATTTAAAGCATAATGTTACCTTCTTATCCCATAGAATCAGAGAGATTTAGCAAAGAGAATTGGGGGACAATTTGATACAACACTCATAAGGCAGTTGATGGCATGTTTGAAAATGTACTACACTTATTTAGCAAAGTGGATTGGGACAAAATGTGATGCAACACTCATAAGGAGTTTAGTAGCATCTTTGACAATTGTAATGCGCTTATGGCAGTGGAGGCATTTAAAATAAAGTCATCAATACAGTCGTTCCTCTCCAAGACTTGAGGATATGTGTTCATAGTGATGAATAGCAGATAAATGGATAACTATTTGTGTGTAATGTGTGACTGTGTTTCAAAAGGAATACATACAATTCTCAGAGCGGGCTTGTCTTGGGCACTCACAGTGACAGTGCCCACTGTGGTCATTGCTGCTTGCTCTATCTACATAGCTTAAAACCAGTTGTCTTGACAACAAGCTCGTATGACGTCGCACTTCGGTACTCTACGGAGCAATAGATTGACTGGCACACACACAGTCCATACCTTTGGCTAGTCTCTGGGCATTCTCATGGTCGACATGAAGCCTGCTGTACCCCTGGTCTAGCCCCACCAGCGCTGCAGCAGCCAGCACTCCACACTGCCTCATGCCACCTCCTAAGGCTTTCCTGTGCCTCAAAGCCCTGTCAAAGGAAGAGGGGCATGTTTAACCTATTCAATTATTAGTTTACCTGAGGGTAGCCCCTACAGTGGTTAAACATAAAGTACATCTTCATTAGCCCGATCAGACAAAATAGTGAGCTAGTTTGCTGATCCGGGAAACTAGCCTGAAGTTGAAATCGCGTCTTCATTAGCTTGAAACTCGGGATATGAAAGCTCGAAACTAGGAATGCATTAATTATCCCGACGTTCGCACATACGCAGTGTGCGATGGGAATAGGCCATGACGGCATGGCTTCGGTTGTGAGCTTGCATTCATACACGTATAAAAACCTAACATAAACAATGCCTCATGCGCGTTGATGCGTGCCGGGGTCGGGAAATTTTCAGGCTAATGAAGACGCTCCGAACTAGCTCCATCTAGCCCAAGATTTCTTGGGAAATTTTCTCGACCAAATAGCTAGCTATTTCGCCTGATATGGCTAATGAAGACACAAATAGTTATGTTGTGATCTGGCTAGGCTTTCCGATCAGAACCAGCTAGCTATTTTGCCACATCGGGCTAATGAAGATGCCCCTATTGTTCTACCATGGGGCCCTGCTCTGACATTTAACACAATATGGTTAACATCAATCCAAACAAATAACATGTGCAGTTTAGTGACGAAAATATATCATTATGGAATTTGCATCATGCTACTTTCTACCACGTCTCCTCTCAGTGATCTTCACTTCAACCTTTCCCCTGCCTTCTCATTACTGCTCTCTCATTCGTTCTTTCTCTCAACTCATTTTACACACAGACAGATTCTGTCTCTCTCCCATGGCATTGTGGATCTTCATAGAGAAAAGTGAAACAAGTTTGAAACCTCCATATTCTGCCGACTCTAGACAAGATGAAC
Source organism: Arbacia lixula (assembly GCA_963669155.1). NCBI lineage: Eukaryota > Metazoa > Echinodermata > Echinoidea > Arbacioida > Arbaciidae > Arbacia > Arbacia lixula. The sequence goes on from OZ022579.1 coordinate 7,225,846, forward strand.
TAGAGTTTTAACCTGTTGCTCACACTTAGATTTTCTGGCTTTGTGAACCCTGGTCCATTTAGGGTGTCAACATTTGCCACGAAACTGCACTGCAGTTACACCACATCCCTTTGGTTACTGCACTGCAGTGCTAGATAGTCCCGGACTATCGGTGGGGCTATCCCACTTTCCGAAAACAGTGAGAACAGAAGCGCAGCTAAGCTTAACCCCGGGAAAATGGTGGGGCTAAAGGGTGGGCCTTAGCACCCCAATTGCCGGGGCTAAGCGGAATTTTTGACAGTGAGAAAAGGGCTTTTCAGTTTATTCATACCCTGTCATCTATTGTCCGAACAGCAGATTACGCGGGAGTCACTCTGCTTAGTATCGGAATGGAAAAAAGCCAGCCCACAAATACGCAAGCTGGGTAAAGAACGGGATAATACTGACCTTCCAATCAGTTCATTGGATCCAATGAGAGCAGAGCCAACAGGACATCCCAATCCCTAGAAGCAGAATGATAAATCAACAAAGATAATCAACTCTCTCAGTAACAAGCACTGACTGGCCCAATATACTGACTCAGTGTCTTGCCTATGAGATGGATTAAAGGGTACCATCATGCAGAGATCTACCTCTCTTTACATCACAGATACGTCTCAAATGAACATTTAAGTTTGTTTTATCCTGAAATTATCAAAAGGTAATAAATTTCAATATCACTTGTCAATTATTCTGTCAGCAAAGTTACGATCACATCACCTACCTGAGAGTAGTAATGAGGGGGCATTTTTTTTTATTCATTCTTTTTTTTTTCCAGGCTAGAAACATAGTTTCAAAAGACACCTCGATTCCAACTGCATTTCTGTTTAAAAAAAGTTATGATAAATGCTCCTAGAAATTTAAAGCTTGTTTTGAAACACTGTTGATATGACTTCCCAATGCATTTCACAGAATACACACGCCCTTTTGCCACAGTAACAAACTGTGCACAATGGCATGCACTGTGAAACTGTGTTTCTAGCGAAACATAAGATGTTATAAACACACCCGCAGTTTCAGACACAGTTTCAAAACCGTACTTTGAAACATAAATTCTAGAAACCTAAAATCTTAAAAATGCAGTCAGGGTAAGTCTGGTGAGGAGATTTGGCAGAGTGGACTATGTACCTTGGAGGAGAAACTGTTTCTACCCAAAACACACATTTTATGAACACACCCACAATGCTATTTACAAATGCTTTTTCAAAAACGTTTTTCAATGCAGAGATTCTGGGAAAGTAAAATCTTATAGGCACATCGGTTTATTGCCATTTGGTCCAATCCTAGTTGGTCCACTCACCATTTCGTCTACAAGGAACCCCTTATAAATACTGTTTTAGATTAAAATACTTGGTTAAATTATCAACAACTCTAATGTACACCACAACCTCAACCGTTAACCCTAATCCAGACCCCCTACCCTAACCCTAACCCATACATATCAGCATGTGATGTTAGACGAAATGGTGCGTGGACCAACTGGGATTAGACCAAATGGCAAATCACCGATACATCCAGGGCTAGTCCTGTGAGGAGATTTGGCAGGGTGGACTATGTACATACCTTGGAGAAGCACACACTGATGGAGTCTGCATACTGAGTAATGACATCAGGAGAGACATTCATGGCCACCGCAGCATTGAGCAGCCTGGCTCCATCAAGGTGCACCTTCAACTTGTGCTTGTCTGCCAGAGCCCTGACCTAGCAACAAGAGAGGCAAGCGGAGAGAGGAGTTCATAATTAAAGTTAGGGCAGGAAAAGTCATGTAACTCAGGAATCAGGCTTCAACAGTATACTCCAACAAACATGTATCGGTTAGCGGTGATCATAGACATCATAGCAATCAGCAATATACTCCAACGATAATGATGTATCACTTAGCGGTGAGCTGCTTACCAACAAACTATACGTACTGCCAAGCCTGACGTCATACTACAGAGCAAAGAGTCGTTAGGTTTTGAGATCTATGCAAGCCACGCCTCACCTTCTTGAGGAACTCTAGAGGGAGCACTCTGCCTCCTGAGGCATTGTGGGTATTCTCGATGCAGATGAGTCGGGTGGACGTCATGTGGATGTCGTTGGGACGGATCTTGGATTCCAGCACTTCAATGTCAAAGGTGCCATCGGGGAGGGTGGGCACTATGTGAGGGCACACACCAGCAAACTAATTGGTTGGATAGGGGGGGGGGGGGAAGGACAAAACAAGGACAACAATTTATGTGGTTAAGCTCTAATTATGTGAATGTCATAATTATGCATGCTTGACACTGAACTGTACAGGTCATTTGTTTGCTTATATGTAATCAATGTTGCATGAAATGTTTAAATGTACAAAGCAGTTCTTTCAGATAGGATAGTGCTTTCGAACTGAAGGGTCTACCATAGGTAAATATTACTAATAAATAAAAAAAAAAGATACTTCATTTTTAGAAATTGCTTCAATGGATGAAAACACCCAAGACAAAAAGAAGATTGGAGAAGAAGGGGGTGGGGACTTACCTGAGCCATGCCTCCCTGTTCCCAGTTGAAGATGTGGCACTGGTCTCCGATTAGGATCTCATCCCCACGACCAGTGCAGTGGGACATCACTAGGGGTGGGAAGGGGGGAAAGAGGGGCGGGGAGGGCAGGCAGGGGAAGGCGGGGCAGGGCAGTATATGAGTGAGGAAATGGGGAGGGGAAGAGAGAAAAGGGGTGGAGGAGGGGAATGGAGTAGATATGGTAAGGAGGGGCATAGCATTATATGAGGGAGAAAATGTGAGGTTGGGGGGGGGGAGGGGAGAGCAGGAAAGGTGAGAGGGGGATTGGGGGTAAGGAGAGGGCAGAGCAGGATTTGAGGGAGAGATGATATGGGGTTAAAGGAGGGCATCAAGGAGATAAGGGAGGGGAGGGTATGGGATGGGGAGTAGAGGTAGGAAATGAGGGAAGGGACGGGAGGTTAGGAGAGGGGAAGAATGGAGGGGTGGGGGGTGGTATTGGATTGGGAGAGGGGAGGGGAGGGAAGGATAGGCGGGTTGGGAAATGGGAGGAGAGAGAGATGGGTGGGAGGTGAGAGAGACGGGTGGAAGGCGAGGAGAGGAGAGGATAGGATATAGGGGACAAGAGGTAATACAGATTTTAAAATGGGATAAGAATAAAATAGGGGATTGGGAGGACAGGATTGGAGGGAAAACAAGGAAATAAGATAAATATACCAGGTAAGGACAGGAGAGACATTGTAGATGATGTATATGTGAAGAAGAAGGGAAAAAGATGGGAAGAAGATATGGGAGAGAATTTTAAGAGAGGGTTAGGGACATAAAGATTACTTGTGTGTTTATACGACATCATTCTAATAACTGTATTACTATGTCGCTGCATTCACACCATGGTTAGGTAAAATTTTAATTTTGATTCACATAATTATTGCGACATAAAAAGCTGTGGACAAATCAAAGCTTTGTACCCGTTATGGCCATAGGATCAATTGAATGAACATGGGAGATTAATTTTAATTAGCATATATAAATTTGTCTACTTTCATTATTTTGTCAACATTTCAAAATGCTAAAACATATCATTTTCCAAACAAACTTGCTAACCTGCAATCAAGTTAGACATGGTCCCAGTCGGAACAAAGAGGGCAGCATCCTTCTTCATGAGCTTTGCAACCTTCTCTTGGAGTTCTGTAAAGGTATCATAAGAGGGAGAAAAATCAATCATATTTGATGCACAAGAACATAAAGATACTACTGTAAACTTAAACCTTTTGAGACACAATGAAGAGGATACTAAAGCAAATGAGAGTTCACCAGATCAAAACCCTTTTGCTCATTGTTCAGATTCAGATCTAGATCACTTTTATCAGTCCATATCTCAAAAAAAAAGAAAAATTATTTTGGCCTCCACTGGCAAACCAAACACATTATTAATAACATAAGTAACATATATAAAAGTCAATGAATAAATAATTACACATATAGTAATGATAACATACTCTTAAATGTGGAAAGAGAGAGAAAAGGATAGAGAAGGGGGAGAACAAGGAATGTTCTCACAACAACCATTCAAAATGTTTCATAGGATGGCATGCTAGATTCAACTAACAAAGATGTAGAAATTTGGGAGAAAAAATTATATTTGAAGACTTTCAGAGAGCAGGACAATACAGGGAATTGCATGATTATTTATGATTAATCCTAAACTACAAGGAATGCAATGACAAGGGGAATTGTGGAATGGTACACAATATACATCCAAAGAATTAAAAACAAATGTGTAGCGGGTAGCTCATTTTTATGGGGACAAGGTCATAACCCATAAAAAAAGTAACATTTGCTTTAAGAGTAGCAATTCAATAAAAAGTTCCCCTTCTCTCCCCCCCCCCCCCCCCTCATTCAATACATAAAGCCAAAAGACAGACATGGCAGATCAACACTGAAAATTTTACCCTGCAGAAAAGATGGAAGGTATTTGAAAATAATCACATGGCATACTTCTCATACGTACATGTATCAAGATAAAACTCAAGAGAAATGTTTACCTTGCACCAGATATGATTCTGATGATTCCTACTCTGTACGATGTGATACCGCTAATGATTAACCTCATTAGGTTCTGCTAGGCCTGTTCACACTGTACAATAAATCCTTTCTCATGTTTGGTAAGCCTATTGTATCAATGCAATGCTGGCTAGTGCAAATGCTCACATACGAACACATCTTGACCTCGCCTATACTAGTAAACACATCTCCATATTACACCAGTTTGACCAATGTAGAACAATGTCATCTCACATTTAGTTGATCAAAGTAAGGTGGAATAAAACATTTTGTCAAGTGAATTTTTTTGTAAAATGAGTCTACTGATATAGATTGTAAGATATGTAAAATGTGTTGTGCATGAATGCTTCTTCGATAGCACTGAAAAGAGTTACTGTCTTACCATTGACTGTGGGGTCCTCCCCGAAGACGTCATCACCGACCACCGCTTCACTCATCGCCTTCCTCATCGCATCGGTCGGCTTGGTGATCGTGTCGCTCCGGAAGTCGACCACATATCCCTTATCCTGGAAAAAGAGTCCAAGATATCATTTCTATTACTTGGCTCAAATGGCAATTTTGAAGAGAAAAGTTGATTTATTTTCCCTTCTTTCTCACTTGCGCTCTCTCTCTCTCTTTCTTTCACTTACCTACATGTAGCTCTAGCATCATTTCATTAGCTGTATCTTTCTCAATCTCTCTCTCACACTCTTTTCTTTCTTTCTCCCTCTGACCCATCTACTCTAAAAAAAGATAACTAGATTGTTTCCCTATCATTCCAACATTCATTTCTCCTAGTGTTCGTGTTGTGTTTGCATTATCTTACTATAACTTTCTATGTCTGGTTACACATGTTATCAAATATATCATCTTCTTCATCATATGGTAGGTAAGTAGGTATTCAATGACATTACAAGTTGGAGAGAACATTTTAAGTAGAGCGTTTAGAACATTGTAATTTATATGTGTGGAGTGCCTACCAACTTAAATTATTTTATTTTTTATCTGTTTATAAATTCTGGACTTTTCTCCTAGATAGTATGTCTGTAGAACAGATGTCTATTGAAATATGGCATGCACTTGGATTGTACTCTGTAAATAATCCATAGAAGAAATAATTACGGTAATCAAGTATTCTGTCAATCATTGTAGTCACAGATAGGGTCTTGGGCCAAGGCATATTTTGGGAAGACAAGCTCTTTGCATTTCCAACCACATTCAGATTCATTTAGACAAGCTATAACATGGGATTGTGTCTTTTATTCCAAAGCCTGGAGCATCCAGGCCCACTTCTTTATGACGATGTCATACCCATACATTTCCTGCCCAATCCCTGCGGGCAAATAACCCACAGTCCAATGCCATCAACTCGGCAGTGAATCATGCATACATGTACATATCATGACCAAACAGGGAATGTAATATATGGGACCACAGGGAATGTATATATGAGACCACAGGGAATGTTATATATGGGACCACAGAGATGCAAACTGCTAGGAAAACAAATTGATCTCTCAGAGGATGAATAATCATCCCTTACATGAGAGCAACAAAATGAAGAGACGCAAAAAAAGCTGCCCTGCCTCCTACACTGTGGGACCACTGACTTTGTTTTTCTTTCTAGGAAATCTTTCTGGGACAAAGTTCTTAATACATAACTATTACAATACGAACATTTCAACACCCCAAAGTGCTTGCTTTGGTCTTTACTGTATGAAATCTTTCTGGTACAAAGTTCTTTATATAAATTACAATCAGAACATTTCACCACCACAAAGTGCTTTTTTTGGTCTATAGGAAATCTTTCTGGGACAAAATTCTTTACATTCAAATTACAATGAAAACATACTGCTTGTCCCTGCCCATACATACAGTAGCACATCAGTGTAAAAGTAAAATAATTGGATGGTATGCTAATAAAGAACTTTGTCCTAGTAACCTGTCCAAAAATACTGGACGGAATACAACCTTGGCCCACGACAGCATTTACATCCTGCAGAGTCCAAAAGACAAATATAGAACAGATGACAGGAAGAATGAGAGAAAGTATAAATCCATTTGGAACACCCAAGTTACTTGGGCTCTGTTTTCACACACACACACACACACACACACACACACACACACACACACACACACACACAAATACACACACCATACAGACTTGCATGCTCTTTTGGCACCCTCCCTACCCTTCCTCCACCCTAACCCCTCCCCCCCCCCCTACCCCAACTCCCATCCTCAACTCCCATCCCCCCTCCCCAATATACCAACACTTTTTTGACCACCATACTTGTGTATAAACCCTATGTTCACATTTACACCTGGGACAGGTGCATGGTATTTATTGTATTATACTTATTTAAAATACAGATATATTCCCAATTTGCGACAACACCAATAATTATTCGCACACCTATATTCCATGATATCACGCAGCACAATTACAGCACATGGTATAGGCCTACTATTTTGAAACCTGTTCCAGACAACAATGATGGAGCACTGTATGTATGCTTGATACAACAATCAATAACCCTCAAAAATGTATGCATGTTGTTATTTTTTAAGTTTGCTCCTCATTTGTGAAATTCAGGAAATTTAAAATACTGCAAAATATACCACTTTGCCAGTACGAGTTTCATACATTCCTTTTGTCCTTGTTATGCTGGCAGAGTATTACATGCAGCTTTTTGGGCTCATTTAATTGCAAATTTCTGGCAGGTGCTTACATAGCAATGATATTTAGATAGCTATATTGTATGATTGGATCTGAAACAACATTGAGGCATCAAGGACACCACATCATTAGCATGAAACCGTCAATTTTCCCCAATTGCAACCATATTCTATATTCAAAAAGTTAATACATGTCAAATATTATTTGTTTATCTATTATCTATGAAATGTATTTTCATGTTTGTATCATATCTTACTATGGATGTAAATATGTTTTTTTTTTATGTTGATGGAAATCAATAAAGTTCATTCAATCAATTTGTTATGAGCATATATTCTTGGAAGTAGAGCATTAATTCTCACAATGATACACTGCATCTTTCCTGAAAAAGAAATTGGAGGTATAAATGTTGTTTGAGTATATTTGTGAAATAATAGAATTATATAAAAAAGACCAGAAATGTTATAAAAATGAATGGAAGAAAACATTTAATGTGAAAGTAAGTAACATGATAGAAAGAGAAACAAAATGTTTGTTTATGTATGAAGCTACGATTTTGATATTTCATATACCTCATCGTTAAGGTATACTACTAACTCATGCAGAGTATCATGACTTTTGCAAATGTGCTTCCGTGTCTTTAAGTCTGTTTCTCATTGAAACCACATCGAAGTAATCTTTACGTAAAGGCCATGAATTTCTTGTCCCCCTTCGGACTCACCTGTTTGCTGGTCTCTCCTGTCGTGTAGGCTAAACGTCTGAAAGGGGGTGCGTGGAATTTATGGGCACATGGTCGAGTGGGACGGAGGATGGCTCTACGGACTAACACAGCTACATGTGTGTGGGACTGGTGGAAGCGCAACATTCTAGGGAGCATGCAGGGAACTGAAGACATCTCGCACGGACAAATTGTTTGTGATAAGCATAGAAGTTCTTGGTAATGACAAAGGTGCTAGCAGCCGGGTGTTTCGTTTACTACCATGCAATGAATATCTGACATGCAACACTGTAAAACAAAATAAAACAGGTAAAAGACAGTCATCAGATCGAGCAAGTGCCACTATTTTGGAGGCTACCATAGCCAATTTATGCACAAATTCTTTGTCAGCTTCTCAGCCTCTATGAATTATTAAAAAGATTTTGTCATAATTGTTAGTAGTATTTATTGATTGTAGTGGAAATAAATTCATAAATGTATGCATGAAGCAATTCTAAAAATTCCTGAAGCAAGTCTAAAAGCTGCACTCATACACTACAGCTCAAAGGAATTGGCATAGGGAAAGGGAAAGGGAAGAAAGGGAAGGAGCTGCAGTTCTAAACCACAGTATATTTTGTCCAGTTCAGCATGAAACATGATGCTTTAACATAAAGCACCATGTTTCATGCTGAACTGGACTAACTATACCATGGTTTAGAACTGCAGCTCCCTCCCTTTCTTCCTTTCCCTTTCCCTATGCCAATTCCTTTGAGCTGAAGTGCACACTGTATTTGTTTTGTGATAGCATATGGGTCTTCCGTAAATTAGGTTGCCGATTTGTGACATTTTGGGTGTCCTCTTTACACAAGGAATTGCAATTTAATGTACATCATGTAACTGTTCAGCTATTTCAGCTGGTTTAGGATACCAGTATAGTCCTCAGTCATAACCTCAAACAGCAATTATGTTAATGCAAAGGAAGATAAAACACATAAAAATAGTATCCTAAAACAGCTTTCATAGCCTAAATAGTTTTGACTTCCTCAAGTAAAAGGAACACAAGCGTCACAAATTAGCATCCTATAATATACAGAAAAAACATGTTAATGTTATATGTCAAGTCATACTGGCTTGGCAGACGTGTTTAAGATTCATGTCAAGATTACGATTAATACCAGATGGTACTGGAGCAACTACTGTTATTGTGAGAGGGTCTCACATTACAACATTATCTACATTTTTGTCTGGTTTCCATGGTGACTCAGTCTCTTCACAACCCTGCAATGGCTCCTTCTTCTGATCATCTTCACATAGGTGAACGCTCCCCCATGGGTGTAACGACCATAATTAAAATAACTATGTTAATGAGGGATGGATTTATGAGGTGGTGTGGTAAATGCATGACAAATGAAATGATGGTGAAGAGGGACTAATAATGAAACTGTTATGAAAGAAAAGAGAATGGTAACAGGGAAACTGTGAGAAGGCGGAGGTGGAGAAGGGACAAGGGGGGAGGGGGGGGGGGCATTGCATGCAGGCCGATGAATGTGATCACAGGTATATCATTGCAAAATACAACAATAATGAGCTTAGGGACGATGTGTTATTTTGAGGTTAAAAAATAGTACTTCATTTCAATATCAATATTGGAGTGATTAGAGAAACTGAACAGAGGCGTGAAACATCAAACAGAGAGGGACAATTAAGAAGCCTTGAACCCACACTCATCATACCATAACCATGATTATATTCCACATACTAAGAATGTTGCTATATGATTGGTCAAGAGTTGATCACGTGATGAAGCGTAGTTTTTCCCATCTGATCACCTGAGAAGAAAAGTTCGTTACACTGTAGGTGATAGTACTTTTTTGAGAAGGAAAGTTCGTTACACTCTAGGTGATAGTACTTTTTGGTTTCGCTGATCTCTTCACTCCTCACAGTCCTAACGCGTGATCAATATTTTGAGTACGCGCGAAATAAAAGTGCGTAGCTCGGACTATCGGCGCAGACAACACCGCGGTGCACGCGCGGAAATTAAAATTTTTGGTTATAGCGTGCTGCGCCGCGAGCGTACGTACAAAGCAGTGCAAGCCTTCCATTTCCCTCACACAATATTTCACCAAAGCAAGTGTGCAATTCTCTACCACCTCGTACCAAAATTGACCTAGAATTTCACTTTCCTGTAATTTATTAGAATTATGAAGAGTATTCTCGGAGGATCTATGTTCTCACCGATACCGCACAGGTAAGAGTATTTCGATTACTTCTTGCTTTTCCGTCAAAATCTTACAAATTAGCGTCAATATGTCATAGTGTTCGTTGGAATTTGTAGAGTCTATATAGCAACGTGCACAAAGTCAATTTGCTTCCGGGTCTCGGAGCGTCGCTTGAATATGTAGCCGCACCGACACAAACGCTTTTGTACGTTAAATTGTCATTTATTTTATAGATTGTTGGTATTAGATGTGGAATATAAAGCAAATAATCAACTTTTGGTTTCAGGCAATGAGACGAACTATCACTTCCTCGGCGATCTGAATGTATACGCTATCTTTCCTCAGCTAAAAGCTTCGGAAAGATAGCTACATCCAGATCGCCTCGGAAGTGATAGTTCGTCCCATTACCTTCACCGACGTTGATTATTTGCTTACTATCAGAATATCCTCTCTGTCTCTCTCTCTCTATCTCTCTCTCTCTCTCCCCCTCTCTCTCTTTTCCTCTCTCTCTCTCCCCCTCTCTCTCTCTCACAGTCTCACAGATACCTTTCAATAGGTTCTCTTGTTTGTTTCAAGCATGCCATTATGACTGAATTTCATTTTCTTCCTTTAAATACTTCTTTTCCTCCTGCTTCTATTTCCATTTCTACTTCTACTGATCTCCTCCTTCTTTTACTTCATCTGCTTCAGCCTTTAAACCCTTAATATTACTTTAGATGAAACCAACTTCTTCTTACATGTAGATTTATCTTTCCATCCATCACCCTTGCCAAAGGTCAAGCAACAAAAAAAAAAATTTCAAAGCTTGAAAATACAAGGTTAACTCTCTCATTACCATTGGTATGAAGATATGTAGTAAGTGAATGGGGTTTCCAAGGCCTGGTAATTTAGGTTAACCCTCTCATTACCATTGCCACAAAGATATAATAATACATAGAATTTATATAGCGCACTTTCCATCTTAATTAGATGCTCAAGGCACTTCAGAGCAAATTAAAGAGAGAAAAAAAAATACAATACAGGTATGAACTTGTATGTCAGAAATCACCATTATACAGGTATGTCTTTAGGTTGCCCTTAAAGGTGGTCACTGACGTCAGGGTTTTCAAACTCTGTGAAAGAGAATTCCACAGGGTTGGCCCTGCATGTGCAAAGGCCCGTTCTCCCTACGATCTCTTTGAAACCGGAACTTGCAAAAGACCGGATGTGGAGGATCTTAAGGTTCGTGATGGTTGGTAGTTGTGAATTAAAGATTATTGTAGCTGGGGGAAGTTCTGTTGACAATATGAAAGACTCAAAGAAGTATTTTAAAGACAAGGCGTTCCCTAAGGGGCAACCAATGAAGACTTTTCAAGACAGGGGTGATGTGGCTGCGCTTAACAGACAGGGTGTCTTTTTTAGCAAAAGTCATGAAACTCTGCACGGATGAGCAGTTTACCCAAACGATAACAGCCTGTACGAAATCTCAGTCACCCAGGGGAGAAAAATTAATGGGGGCTCGGGGCGATTCAGCTCCCGAAATGCTAAAAAGAGCCCTGGAAAATGTTAAAAGAGCCCCCCAATTTTCCCATAAGCAAAATGTAAAATTGTAGACAAATTGGCCAATGTGCTAAAAGAAAAAAGCCCCTAAAAATTTTGGATTGATTTTTCCCTGCAATCACCTCTTTAGGAAAAGTGAAAAATATCCTTGCTTCATGTATGAAATGCCCGATTTAGTAGTAACCAAAGTCTACAGTCATATGCAGTAGCGTATGACAGCGGCCTGCAGCACATTTCACATTGCTCACATCAATTTTTATCAACATAGACAGTGGGGAGCTGACAGCCACAATGTTGTTAAATTTAAATTTTTATACACAATGTTTTCACATGCATTGTTGTATCATTATAAACTCAACTGTGAGATACAAATTACAAGCAACTCCTTTTTCCAGTTCCCAACAGACAATAGCTAGGTCATGCACGGAACAACATCCTATACCACTGGAAACAATGATTGCAGCCAGCCTCACTGAAGACCTCTCTTCAGAAAATGCAAATTTCTACTTTCTCACTCGCACAAATGTTGACCATGTACTGTATGCTGCATGCTGTTAAATGTTACTTATACCTGTTGAAATTTGGCCTGATAAGTACTCAAATGATGTACATAAGAGGTTCGGGATAAGATTGGTTTTTAGACAAACTTTGTCGTTTATTCATCAAGACTGAATGGAGTTAGGCTAGCTCAGCTGCTCAATCTGCTAACTCTTGTTTTTACTAGCTGTGCGTATACGTATTTATACACTATCCATATACATGGAGCGCGCCACTGCGCGTCACAGTAAATCATTGCGTCATGTGTGTGCATGTGTGTGCATGTGTGCATGATACCACAACAACATGCAACAATACCCTTTACTTTAGACTTGTTAGTATCAAATTTGGGTTAGTGATTACAGTGAGCACTAGTAACCTGGCATAAACGCACACACCAACACATCTGCAAGAAAGAAGGACAATCCAGCAGCTACTGTACAAAAGTTGGATCACCCCAGAACAAGAAAAGAACAAAAGAATCGTGTTTGTCAGTTTGATTCATGCCAACGTAACCAACTTGTTAATGTTGTTGTTACAAGAATCCATGAGTGACACCCAATAATAACTTCAGCATGTTCAGCATCATTTAACTAGACTCAGAGGCAGAGCCTTACCTTAATTCCCATACTGTATTTCTTGGTAGCTTCATGCGCCATGCCGATGTCGTGTGCTCAGCTCAAAGTTCAAATTATCTTTGAAACTGCGCTACACCTGCCCGCCTGTGTGCATGTACTATGTCTATGGCTGCCCCAGGAGAAATCTTGCACTGAAGCGCTTTAAATAGCAGATACACGTAGATGGCGTGCAGCGCGGCCTAGTCTATCGGGCTGGGATATCTCAGCTCAGCGATAGGTCTCTGCAGACAGTCGCGTGACAGTCGTGAAAAGGGACGGGGCACGAGTGGGCGTGTCCTAGCGTTGGAAGTCAACATCAACAAATTCCATACACTGTAACAGAAACGTCAACTTCTATAGTCTCATTGAAGTCGTCGGGAAAATATTTTGAGAAATATGTTCAAAGTCATATTACGCACTATATCACTAAGAGGCCCCTCCCTTATGCTTCCTTTTTCTCCTTCCTCCACATCGATCCTGCCTTTCTCCCTCCCCTTCCCTCTACTCTTCCACCTCCTCCTCCATTGTTCCTCACATCTTTTCCTCCACAATTTCCTGTATCCTCATCGTTTTCCTCGTTCTCGCTGAATTCCCTCCACCATTTTCTCGCTACATCATTCTCTTGCCCTCGGATCCCCTTCTCCTTTTCCTCCTCCCTTTCCTTTCCCCTCTCTTCCCTCGAGCAGCGCTATTATCACTCATTTTCTCCTATCAAGCTAGCTTTTCTCGGGTGATGATATGGGTTGAAATATTCAGCAACAAATTCTGAGGACATCTGCTATTCTCAAAATAATGGGAAGAATTTTAGAATAGAATTAACCCTAGGCAGAAAATTTTAACAAGAAGTTTTTCCTTTTTTTTGAGAGAGAGAGAGAATTAATGCCATTTTTAATGGTAGCCTGCTTTGAATTTGTTTGAATCAATGATGAAATGTACACTGGTGAATATAGCCTTCACTTTAAAGGGTAACTAAATTAGACAAATAAGTTCCCACCAACGTAAACTAAACCACTAAAAACGAACTTCACATTAATATGTTTGCCGCAGTGAAGTCTCATTTTGACGAAAATTTGAAAAAAAAAAAAAAAACCGCACGCCTCCAGTGAGGTCAGAGAAGTAAAAATGCCATAGATTGTACGGAAGTCAATAATAGACCATTTTCGTAATGAATTAACAACTTCCCCGTAACTGCGTAGTAACGCGCTATTGCATTCACATGTATCTTGTCATTACGATTCAATGGATGGAATGCACTTTGAATCTATTGGTTGTTGCTACTCGACAAACCTCGGACAAGCTTTCGGGTTCCCATTGGTAACGTAATAAAATATATTATTCACGCCGTTGGCATTTATGGCATTTTGACTTCTCTGACGTCACTGGAGGCGTGCGTGTTTTTTTTCTTCAAATTTTCGTCAATATGAGACTTTATTGCGCAAACGAATGTGAAATTCGTCTTTAAAGGATAATTTGACATAGATTAGTGGGAACTTATTTTTCTAAATTAGTAGCCCTTCAAAACAAAAATACTATGAGGCTTAATGTAAGTCTAATGAATTTCCAAAACATTGCACTTAATGCAGGTGTTCTATAAGTTTTGGAGGGGAGTGTAAATAACTAAGGGAATGAGAAATAACTTTTTAAGATCCACAGCTCGAAACACGAAGCCTCCAAAAGAACAAATTGCGGCAAGTCGTTCTGAAAAAAAATGGAGAAGCAGTCACACTAAAAACCTCTCTGGTATTTTTAATTGAAAGTAACAAAAGCAATCCCCAACATTCCAAAAATAATGCAGGGCTGTACAAAACATAGTCAAACGGTATTTTGTGTAGGCCTACACACAAAAAAGTGCAATGTAGGGTACTAATATGATTAAAATAACGTAGTGAAAAGACAGAGTTTTAAAAAAAAATCAGATTTAAAAAAAAATGCACATTTCAATTCTTTGGTTGTGTTATTTGTGGCTACACCTGTATCGAAGTAGAGCGACCATAAACGTTACTATACTAAGAAGCCATGAGAGGAGAAAGATATAGAAATAGGTGTCAGAAATAGCAAAGAGAGAGAGAGAAATTTAGAGAAAGAGAAATGAAGAGAGGATAAAAGGCAAGACAATCAGACAAACAGAAAGGAAAGGGAAGAAGTAAATGCAAACCGAAAAAAAAAAGAAGGAAGAGATAAAGAGAAACACAAAGATGACTGCTGTGAGAAATAGTTTGTTTTGGTCAGGCCCAGTGACGTAATTTACGTCATAGGCGGGAGCGAGGAATTTCTTTGGGTTTTGTCGAAAGAGGGAGGCCTAAAATTTGTCATCACCATTGGCAGTATTCAAGGTTTTGAGCATGCCGTGGAGAGGACTCGGGGTTCCGGAGTGAGAGTCTGCTAATTTTCCCCCTTTTTTTCCGGATCAGAGGTATAATATCGTACTCCATCCCATAGCATTACTATGAGCAAGACACAGGAGAAGAATAGAGCGAACAAAGGACCATATCTATTTTGTGACAGGAAAACTAGAAGTGGAAATCAAACTGTTCCAGCAATTTCGAAGGTTTAAAGTTTCACCGGCGCTACGTCGGGTGTACCTCGATCCCGGTGATACGGTCGCAAAAAGAGCCATCGTTCGGTCTACGTCTCTGTGCGTGCCCACTGACTGCATACAGCACGGTGCTTTGGTGAAAGACAATTATGGCGCCCCCGGGTGACGGACATGGTAAGTCAGTCACTTGTCAAAATTGCCGACAACATTAATGAAAAGCTCGACTTACTGAATTCCAATGTAACATCAATCCACAATGAGTACAGTAACATACGGGTTTAATGAACACGAATGAGTCTGGTAGAGTGAAAAGGTAACATTAAGCTGAATGTATGCTTGAGAATATTATCATTCTGAGGAATTACAAAAGTTGTAATAAACCAGGCAGGTGGAAATTTACAGATATTTCTTTTTCTTGTATTGTTCAAGTTAAGGGGTAAATTGGGATCTCAGCTCTAAAGGTCAAAAAAGTGTCACAGTTTTAATTGATGGAATATAGCAAAGGAAAAAGGAGAAGTGTATTTGCTGTAAACAGATAATTTGGCACATTGATTTGATGTACATGTACAGGTAATAAGCCAGATGGTTTGTTATTATAAGAAAAAAGTATGGGGAAAATGGCATGTTGATGTCAAAATAACCATGAACAGGTGGCCCTTTCTGTGAGAAAGTTTAATCTGCACATCGTGCTATAAACGATGGGTTTATGGTATTTACTGGCATACTGTTATGAGTGTTTGTTGTTGTTTATATTGCAGATCGGACGACTACGACTATGACTACTTGGCAGTCTTGAGACTACTTGAGACTTCTTGGGACTACTTGCGACTGTGGCAGCTATTATTCAATAAAGTCTGTCAGTCTGGTAACCGTGGCCCCAACTTATGTCATTTCTTGGTTGGTGAAAAAAAAATGTCGTTGGAGATCTCACAACTATTAAGAACGAAAAGGGAAAGAAGAGGAGAAAAAGAAAGTCTAAAAGGGAAACATGATATTTCAATGCGATAATGAATATTTCAATGTGCCTCATACATTATACATGTACATTTTAATTATCGACTATAGTTTGCTTTTTCCCCCTACACTACCGATCTAGGGAATTGGCATCGGGAAAGGGAACTTAAGGAACCGCGGTATATTTTGTCGGGGTCGGCATGAAACATGATGTTTTTAATTTCGTCTAAAGTATCATGTTTCATGCTGAACCCAGGGATGTGTTATGGAAAGATATGAAGCAACTTTCTTTCTTTGAATCCATGTGCCATGCCGCTGAAAAGCTATGTGTTCTCAATAGGTGCTGTTCAGGTGTTTGAACAATTATGAACACGATTGTGTGGCAACGGCTTCTCAAAGAGAACAAAAGAAGTGTCTCATTTCGCTTGTCCCGTTCTGTTAATGGCATGAGCATAACAGGTATCAGCAAACGCAAATAAACAAGTTTTTCAAGTAAAATATCTCCGCTGCACGCAAACGCACACAAACACTGTTAATGATAATACACAGCTTAATATATCATTTCGAGAATGGTTGAATCCCACAAATGCACATGATGTCGGAAAGTGAGGAAATTGGTCAATTTTGTAAGTAATACAAATATCTTAGGTGTTCGATTTTTTTGGTGATTCCCCATTACTTTTCGAAACAAAAGCAGAGTAAAGGATCTGTCATAATCTGCCCTTAACTTCCTTATAATTTACAAACAAATTTGTCATAAAACAGCTTCTAGAGACAAATGGGCAATTAAAGAAATTTCTTTCCAAGTTGACAACAGATAAATGTCGCCCGGCACAGGGAACATCAAAGCATTATCATGTTTTGACATTCATGAGAACGCTTTAGAACCCATACAGATGTTTGAACGTATTATGCTGAGTTTCTTCTCCTTCCTAACACCTTCCTTCTGAACCGGACAAAATATAACGCGGTTCAAAACTGCGGTTCCTTCCCTCTCTTCCCTTTCACTATACACGTACCTTTTATAGTCAAATTTATGGATATTTCTTCACTCGGGACCTAGTGACGAGCTATTCCATTAACCTCTACCTAACAATGGTATTTTAGTACTTGGAATCCATTTTGCATACATTAGTTGTTGCTATGTCGGCAAACCTCGGGCAAGCTTTCCTGTTGTCAGGGGCAACCTTTTTTAAACTGGTATGCATTAAATTTGAATATGATAGTAAAACGGTCGATTCCCTAGATCGATAGTGTACCTATACCACCAGCAGCTCTGCTTGACATCGGAATTGATAATGTTTGATAATGATAATGATGATAATGCCCCCCCCCCACCCCCCCCCCTTGAAAAAAAAAAAACTGGTGACGCCACTGCAGTGTGTGTATCAAGATAACTTATGAACTCCCAGCGAAGGCTGAACGGTTGACATATTTCTCAAACCAGATTTTCTTTTCTTATTCAGAGGAAGGCTTTGCCTAATTAGAAATACGGCGTATTGTATAAAACACCTTGAATTGTTATGAGGCAGCAGTCATTATAGATCAAACGAAGTCTATCCGAGTGCAGTCCACCCATGATAGGTCCATGCTGACAGCAAAATTTTCTAGCATGAACATAACTAACATAAAGTACATTTGCATATTTAATTCAACTAAAAAAAAGGGGAAAAAATAAATAAAAATGAATAGAGCAGGCCAACAAAAATGTAGGAGCCCTATTCACCAAATGAAAGCAGGAAGGATGATGATGGGTAAATGATCTGGGTGGTTATGTAATCAAGAAAGATCAACAAAAGAGCCAGATGTGAGGATGGAATGAATGAGCACAACTGAATACGAAATGAATGAACGTAATCACAGAAGTAGGATAGTGACTGATAAGATGAATGCGAATGTAATTCCAAACAGAACGGAATTGAATACCAAACTTAATTGAATTAAAGAGAGAGTAAACAAAAGAGAATTTAAAAGAACAAATAACCTCCATACAGTAGTATTTTTCACTGAATTTTTGAAAGAAAGGTGGTCAAGAAATGTATTGAGGTAGTCAGTCTATCGGCAGCGCTCGCTCGTTCTGTTCAAAACGTGAGCGAAAGAATGAATGAATGAATTCGACATGCTCGCGAGATCATTTGCTGGTGTCTTCTGTAAGCATACTGATCACGAATTTTTAAGGCAGGGATCGAGATCATATCTTTCTTGATAAGTATTTACATTTTTTCGAAATCCGCAAAGGAGTTTTTATTTCGTTTGCTTTCAAAAACAGGCCTCAATTTTTAAAAAAATATGTAAGGTCTCAGACTTACGGAGGGGGGAGACTAAAACTCGACTGACTTCCAGTCTCGAATGCCTGCCAGTCTCATCTTGAGTGCCTGCCAGTCTCGTCTCGAGTGCCTGCCAGTGTCGTCTCAAATGCCTGCCAGTCTCGAGTGCCTGCCAGTCACGTCTCGAGTGCCTGCCAGACTCGTCTCGAGTGCCTGCCAGTCTCGTCTCGAGTGCCTGCCAGTCACGTCTCGAGTGCCTGCCAGACTCGTCTCGAGTGCCTGCCAGACTCGTCTCGAGTACCTGCCAGTCTCGTCTCGAGTGCCTGCCAGTCTCGTCTTGAGTGCCTGCCAGTCTCGTCTCGAGTACCTGCCAGTCTCGAGTACCTGCCAGTCTCGTCTCGAGTGCCTGCCAGTCTCGTCTCGAGTACCTGCCAGACTCGTCTCGAGTACCTGCCAGTCTCGAGTGCCTGCCAGTCTCGTCTCGAGTGCCTGCCAGACTCGTCTCGAGTACCTGCCAGTCTCGTCACGAGTACCTGCCAGTCTCGAGTGCCTGCCAGTCTCGTCTCGAGTACCTGCCAGTCTCGAGTGCCTGCCAGTCTCGTCTCGAGTGCCTGCCAGACTCGTCTCGAGTACCTGCCAGTCTCGAGTGCCTGCCAGTCTCGTCTCGAGTGCCTGCCAGTCACGTCTCGAGTGCCTGCCAGTCTCGAGTGCCTGCCAGTCTCGTCTCGAGTGCCTGCCAGACTCGTCTCGAGTGCCTGCCAGACTCGTCTCGAGTACCTGCCAGTCTCGTCACGAGTACCTGCCAGTCTCGAGTGCCTGCCAGTCTCGTCTCGAGTACCTGCCAGTCTCGAGTGCCTGCCAGTCTCGTCTCGAGTGCCTGCCAGACTCGTCTCGAGTACCTGCCAGTCTCGAGTGCCTGCCAGTCTCGTCTCGAGTGCCTGCCAGTCACGTCTCGAGTGCCTGCCAGTCTCGAGTGCCTGCCAGTCTCGTCTCGAGTGCCTGCCAGTCTCGTCTCGAGTACCTGCCAGACTCGTCTCGAGTACCTGCCAGTCTCGTCACGAGTACCTGCCAGTCTCGTCACGAGCCTGCCAGTCTCGTCTCGAGTGCCTGCCAGTCTCGTCACGAGTGCCTGCCAGTCTCGTCTCGAGTGCCTGCCAGTCTCGTCTCGAGTGCCTGCCAGTCTCGTCACGAGTGCCTGCCAGACTCGTCTCGAGTGCCTGCCAGACTCGTCTCGAGTGCCTGCCAGACTCGTCTCGAGTGCCTGCCAGTCTCGAGTGCCTGTCAGTCTCGAGTGCCTGCCAGACTCGTCTCGAGTGTCTGCAAGTCTCGTCTCGAGAGCCTGTCAGTCTCGTCTCGAGTGCCTGTCAGTCTCGTCACGAGTACCTGCCAGTCTCGAGTGCCTGCCAGTCTCGTCTCGAGTGCCTGCCAGTCTCGAGTGCCTGTCAGTCTCGAGTGCCTGCCAGACTCGTCTCGAGTGCCTGCCAGACTCGTCTCGAGTGTCTGCCAGTCTCGTCTCGAGTGCCTGCCAGTCTCGTCACGAGTACCTGCCAGTCTCGAGTGCCTGCCAGTCTCGTCTCGAGTGCCTGCCAGTCTCGTCTCGAGTGCCTGCCAGTCTAGTCACGAGTGCCTGCCAGTCTCGTCTCGAGTGCCTGTCAGTCTCGAGAGCCTGCCAGTCTCGAGTACCTGCCAGTCTCGTCTCGAGTGCCTGCAAGTCTCGTCTCGAGTGTCTGCCAGACTCGTCTCGAGTGCCTGCCAGTCTCGTTTCGAGTGCCTGCCAGTCTCGTCTCGAGTGTCTGCCAGACTCGTCTCGAGTGCCTGTCAGTCTCGTCTCGAGTGCCTGCCAGACTCGAGTGTCTGCAAGTCTCGTCTCGAGTGTCTGCCAGTCTCGTCTCGAGTGCCTGTCAGTCTCGTCTCGAGTGCCTGTCAGTCTCGTCTTGAGTGCCTGCCAGACTCGTCTCGAGTGCCTGTCAGTCTCGAGTGCCTGCCAGTCTCGTCTCGAGTGCCTGCTAGACTCGTCTCGAGTGTCTGCCAGACTCGTCTCGAGTGCCTGCCAGTCTCGAGTTCATGTCAGTCTCGTCTCGAGTGCCTGCCAGTCAGTCAAATTTGTCCAACAGTGAATACATGTATCTCATTAACTATTCACGTGATTACTTCACGAAAACTAATTGATGAAAGTGACATCTCTTGACTTAAAGATGTTTTAATTTCAATTTAACTCATTATTTCAAATCATTTTTCAAAAGTATCCAAAGTTGTATTAACACGCAGTATAACTCCGATGTACTCCTAGCTCCCTCTCCCTCCGTCTCCTCCCTTTTCTCCCCTTCCCTCTGTCTCATTCACGTTAACACATACCTGTATAATTTTCGTCTAAATACCTAGTTTCGTGGGATTCTTGGATACTGATTTAAAAGAAAGAGAATCGAGTGTCGCGACGTAGTCTGCTTTTTGGTTAAGCCTTTTGTCAGTTAGATTCAGGAATTTGGAGTGAGTGGTCGCTCGGGTCGGGATTTATAATTATATGAAATGAACGCAACAATGACTACTATGTATCACACCTGTCAATCAGCGAGCAACTGCCACCAGTGAACCATAAATAATGCATGAATCCATTGGCAGAAAATAATTTGTGGGCTGACATGTGTGATGACAAAAGGACATTTGGTGGGCATGGTGAACAGCATCTCGGCTGCGACCGTTAGATAGACATAGGTGAGGCACAATAACCATTTCTGTGTTCTAAATTAATTATCTGATACACCCAAACTTAAAACCCTGCATTTGTCCAATAGTGAAAATCTAATCAAATATTCACATGTTTACTTCAAGAAACGTACTAGGTGGAATGTCACAAAACCTGCTTTTAAGAAAAGTGACATTTCTTCACTTTATGATGTGTTAATTTCAGTTTGATTCAAGCTGTAACTTATTTCAAAAATTGTTTTCAATTGTCACAAACTTTATCCAACACCTATAGTCTTTAACTCTGATCGATGTGCTCGTTTCCCTCCTCTCCTTCCTTTTTAATATCCCCCGTCGCGCATTATTCTCTCTCTTCTCTCTCTCTCTTATTCACGTGCACTCACACACACGGAGACACACACACACACACACACACACAAACATATGTAAACACACACACACAAACAAACATATGTAAACACACACGCATATAATTTCCGTCCAAATGCCTTGTTTCGTGGGATTCTTCGCTGATGATTTGAAAGAAAGGTGGACAAGGTGGAAATGCATTGACGTAGTGTAGGCTTTTGTTCAGCTTTCTTACCAATTCATTTTGATTATGGAAGTCGTAGTGAAGGGTCTTTCTGCTCGGCAGTCTACTTCTCCCTTCTCTTTTATTTTTCCATTAATACACAGACACAGCCACACACACTTACACAAAGGTATCCTTTTGCAGGTGTATTCTTTCCTTCCTCCTTTCTGAACATCATATTAATACACAGACCATAACAAAAAAAAATAATTAGGTCCTACATTGTTACATATCTTTATATACATGTATAGACAGGTCTGTATAATAGGCCTAATCATAGAACAAAACCCCAATTGAAATAATGAAAATAAATGTTCTTTCAAATTATCCGAAAGAATGCAACCACATGGTGCTACCGAAAGTTTTACTTTTTTCTAAATAGTAGTCAATGAAAATTTAGTTAACCCTTCATTTCGCAAGATTCTAACTCTTTATTTCTCAAGATCTAAGTGTTATCTACCAATTTTTGTGGTTAAAAGTGGATGTACGTTGTTATTGTTTTTATTACTGTTACTGGTTTACGTCTTCTAAAACAAAATGAAAACATAGAAGTGAAATAATTTTCGTTCCGTTATCAAGATATCAGGGTATTGAAAGGAATATTAAAGGTGATATTCATAGAAAATCCAAAAATATGAAGATATTCATCTACAAAAAGCTTATAAGCCATACAATGAGCTCGGATGACATTCAAAAAATATATCACTTTCCAAAAAGCGAAATTAGGGTGAAAACAATCACCGTATTCTCGGGGACAAATTTGACCTACTGTCATCCGAAACGACCTTTAGGTCTGACGTAAGAAACGGGAGCTAGGCGTTATTGTGCATCACACATGCCAATCCGCAGCTTCTTTTCCGCCAGAAGCATCAGGCATTGTTAATGAAACTGTGATGGCAGTTGCTAGTGGATTAACAGGTGTGATACGCAATGGTCATTGTGAAGCATATCCCGGCTGTGACGTACACACAACGCCACTTTCCCTTAGGCGATTTCGTAGGTCAGGAAGAGAGTCAATTTAGTGAAATTTGACTTTCATTAAACACATTACTGAACACTTTCATGGCATGTTAGCTGCATAAATTGCTTTAATAACTCATTCAATTATAAAATAAACTATATTTATTTGATTTTATTTCCTATGAATATCACCTTTAATAAATTAGATCTTAGATCGTACATGGGCCTACTACTGTAACGTTGTAGTAGGTCTATCTAAAAAAAAAAATCCATGTGACATGGAACGGATAGATTTACCATTCCATAAATGAGTGACAGTATTTTAATCCTTAATGTCATACGCCATTGAGACATTTTTTTGTCGTTCCCAGAGGGCAGAATTGGGTCTGGCAGAGAAATCCTGCCATTAGACCTACATGATTTATACACGACGACTGAATGAACAGCCAAATCTGCTCTATTGAGTGGCAACCCGGTGCCATATGACCTAATGAATATGCAAATATGAATTATTCATAAGCTTGTCATACGAGCGCGTCTCATGACATTACTGACATATCAAACTGTATAAACGCACGTAGATGTAGTACTGTACTGTATAGGCTTTCACCACTTTCTCCTCCTTCAAAATGTTAACCATTGACAGATTAAGGAGTCCAAGTAAAAATTGTTCGGCATAAAGCTCCAAAATGCACAGATTACTCATGAATACATTCCTTAGGGGTGGGGCGGTGCCCCAGACGCAAACTAAAAAAGTAAGCTACTATATAGGTCTATTAAAAGCTAAAACCTACAGTTTAAAGCTGAGGGATGTAATAATTTGACTTTGGGAAATGTCATCAATCAATATTCTTCATATAGGCCCTAATCGTTTCTAATTTTTGATTAGAATTTAAGTTTTTGACAAAGCAGGATTACAGCAGTAGTTACTGTAGATGAGTTATTCAGGACACAATACCACAAGACTGGAACAAGCTGAATGATGAAAGGGAAAGACCTGGAGGGGTGGGAGTGGAAAGATGCCGACTTTTTGTGGTGGATCGAGGAGGAGAAAAATCGGATATGCAGAACAGAAGAAAAAGGAGACGATCTAAAAGGAGGAACAATAAGAAGAAGGATAAGAATGAGAAGGAAGGGGTAGGAATACAAGATAATGAGGAGGAGGAGGAGGAGGAGGAGGAGGAGGAGGAGGAGGAGGAGGAGGAGGAGGAGGAGAAGAAGAATGCTATAGAGGGAAAGGAGATAAGGTACAGCATTTAACGAATAAAACGAAGGAGAAATGAGTGAACGTGGGCGGAATATATCGATTGTCTCACCGTATATGAATGCATTTTAAAAAGATAAACATGACGAAGGAAAAGTGTGACATTCTCGCGTCATAATATAGAACCGGAGCATGAAAGTAATAGAGATATACAGACCTGTATTTATTACTTTCGTTACTTTTACAATTTTTTTTCTTTAGGCTCCTTCATCATGTACATCTATTGTTTGATGAACAAAATGTATTACCAATACATAATTAACATTTTATTGATCTAATTTCCCCGTATCTAGGCCTATGTCTCGTACGATGTCTTTATCTCGAATCTGCATGTTACTGCTATGCTAAAATAACTCGCTTTGTATCCTATCGCTAGCTTTTGATTAATATTTGACACTTTTAATTTCAATGCATATGACTATATCTTCGATAGGACTTTACTTATTCAGTAAAAGGCCTATTATAGTTTTGTCAATATGCGTGTAGAGATCTATTGAGTTCGATATAGGAAATAGATTTCGAATCATGTGGTGATAACATGCTATAATATTACTCTTGAGTTTTATTTGGGCTATGCCTAATCAAACTTAAAAGTTAAACTTCATTTTGTTCTTCGTATGTTAGTGTTTGTTCGAAAAAATAAATTAGTGTAAAGCGATACCGATGACAGGTTCCCACTCACTGTGACGGCGCCACTATCAGTTGCTGAGATTCATGAATATTCATATTTCCTCATGGTTATTCACGTATTTACATGTTCGTCATCGACAATCGACGGTGATCATTTGACCTCCGTTCATCTGCTGATAAAATCTGGAAGGAGTAACCCAAGATTTCGGATAATTCTGTCAAAAATTCGGCCCTAAACTGCTAGACAATTATACGAAAACATGCTGGCAAAACCGAAGGGGTGGTTTGGTCAAGTCAAACCAAAAAATGTCCACTCGCTGGAAAATCTGCGGTAAGTTTCAGTTGTCACGTCATGTCCTTTTCGATAGAGTTGCGAAGGTTGCTGCTGCTGTCAACGGGCGGGTTACTGCGATGTAGCTAACGGGTCAGCTGTGCGGCTAAGCTAGCCACCGAACGCCTGTGCCGCCCATTGTGTTAGCGGCTAGCTGCAGTGATCTGAATAATGATTTAATGATCATTGTACTGATCCATGATGAACCATCTGAACTGTTCAGTGCCTGTGTTAGAGTTCGATGTATGTGCTGAATGATATCATGTCCCGTTCGTTCGTATAAAAACAAGACATGATGCTTAGTTCATAACTGACTTAAGTTACAGAACATTTTTACAACATTGGCAGTGTCTACAACCAACCTAGCCGAATTGGAGTTGCCAGTGTATGACAGTCAACAGTGTTCATAATGCATTCAGGTTAGCTTACAATATGGCTACTGCGACCAGCCCGCTCACGCAATGAGCGGGCTGCGTAGCATCGAGTTTTGGAGCAAGAAAGTCGAGATTAAGATTAGCAGTGATCAGATTAGTAGTATTTCAGCAATTCTGTTTATCGAAACTCGCATCTATTGCACACATTTACAGAGAATACATACCTGAATATTCTCGGGGTTGGTTTGAAGATGATTTTAATCTATGTTGCATTTTTTTTTTTATTGTAAACGAGCTCTGGTAACGTGAACAGAATTATTGCAGCTGCGGTAGGAAGATTGAAGTTCATGCACATTCGCCAGTTCTCCATTACAGTCGTGTGTATTAAGTTTTTTACAACAATCCATCAACATAGCACTCTTTTCAGACTGTTGTTTGTTCTTTTTTCATTATTTTTGAAAAAGATTTTATATTTTTTTTTATTTCATTACTATTTCATTTTATTGCAAACCCACCACCATCTTTTCAGTCAGTACTTTTAATGCTTTATTGCATCACATACACACAAGTCATGCATACATGTATTAATCATTAGTGCTAAATCCGGGCCATAGAGCTCTATGACCCGATTTATACCAAGTTTTTAGGCTGGCCTCGGGCCGGCCCGAGGCCAGCCTAAAGCTTGGTGTAAATGCAAAGGAGGCCCGAGGCCCTCCCCGACTTGGGACCACCTCTGGATGTAGTCTCGGGCCAGCCCGAGGCCGGCCTAAATGCGGTGTAAAGGGAAAGGAGGCCTCGGGCTTCCAATTACGCGCGAAGAGACGCTGTGCTTTGTTTACATGAAGGGCGCCCCGTGCGGCAAGGTTGGGAAAGGAGGCCTCAAAGCCGTCACGGTATTCGGTGTAAATGCACACAATTGAGGGCCTCGGGCCTTCAATTTAGGCCGGCCCGAGGCCGGCCTCGGGCCAGCCTTTTGGTGTATATCGGGCCAATGATGTGGAATGTTGAGGAGTATCCTGAAGAAGAAGTTGAATTGAATGGATGGAGCTTTTGCACATTATCAAAATGTGGTCAGTTTCAAGAAATGGTTATCTTGATACACAGACATTTTTCCTCAGCATGATTCACAATGAGATCTCTCCATGAAACCCTTTCAAGAAATACAGTATACTTTATTTGGAAGCATCAGTTTCTCTAGAGTACATTTGAAAAATTTTAGCAGATCTATTTCAAAAGATTTTCTCGCTACAAGCTTCTTGGAAAGAATATAATGTTGGTACCATCAGCAGACTGCTTTTAGGTACCAGCACATTACACCAGTGGTCGCAGTATCTAACCAGGAGAAGTTCACTATTGTTTTATATTGCTAGTGTGCTCTGAAGTTTATATAGAAATTCAAATAATTACTACCCAAACTATGTCTATGTATTATGTTTTGTACGGGATGTTGACTGTCTACATTGTTTCAGTCAATATTTTGGATGAAATGGAAAGACCTTTATGTATTTACAGGGTTTTTTTATCGCTAGCTTCCACCAACTAATTCACAACAAAATAATGTAAGCTAATGTAATGTAATGTAATGCAGCTCAGGCTATGTGTCATCCATTTTCAGAAAGACTTTCTGTGGAAAGAAATTGAGTGTAGAGATATGAATACTTAAAAAAAATCCATTTAATACCCAATAAGGAGTGTTTTTTTTTTACTATTAAAAAGTTTGAATGTGAAAAATTTCAATCCCTCACAGTGAAACAGTATTCTGAAGACTCGCCCTTTATGTTTTGGAGTCCTCAGAAAAAATAGCTCTTAAAGTAAACAAAGGAAAAAACAATAACACAGCTACGCTATACTCTGGCATTGTCCACCCCCCCCCCTTCCTTTTCCTCTTCCAATTTTATAATCCTCCTACTCCAGAAACTTTGAAGCAGGATGCCCATTGATGTGCTATGAGCACGACATTGGTTCTCTTTTAAACCCGTCTGGCTTGAGTGATTATGGGCAGTCAGATAATCCTACTGAGTGGCTGAGTGCATTTAATCCAATCAAACTAACTGGCTCCTATGCATCCATGCCATTCATCACACATGTTCTAGCATCATGATTTGTGGCAAGTTACAGTTGAATTGTAGTTACAAGTCAATTAATATTTTATTGCTCTGGCAAACCTGTTTTAGCTACAACCTGTATTGCAAGTCCAACTGTCTATGAAAATTAAATTTTGGGTCTTGAACAATGTTCCTCATTGAACCTCATTAAACCTTTTTTTAACTAACTAAAGACATTGTGTTCCTTTTGCAGGTCAAACTGATAACATTTTCTAAAACCACAGAAAATGGAAGAAATACTGTTAAAGAACTCCCTTACAGATTTTAGAACTAGAAACTGAATTTAAGCAGAATTACAGCAATCACAATATTTTGAGGAGGGTTTTTGCGGGTGTGAACCCCTTTGCAAATATCCTGTCTTTAAAGAGATAGTCCACCCTGAAATTGTGTTGGTTTGAATAAGCAGAAACATGAATGAAATATTGGTGAAGGTTTTATGAAAATCTGTGAATGGATGAGAAAGATATGATTTTGTAAAATTTTGATTGTGTGACGTTACGTGTGATATGCACTCCCATACATTATGTACTATTTCTTTCTTTTTTTAAGTGTCTATTTTCTCAAAGGTACTGTATGCATCACTTTCCCTGTGCATTTGATGCACACATGTTTCTACACACAAACCTCAATTAAAAAGATAAATTTCTTCACCAAAAACAGGAGGAAAAACAATTTATGTAATCATAGAAGTGCACTTCGCATGTGATGTCACAAGATGAGAAATTTAAAAGGTCATCACTTTCATATCCTTTGAAGGATATCATCAAACCTTCACTCATATGTTTCTTTCTTGTTTCTGCTTTTATTACACCCAACTTAACTTCGAGGTAGACTTTCCCTCTCAGTAAGCTGAGCATGAAGACCACCTGCTTATTACAACCACCTTCCTCACCTGCATTGATTGGTCTCTATGCTGGCTTAACTACACACTATAACAAGGCATTCAATATTGGTGCACAGAAAAAACTGACATATTTTTTTTTACCTGAGAAAGTTCTTCAAAAATGTCCACTGGGGTATCGATGTCTACCTCTATCTCTGGTTCCTCACCAGGCTCCATCATCAGCCCGGCCCTCCCAAAGACGGTCATGAACTGTCTAACCAGGCTGGACATGGCTGGCTGGAGATGGTACACAAACATGAGCGGGGGAGGATGAACATAAAGTCAGTGCGACATGTAGGGATATATTTCAACTCTCAAGCTTGGGCCCCATCTAATTATAAGAATTATGAATTATTGCAACTTGACTTGTGATTTATATCAATCGTAACTCTGTATATTGAAGATTGGAGATTGAACTGGGATTTATTTAGATTTTTTTTTTGCAACTCTTTATGATGATGTGGCCCTGATATCATGAGAGGAACACACAGAACTAAGCTGAGCTTGATAGTTAGAGGGTTACTAAATTAGAAAAATAAGTTCCCACTAATCTATGTAAAATTATCCACTAAAAACGAATTTCACATTTGTTTGCCGCAATAAAGTCTCATTATGACGAAAAATTTGAAAAAACGCATGCCTCCAGTGACGTATGAGAAGTCAAAATGCCATAAATGCCAACAGCGTAAATAAAATAGTTTATTCACGCCATTAAAACAATACGTTACCAATGGGAACCCCAAAGCTTGTCCGAGGTTTGTCTGAGTAGCAACAACTAATAGATTCAAAGTGCATTCCATTCATTGAATCTGAATGACAAGATACAGGTGAATGCAATAACGCGTTACTACGCTGTTAGGGGGAAAATTGTGAATACATTACGAAAATGGTCTACTGTTGACTTCCGTACAATCTATGGAATTTTGACTTCTTATACGTTACTGGAGGCGTGTGTTTTTTCAAATTTTCGTCGAAATGAGACTTTATTGCGGCAAACAAATGTGAAATTCGCTTTTTATTGGATAATTTTACATAGATTAGAGGGAACTAATTTTTCTAATTTAGTAACCCTTTAATAGCCAGTGAGGACATGTCCTTTTTCACAGGGGGCTAATTGCTGTGCATTGGGGATACTTTTGGTATCATAGCGGCTGAATCACCCAGAACATTTGTTTACTGGTACACATGGAATGCAGTGTTTGTTTAAGGAAATGATGAGAAGTCTAATAAAATGTTCATTGCAATAATTATCGCATTTATTTTAAAGCAGAATATAAAACATGGGAAAACCTGCAAATGGACATGTTTTTGCTAAATTTATTTTTGTGGCATTTTTGTTCCTCGAGTGGATTTCCTATGTTAAGTTTCTTTCTAGTGTGCATTTACATGCCTTTGAAAAGGAACGTCCATTAGGAGGAACGTCCATTAGGAGAAACTTCTTTTTTCTGACATTACTGCAGGCCTAGATATTTAAAAAAAAACTGACTTTTTCCCCCTGAATTTAGTATTTTTAATTAACCCCGTGTGGAAACAAACACTTAATGAACTACCATGGTCGCATGTTGCAACTACTACATATACAAAAGAATGGAATTCAACATATTGCGTCACAACGAAATGAGAAAATTATGAAGATTGACTTTCATAAAATAATGCGGAAATCTGTAGAACTATTACTTACCTGTGTAGATTATCCGTTTGGAGCACCTTTTTGCAGTACAGGGAGTTTAATCACATGGTTCTTTTCAGGAAACAGTGAATTCAGAAATGGAGCAATCAAATATAAAGCTTCTGCTATTCATAATTCTGTAATTTGAATAGACAGACTGTATATCATGGAGCAGAATGAAGACTGGTTCGATGGCATATTTGAACCCACAGTGATCTTGGCCTCTCCCATTATCAACAGGGTGTCTTTGGGGCTGTTCTTTATCCGGTATAAAGTCATTATTTAGGCTCTGAACATCTGTGTTGTGGTTGTTCTTCCTAGACTCTTTCACCTGTGTGATTTTATATCGCTGAATGTAAATTACATGCAAACTAATTGCAAGGGAATTTTATTGATTAAAATCAGTTCTTACTTGGTCCAGAGTGTCCAATGTTCTGGTGTAGCCTTTGACTTTAACCACAATCTAAATGTATGTCTAAAACTTGTGAGTGAAGAATTCTGATCAATATGATTTTAATTGACGTAGTTATGTCTTACTTGTATAGTCGGTCCTTGAAACTGTCATGATTGTTTTGTAAGTATTGATTTAGATATTGATAGTACTATGGTGACTTTTTCATTTATGGTGACAAATCCATTGTGATATTATTCAACATTTATGATATTTTGTCACTATTGTAAAAAGCAATCCAGGCTGCCGGCTGAAGACTACATTTTGATGACTTGCTGTTGTTACCATGGGAACTGGTACCAGTTGGGCTGAGAAGTAGGTTGGGTCACTGAGAACTGACATTTTATGACATTTGTGTTGGGGATATGATTATGTCTTAACATGAGTTTATACTATACAAACAAAATTGAGCCATCTTCTATCAGTGATGGGAATTTAGTGGAGGAAGTTAGTGAAGGAGGCTGAAAGGTAAGATTAGAAGGGAAAAAAATGACAATGTATACGCACTATTGAAAATGGTTGAATCAATGAGAGTTAGTGCAGAATAGTTTGATGGGAAAATATGAAAAAGGAGGAGTGGCGAAGAAGACCAGGAAGATGCAGCAATTAAAATTAGAAGATGACGAAAACAGGAGGATAAGATGCATTGTACAAGTAGGTAGAAGGAACGGTTAAGGGAAACAATGGGAAATGTGGATGAAAAAATGGATGAAAGAAGAAAGCCAAGAATGAGATGTTTGTATGTTTCTTTCTCTTTCTCTCCCTCTTTCCCCTCTACCTCCCACTCTACCCTCCCTTACCCTCTCCACCCTTTGTCTCATTATCTCTCTCTCTCTCTCTCTTCCCATCTCTTCCTATCTTCTCTCTTTCTGTCTCTTCCTCTCTATTTCCATCATTCCATCTGTTTGTTTTTCTCTTTCTCCAGGACAATCTAACATACATAGTATGTAACATGCACACTATGTAGTACCTCCCTTACCCTCTCCACCCTTTATCTCATTCTCTCTCTCTCTTTTCCCATCTCTTCCTTTCTTCTTCTCTCTTTCTGTCTCTTCCTCTCTATTTCCATCATTCCATCTGTTTGTTTCCATCTTCCTCTTTCTCCAGGACAATCTAACACACATAGTATGTAACATGCACACTATGTAGTACCTCCCTTACCCTCTCCACCCTTTATCTCATTCTCTCTCTCTCTTTTCCCATCTCTTCCTTTCTTCTTCTCTCTTTCTGTCTCTTCCTCTCCATTTCCATCATTCCATCTGTTTGTTTCCCTCTTTCTCTTTCTCCAGGACAATCTAACATGCCTAGTATGTAACGTGCACACTATGTAGTACCTCCCTTACTCTCTCCACACTTTGTCTCATTCTATCTCTTTTCCCACCTCTTCCTTTCTTCTTCTCTCTTTCTGTCTCTTCCTCTCCATTTCCATCATTCCATCTGTTTGTTTCCCTCTTTCTCTTTCTCCAGGACAATCTAACATACATATATGCTTTTCACACTGGCAAAAATTAGCCCCGTACTATCCTTAGCCCCGTACTATCCCTAGCCCCGTATTATTTTTTGAAGCTTTTCACACTGGCATTTCTTAGCCCCGTACTATCTCTTAAACCCGACCAGCTTTTCACACTGTTCTCACTCGAAATCGTTAGCCCCGGACTTTCTCGACAGCTTATGAATATTTATGAGTGTACGTCTTGCACATCGGCTCTTTACCACTCTGCATCAAGGTCACTTGGCCGTCGGGCCTTATCTGATTGGTCTCGGCGTTTCGGCCTTGAGAGCTGACAACGCATTTCCTTAGCCCCGTACTATTTTTCGTTTCTGTTCACACTGGCGCTCTTAGCCCCGGACTATTTGGCTTGGCCCTGCAATTGCGGTGTTAGCCCTGCTTTTTTGCAGGGCCAAATAATCCCGGATTATTGGTGGGGCTAGCCTACTTTGGTAAAAGCCAATGTGAACAGAAAGTGGTCTAAGCTTAGCCCCGTACTATAGGTGGGGCTAAGGCCCCCCTTAGTCCCACCTATAGTACGGGGCTAAGGAAATTTTTGCCAGTGTGAAAAGCATAATAGTATGTAACGTGCACACTATGTAGTACCTCCCTTACCCTCTCCACCCTTTGTCTCGTTCTCTCTCTCTTTTCCCATCTCTTCCTTTCTTCTTCTCTCTTTCTGTCTCTTCCTCACTATTTCCATCATTCCATCTGTTTGTTTCCCTCTTTCTCTTTCTCCAGGACAATCTAACATATATAGTATGTAACGTGCACACTATGTAGTACCTCACTTACCCTCTCCACCCTTTGTCTCATTCTCTCTCTCTCTTTTCCCAACTCTTCCTTTCTTTTTCTCTCTTTCTGTCTCTTCCTCTCTATATCCATCATTCCATCTGTCTGTTTCCCTCTTTCTCTTTCTCCAGGACAATCTAACATACATAGTATGTAACATGCACACTATGTAGTACCTCACTTACCCTCTCCACCCTTTGTCTCATTCTCTCTCTCTCTTTTCCCATCTCTTCCTTTCTTCTTCTCTCTTTCTGTCTCTCCCTCTCTATTTCCATCATTCCATCTGTTTGTTTCCCTCTTTCTCTTTCTCCAGGACAATCTAACATACATAACGTGCACACTATGTACTGTAGTACACACAGACAGAGTACACGTACTTCACACTTTCTCTGTACATTTTTTATCAAGGTGTTTCTGCTAATGACATTTTCACCTTCCATGAGCTTTACCATTAACACACCACCTGGATCATTAGAAAGGCTTTCATGGGAGTTTCATTCAGATGTGTTTTGCATTGGGCTGCATATTGCAATTATCAAACTACGTGTATGCTATACGCATTGGCTTGTATGCAAAATGCTGGTTTAATTTAGACTGTGTACTAAACATTGACTGACTTTATGGGATGCTAAATAAAGCAACTTAAAACATAATCATTGATTCAATATCATTAACTTTGTCCTTGGAATCGCTATGGTATATTGAGTTTGTCCACATACATTTGTAATAATTACAGTGAATAATTGAAATCACCCACTGTTGTGATTCTGTGATGAAAGTAATGATTTTGTGAATGCATCAGATTATTTATTTTGCACCCCATGCAGCTACATGTAGTTCAGGTTATAATATCAAGTCAAACCACCATTGTGAAAATGGGTCATTGGATTCATGCAGGAAGAAGGAACCCATGGTAAACTACATGTACGTAATGAATATAGACTGACACCTGACACCTGTGATCATTGGGTGATCCAGATGTAGACATAAAAACATTAACATACTAAATTTAGATTTCTCTTTATTTGATTCATGGCCAATTCACATTTAATTGCATCACATGCATAAGGCTCATTATTTTCTCTCTCCTTCCATTCAATCTCCATTTTTGTTTATCTTAGAACTATGGGTACTCATTTCTTTTTCCTGTTCTTCATTCCTCTTCTTCTTCTTCTTGTTCTTCTTGTGCTTATTGTTCTTCTTCTTGTTCTTCTTGTTCTTGTTCTTGTTCTTGTTCTTCTTCTTCTTCATCTTCTTCTTCTTCTTCTTCTTCTTGTTCTTGTTCTTGTTCTTCTTGTTTTTGTTTTTGTTCTTCTTGTTCTTCTTTTTCTTCTTCTTCTTCCTCTTCTTCTTCTACTTTTTCCTCTTTCCCCCCTTTTCTTCCTCTCCTTCCCATTCCAGATCAGACACTGCAACCTCCATTCAAAATCTCTCTGCTGTTTGTTTTAGTTGTACCATTTGTGCCCACAAACTAAGCAGCAGCTGTGTCAAAATGTAATATGTTCTACAGTCCGTCAGTATCAAGTCCTTGAAAAAATATTAATGTTGTCTACATGTACAGGTGTCCTAATATGAGATCCAACTTAACAGCATATCCATGGATGTGCCTATGTTGACTATTGTTTCAAGTATTGATTTTTAAATGTTCTTCCTTAAGGAGACTTTATTACCACATGGTGTATTGTGTGTTAATTGTGTTATATCTTACGTACAGGCCTGTGTCAGTTATTTGTTCAGAAGATTCAAGGTGGTATTATTGCATTATATTTGAATGATAGGTACATGTATTTCATTGCTTTTGTCCATATTAATCAATTCTCAGATATTCATAATAAATATCATACATGTACTTGTAGCATTAGCATCACAAGCAATCGCCTCTTCCAGCATGCCTATTCTCAGCACTGTCTCTTGCTTGGCTATTTTGAAAGTATTGTGACGAAATTTTATTCCACGTCTATCCACGATGTGTATTACACTTGCGCGCGCTCTATATTGTAAGTTTCGTGTAGCTAGCCCGTTTGCGCGCATACACACACACGATTTCTGCGCACCGGTCTGACTTGCATATTATCAGAGTGCATGTGCACGTTGTAAGGGAGTTAGAATCCGAACTGGGCCATGACCGGATGTGTGCGCCAGCGAGCTGACTGCACCAAAACGAGGCGGGAATTAGGGCGGCTGTAGGCCTACAGCATCGACAGTTCCTCGTTTAGAAACAAGCAAGAATAAAGGCAAGTGCCAGTTATGGGCAAACTTCATCCGTGAGGTGTTTATTTGATTGAGTCTGCTTGAATTCCAGTCCGTATAAAAGAATCCAACGGGGTGTGGTTGCTGGGCGAGTCCAGCGACTGGTTGAATGATTGTGCTGGGAGAGAGCCCGGGGAGAATCCCGTTACAGTATTACAGTCTTTGTGTGACACTGTGTGCCTCAACGTGCAGGTTTACAATCAATGCCAGAATAGCCAAGATGCTGAAAGTTTGGCTCTGTTTCAAGGAGATCTTAGGCCAGGAAATTAAATTCAAAGAGATAATTCACTCAAGAAATTGTGTTGTCAATGAAAGAGGAAAAGAGGAAAAGTCAGGCAAGAACACAAAGAACATGCACACTTGGGAGATCTGATATGAGGTTGAGATCACAGCACTCTAAATTTCTCACTTTTTGCATTGAAGGATAGGACTATGATGATTTAAACTTAACTTGACGATATAATTTGAATTTGGCAGGGACACTGATTTCACACCTTGTATATAGGCCGTGCCACAACCATAATAATATCGTGCTTTTTGCATTGAAATTCTATATTTCGACCAGCAGACAACAAACCAAGTTTTACCTGTATACAGTGTATGTGCATGCTATGATTAGTCATTAAAATGGATGAATGTCCATAATTTATCAGGATATAAAGATAGCACTGGCATTTACATTTTACATGCAGATGCCAGTGCTATCTTTATATCTTATATTAAGCTTGCAAAGTATGATGAGTGCCTTTAACTTGATGATATCATTTGACTTTGAGTTTGGTGGGGACACTGATTTTGTATTAAGATTGCTAAGTATGATGAGTGCCTTTAACTTAACTTGATGATATCATTTGAGCTTGGCTGGGACACTGATTTCACATTGTGTATTAAGCTTGTTTAGTATGACGAGTGCCTTTAACTTAACTTGATGATATCATTTGAGCTTGGTGGGGACACTGGTTTTGTATTAAGCTGGCAAAGTGCGATGAGTACCTTTAAGCTAACTTGATGATATCATTTGAGCTTGGTGGGGACACTGATTTCATGTCTTGCCTGTAGGCCTAGCCACCATAGCCACGCAGGGAAAGCACACATAAAGCAGTAAATGTATAATCATACCAGCCGATATGCTACTACCGTGTGTGTAGAACACCAGAGTCTCCACCGAAATTTCCTTGGGGGAAAGATGCTGGATGGAAATATTGAATTTTGATGCACTGCCTGCTCATGCCTCGACCTTGTTTTGCAAAGCAGCGCTCAGCACTCACGCTGTGTTCAGACTAGGCATTCCTTTCATGATAAGAAATTGTTAAAATACTGTTACTGGCAGTATACATGTAGCAAAATTAAATGTTTGAAAATGGTGGTGACTACCGGTACTCATCAAGCCTAATATCATGACACAACCACACTACTGTGTTCATACTGATGCATTTATGTATCTTTAGCAGCTGGCAGCTCAGTGAGCAAATCAGTGAGCAAATCGGCCTGTTTTTTTCAACTTCTTGGATCAGAAAATAGCTTGCTTTTTTGGCAGCTTTGGGCTGATACAGTCGAGATTTGACATTTTTGTCCTTTTCAGTGGCTCTTATGTTAACTCCAGTGGTTCCTTGATGTATTTGAAGTATTTGAAGTGTGTGTGTGTGTAGGGGAAGGAGGGTGGGGTAGGGGAAGAGGAGGCTTAATCAAGTTGATCCCGCCCAGTAGAAATTTTTTTCAACCCTGTCAACCTTGTATTATGGTGATGGTCACATGAGGGTATGGTCTGCCTTGTCCATCTAAAGATCAGTAAACAGTTGGCTAGCGGACATAAACTTGAAATACAGATGTATTTTGAGAATTTCGAGGATTTCACAAATTTTTACCAAGTACTCCAAATGTGGATCTTTGAAGGGCAAATAACCTTCAGCAAGTTACTGAAATGGACAATACATGAATTTAAGACCATTAGCAATAAGATTGCTGACGATCACCCTTTTAAAGACATTTTGTCTTCCCAGTACAGTATATTCCCTTTAAATACCAATTGATGTCTGATAATAAATGTGCAGGTTTCATAGCAATGGCCTACCTATACTGTGTACATAGGTAAAAAAAAACTGAAAACATTGTCATGATAGGTGCGTTAAAGATAGCAATAGTCGGCACTTGCATTGTACACACGTGTATGATTTCATCTCATCAGCGCTGATAGATGGAGGATGTAATCTTACAGATTACTTGAGTCTCGTTATGAAGATCAAAGTCTCGCAATCTCATTTGCTCCACTTCCAGTTTGCCTGATGCAGGTTTTGTGTTTGCAAGGTGTACGTGTGCTCGCATTTATTGATCCAGTAGTACTCTTCTCTTTTTTTCTCTCTCTCTCCCCTCCTTTTTTTCTCTCCCCCCCCCCCTCTCTCTCTCTTTCCCTTCTCTCCCCTCCCCTCCCCTCCCCTCCCCACCTTTCTCTATTCTCTCCCCCTATTCCCCTCTCACCCTCTCTCGTTCTTACTTTTTTCCTCTCTCCTCTGTTTATCGCCCTCTTTCTCACCCATTTTCTCACCCTTGTACATGTAGCAGCACTGCAGTGTTGCAGTGTTGTAGTGTTCAATAGATGAGATTTGAGAAAGGCAGTCACAATCCTTTCTATCTGCTGCACACACACATTAGCGCATTTCACCTGGCATTCTTTGGGCCTGGAGATTGTAGATTTCAGCCAATCTACCATCTCATCAGTTAAAATATTTCATGAAATTTACAAGCACAGGTGGAACCATTCTTCCAGGGTAAATTTCAGATTGTGTCTGAATTCTCTGATCCAATTAGAGTTGATGAAACCTTTGGTTGGCTGTGCTTGCTCTTGTTATTCAATTATCCATTGATTTCCTGCTTCCTGCCCTTCTTCATGTATCAATTATTGTACTGTGGTATCTGACATTAGCGTCATTCTCATTGGGCTTAAAAGATCGCGAAGTTAGAAAAATTGTGAAGTTAGGGTGAAAATTACCTAGCAACCGTACCAAAAGCCGAATGGTCCTATTGTTCCTGTTCCCTAACTTCGCAATTTTTCTCAATATTGTAAATAATGTACAGTTTTATGTATGAACACTTAAAATGCATGTAGATTTTGCATAGGTCTATCAATCAATGAAGATGAAGTCCTCTATTTTTGTGTGTGATTTATTTTTTATGCAATAGCACAGAGCAACATATGGAGATCTGATACATGTGCAGTAGGTACAGTGTAGTCCATAGACTCTGTTAAGGTAACACTTTTCTTAAGCCTCACAGTACCAAATCAGGACAAGCACATGGACTGACTACACATTTCATGCACCTTTGGTCCAGAGAGGGTCAGTAAATATGTGCTCTTTCTTCTTGTGTTCAAATAGTCTGTAATGTCAAGTATATACCGTATATGTAGCATTCCTGGTCGCAATACGCTAGAATGAATGTCCTTCCTCCTTACTCTCTCCAGACTTCTGCACCAGGTGCTGATGCGTAACGCCACGGTAACGGAGCAGAACCGGTCCCTCCTGGTGGAGACGCTGCGGTCCATGTCAGAGATCCTCATCTGGGGGGACCAGAATGACAGCTCCGTCTTTGAGTAAGACGTACATCCATGTAAAACACTTTTCCAAGCACCACAAATGTGTGGTTTGGGGCTACAGATATATTGTGTATTAAAGATAATGAACAATGTATGAACTGACAGAGCATG
The DNA here is from genome assembly GCA_963669155.1 of Arbacia lixula. NCBI lineage: Eukaryota > Metazoa > Echinodermata > Echinoidea > Arbacioida > Arbaciidae > Arbacia > Arbacia lixula. Next base: position 7,264,603 of record OZ022579.1, read on the forward strand.
CTATTTCTGTAAAGTGTAAATTCATATTTGTCATGATGTGCATCAAATTTGAAATGATTTGAATAAAAAACTTGATAAACACATTCCAATTGGCAACATGCTGAAAAAGTGTTAAAATTACGCTTATGCTCTGCAAATTGGCACAATCATTAATCTGAATCGGAACAATTGATGTTCATTAAATTTATGATGGACCATATGTTTTGTTAAACAATGAAAAAGAGAATTAATTAATGTTACCAATTTGAAGTACCAAATTATAATGATTTATCACTCTCAACCAGTCATGAGGAAAGTTTTTCAGAAGCTTGTGGGAATGTGTGATGGGCAGGGTGCTAAGAGTTCTGCAACTGCAGGCTATTAAACAATTCCTCTTATCATTAGTATAGATTCTAATCACATGCTATGATGGGTATAGGCTATTGCATCGAAATCAATCTCATTTTGCTTAAAAAGAGTTATGCCTGTAATCATACAAGTGATGTACATTCCTGAAGAGACTTAAAGTAACTCTGAATCAATTTGATATTAAACCGCCATGTATCATATTCTATTATATGGATGTAACAGTGTTGAATGTGATGCAGATTCTTCAAGAAATCATCAGTTGCTGTTCACAAATAATTTATAGTTAATACTGAATTGAAGATGGGTGTTTTTGTTGTCTCTCACATTTCTGCAGCTTCTTCCTTGAGAAGAACATGCTGTTGTTCTTCCTGAAGATCTTAAGACAGAAGACAGGTAGCTACATCTGTGTGCAGCTTCTCCAGACGCTCAACATCCTCTTTGAGAATATACGCAACGAGACGTCGCTCTGTGAGTAGCCAAGCCAAGAAAGTCACCGTTTTTATGAATTTACAATCAATGAGAAAGATAATTAAAGGCTTAGGGCATTTTTCTCCCCAATTCACCCAAAAGTGCCCCCTTTTTTTTTCTGTTATTGGGTACACATGTATAATGCACAGCTTGGTTCGGTGTGTGCATTTATGATGTTGAGCTTTTAAGTAGCCTTCCCCCCCCCCCCCCCCCTCATAAAGAAATTGTTAACCCCCAGCTGGAAATGTATTTTTCTCTTTGCCGACAGCCATAACAAGCAAAGCTCCATTGGCCATTATTTACGAATTATTATATTGTTCAATGCCTCATTTTAATTCTCTAAGAACAACATTAACCAATGATTTTATTTTTGTATCTATATGCAACCCCAGAGAATCTGCGGCTTCGAACATGGGAGATCAAAGAGAAAATATTTATAAAGCATTCTTTTGTGACAAGTAGAAGAGTACGATGAATCTGCATTAATTAAAGGCCTGATGGTACACCATGTGCTTTAAACATCATTGCGTTAGCGGTGTTCATTCACATGAAAAAGATTTTGTTAACTGTCATGATTTTGAAGTGGACAGGTGTTATTGTATATTTTTTCAGTACCAAATTAAGATGTCTGTGTGTCTCTTGAACTTTTTAAAAACAATACAAAGATGCGTTTAGAAATGAACTACATGAATTGATACGGGATACAGGCAGGCTTGTTCTATTTCCTCGTATATTTGTTACCAGAGGATATTTTTTATTCTCTTAAGCCTTTAACTTTTAAAAGAAATATCCTGTTACCTTTGCCTTATGCAATTATTTCCTATCTGATATTTAGTTGATATCAAATTCAAAGTATTGAATTGAATTGATTTGATTCCTTTCACAGATTACCTTCTGTCCAACAATCATGTCAACTCCATCATCGTCCACAAATTTGACTTCTCCGATGAAGAAGTGAGCCCCTTTTAACTGTTGTTACCTTGATTAAACCTCTTGTCATGTTTCTGATGCTTTCATTTGTAGCATCAATCTGTAAAAAGGGTTGGTGCCAAGGAATTGAAATTTGTTGATATTAAATGTAAAATTTGCCAATGATATTTTCCAGGATATATATGAATAAGTGTGCATGGTTGTTTTTTGTAGATTAAGAGACAAAAGAATACCAAGCCCTCCTGAAGAACCCATTCAGGCCTAGGCACTACAAAACATTACGACATTTGTGTGAAATAAACTGAGATGGTACCTAAATTCTTACATTGGCAACAAGCTAAAACTATTAATCACATATTTGCCTTTGAATTGCCACAGGTAAGAAGCTAATATCTCCTTTTTGACATATTTTGATTAAGAATAGAACATCGGTTCTTATTTTCAGAACAATTTTTTCCTTTCTTGCATAAAGTGTTGCTAATTTGAAAGCCAATTTGATTTGTCATTGAAAACCCCTGGTAGTACGTGAACAGACCAGAATAGTAAGAATATGTTTGCTGCTGCTGCTGCAGCTGAAATCATGTCTGTCTTAATTGTTTATATCAACCGGGCGATATTAAAGCCACCAGAAAAAACATGATGACTGGAAAATAAGTGAATTGTAAATGTTGGTTTAATTTTCCCCCAGGTATTGGCCTACTACATCTCATTTCTGAAGACTCTCTCCTTCAAACTCAACAAGCATACCATCCATTTCTTCTACAATGAGGTAAGTGTATCTAGGTAACAACATTATTGGATGCCCCCCACCCCTTCCATCTACAGGCATACACATGCAAGTCTAGACCTACACGAACCTTTAAAGAACTGATGACAGTGCTAATGAAATTGGTCATAATAACAGAATACATACATGATTAAAAATATTTCATAATGAAAACAAAAGCAAATGTATTTTAAAAACAAAATATGATTACTTCTTTACAATGTTAGATATTAGCATGTGAGAATTGTGTCTAGAAAGGAAACAAAATTACATCAGGTACACAGAAGTGATTTCCTCCTTTTGTGTGTATGTGTATATTGTTTATGTGCTACCCCCCCCCCCCCCCCCCTCCCATTTCCCCACAAGAAACAGAGCAAAAACATTAAAAGCATTATATATCAAGAAGCAAGGTCCATCTCAATATTGCTTTTATGTTCACCAATTTTGGGGTTGAGGTTGGCAGGCTATTGAACTATGTGAACTGACAATCACATTTCATTGTAAGAAAGGTGAATGTCATGAAAGAGATACTATTAGAAAATAAGGCCTGAGATCAATGTCACAGCTGATTGCAATCTATTGCAGTCAGACTGCAGTCAATGTATGGAGCTGATTGCATTTGATTGCACTCACTGTGCATTTGATCTCAGGCTCCACTGTGATATTGCACATGTGCAATATACCTGTATACATGTGTAAGGCATGAAGCATTTTGTATGTGATGCGTGTGTTCTGGGACGGCACACATGATCATAAGTCATAGCTTCCTCCTTATTTCCCCTGCACTGCCTCATATTACTTGTAGAGTTCTTTCACACACACTCTGAATAATGTGCATGTATGGCATAGAATCTGATTCATAACAATTGTTTTCTCGCATGGATTCATGTTTCCTTGCCAAACCTGAAAGGAATCCACATCCTTCAATCATACCCCTTTCATACATCTTTTAAAATGCTGTAAAGCAATGTGATCCTCTACAAAATTCTATGACATCTGCAAAGACCACATGCTTGCCTGTAACCCTTTTCATACACACGTTTAATGCTCAATATCAAAACAGATAATGCATAGTTTATTGTACTAAATTTGTGTCAATCTCAGATTGTATACAAATTGAACCCACAAGTTGTGATACCCACATTTCCTCCACAGTTGTTTGTGTGTAATCATGATATAAATCATGATTAAAATGGTGATTAAAATCTTGATCCAGTGCATGCATAGATGTGCGTGTGAATGGGCTCTGTGTACTTCCTCCACAGAGACATGAATGAAAGTGATTGCTTTATCATGCTGCGGGTCTTGTTATGCCTGTTGAGGCAAGGCATAGCTACTCAACCATCGTACTGTGACATTTTACTTGGCTATATATAGACTTGTGCATGGGAGGAAATACTTCACAACATATTTTACACAAGCTGGAGTGTAATTCCTTATTCCCTAATCATATGTTGAATCAAATGAAAAGGAAAATAAGAGAAACAGATGGGCAAGAATTCAGGGGGTGTCAGATATATTAAAAGGAAGTTATGTGTGAATAAGAATCCCAGTCGCTAGCCGATAGTCTTGCTTTGCAAATCCAAGGTAGACAAGGGATGATCTGGGTATTGTGTTGTTAAAGGGCATATACTGTACTGGGAAGGCAAAAAAGCCTTCAAAGTGTAATTGTTAGCAACCTTCTTGCCAATGGTCTTAAATTCATGTATTGTCCATTATAGAAGCTTGCTGAAAGTTATTAGCCCTCAAATGATCCACATATGAAGTAATTAATGATTAATGATTAAATCCTCAAAATGTTCGGGCGGAACATTTTGAGAATTTGTGATTTAATCACTCATTACTCCAAATGTAGATTATTTGAGGGCTTATAACTTTCAGCAAGCTTCTAAAATAGACAATACATGAATTAAAGACCATTGGCAAGAAGGTTGCTAACAATTACATTTTGAAGGCTTTTTTGCCTTCCCAGTACAGTATATACCTTTAAAGGCATGGTACACAAGAACAATGAACTCACATGATCGCATCAGTATGAACCAAAGAGAGTTCCCCAGAATGATCAGAATTCAGCGTTAATTATTGTGTGAATTGTACATGCATAGACTTTTAAAGAGATTCATCATGATCAGACTTAGTTTATCTTATGGGCCATCCTTTCTGGCTTCTGTCCACTCTTGGTGGTATTTAGAACTTCGTGTTTTTATTATCTGTGTATTCACGCACATGTATATACTTTTAAAACTTTTATTTATATTTTATGTTGCATTGATAAAAAAAAAAATTTCTGATAAGAGTGAATACCAACCTGAAGCTGCTGACAAAAATCAGAACTCATCAACTTAAGTTCCTTGGATGCTGTCTATGAAAAGAAAGACCTGAAAAACTTGTAAAACTGACTCTGACAGGGAAAATATTCAGGGAAAGAGAGGAGTAAGAGGACAGTGGACCACATATCTTCAGAAAATTGCAGGATAGACTGGGAGGTCCACTCTGGACCTAATAAATCACACAGACAACAGAAATAATTGGCATCAAATGTCACTAGAAGGACACATACAGAAGAGAAAGAGATTAAAAACAAAACCTGCAAGACAAATTATATCCTTAAAATTCCTCTTTTCTCTCCAGCATACCAATGACTTTGCACTGTACACAGAAGCCATCAAGTTCTTCAACCATCCAGAGAGCATGGTCCGCATCGCCGTCCGCACCTTGACCCTCAACGTCTACAAAGGTGAGAGAATATGTCGCCCTCTGCCATGCTGGGATAGCAGGTTTTGGGCAAAAAGTCTAGATTCACGCCCAGACATATGTTTATTATGCTCATATTTGAGTATTTGTATGTGAACATATGGGTTGATTCTAAATTATTGTTCAGCCTGAACAAAAAAGCAGTGAAAAAAAATGTATATTGTTGAATTTTAAGCCACAGTGAACAAATCCGATTACCCTCTTTAAGACCTGTTTCGAGGGAAGACACTTCTCAACAAATATGTCTTGACACCTGCAGAAGCTATTGTTCAGAAATGCACCATATGTATATAACATTATATATGTTTATATAATTTCTTCCTTGACTGTAGTAAACGACAAGGCCATGCAGATGTACATTCGCAACAAGACGGCTGTGCCCTACTTCTCCAATCTGGTCTGGTTCATTGGCAACCATGTCTTGGAGCTGGATGCCTGTGTCAGGAATGATATAGAGTAAGTCCTTAGAAATACCAGCACATCAAATATAGTTTAAACTTCTAGTAATGTTGATGTTACCTGCTATCAGCTGCCATGAAGCGTTTGTAGGAACAAGGTCAGTTCAAGGGTTATGGGCTTAATCTAAGGATTCAAATCACATTTTCTCTCCAGATATTATTTTCCACTGACAACATTTTGCCCTGAATCCTAAACACATACATGAGTTGGACATACTGCAGATGGAAGAAAGAGTTATGAGCAACATGCAAATAAGTTTTGAACCTCAGTGCTCTAGCTGATCCATCATGATTTTGTTATTGAGCTTGACTTGTTAGCAACCGTTTCGAAAGCAAGATTTGATACATTGTACTGTCTCGCGTAGTTTACAGACAATTCAAAGGGTGGTTTAAAATGGCAGATATCATAACTGGATGTGCAGATTACAAATATGGACCTTGCATTGCTTTAAAAGCAAATCATTCAGAATGATATCGAAGACTGACCATGCACAGTAAATCATCACTATGCAGTGAAGTACAACAGTGCACAATCACCCTCTGGATCTGCTGCATGCTGTTTCCCATTGCCCATTTTGTACATTGATGACTACTTTGGTAATATAGTGCGCTGATTGGACATTCTTGATGTCTTCTCCTGCCCATCTCTATCCCTCCAGCCACCAGAGCAAGAACCGCCTTTCCACCCTGGTCGCTGAACACCTGGACCACCTTCACTACCTCAACGACATCCTCAACATCGGCATCGAGGGCATGAATGATGTCCTGTATGACCACCTGCTCAACAGGCTGCTCCTCCCGCTCTATGTGTCATCGATGACCAGGACTAGGACCTACGGCAAAGCGGTGAGTCGATATTTCATTGAGCTCTCTTTCTCAAATTTTTATTTTTTCATGTATTTGGCGTTAAATGCAATTTGTATCCCCCAGATAGCTATGCCACATATATACATATGAGTAGCCAATTATATCTCAATTTGTCATTGATCTGGCTGCATTTCATCAAAAGGATTTTCTGGGGTGATTTCAATAAAAAAAAAGAACCTTAGGCATAAACCCAATATTCAGGATAGTGTACTTCATCCTGTAAATGAATGAAAAATGAGCCACTGATCTGCTTCTGTTTTTGTTGCTTTTATGAGAAAACGATTTCTTTGAAACTCTCCAGAAAAATAACTCCCTGACAATTTTATCAAATGCTATTGAATCGGCCTTTTTAGGAATTATTATCAAGAATGTTTTTAGTACGGAAGATGTGTTTTTGCCTAAAGTGAGGACATCTTCTATCTTCAATGATGCTGGAGCTTGAAACACATTAAATCTCTGAAGTCTAAATTATCCAACAGATGTATAGAATGATTGTTGTATAGCATGTTGATGAATTTATGCCAGATGGATTCTAACATTCCTTTAAACCATAATTGAGCACCTCATTTTAATGGTGTTCTTGTGATTTTTCTCTTCCAGGAGTCGCCACCAGCCATCAGCTCTGTTGTAGCATTATTCCTTCTCTCTCAGGTATGTGGAAGGAGTAACAGTGACTGTAGTTTTTGTTATCCCTTGATATCTTTAACCCTTTGTGTGCTAGCCAATCTGCTGCTCTATTGGAATCATGTATTACTTGCATCAGTGGGGCATGGAGAGCTATGATTGAATGTGGTCAAACTTAAAGGTAACCCTGTCGCTTTTGCAGACCTACTTCTAAAAGTTCCCTGACTTTGTCATCATTTAACCCTAATCAGGCCGGGCTTTTTGGACTGTTCTGTGGCCGGGGGGGGGGGTTGATTCAGCCCCCCCTTGAGATCTCGGCCATCAGTCATGGATTGCGACAAAATTTGGCACGCACGATACCTGTGTCATAATCTACAAGATTATTTTGTTATAATTTTCAAAATTGTTAATTGTTAATTTTAATTAATTAATTATGCAAATTTAGCCCAAAATTATATAAAACACTAAATAAAAACATTTAGAGTCTATTATTTGGTTTGTATATCTGTTATAATATGTTTAACAATTGGTCATCAAAAAAACTTTGAAAATTCATTTTAATTCTTTTGTATTTCATTGTTTTTGGAATTTCTTATGTATTTCTTTGTTTTTTTACTTTTGTTTTTCTTTGTTTTTTTATTGAAAATTGTCACTGACCACTTTTCAGCCATGATTAGCATCAAATTAATCAATCAAAATTATCAAATGGAAAAATAATTAGGCTTTTATGAGTTTTATGAACAAGCACTGTTTTCCATAGGAAATGCACACAAAATTGCAAAATTGTGCACGTTTTGGGATGACATGCGTTACGAAAATGGGCGTGGCTCCGTAATGGTATGCGTGGATGTCGCGAATTTGGTCTCAAAAGATGCGCAAGACTTGAAAGAAAAAAGTCAAGAAGTGTTGCGATGAGTCGTTTGTGCGTTGCGGCATTATTGCATGGAATGTCGAGGGGGGGGGGGATTCAACCCCCCCCCCCCCCGGCCGTTTTAGGGTTAAGAGAGAGTGCCTATATGACCTTTCCCTGGGATCGACAAAGCGTAATATTCGGTTTTGAGGAAATAATCTTCAATAATTGATCGAGCTTTCTTTTTTCGTACTACGAAAATAGTCAAATCTCAGTGAAACCTAGTTAGATTTTCATTTATTCTACAGGAGTTATAGTACCTCTGACCTTAAAATTTCACAGTTGGTATCCCAAAGATACATTCTAAATATCTGCAAACTTTCATGAAGTTTGCAGATGTTTGTTAAAGGGATCGGCCATCTTTAACTTTGAAAGTACAAAGCCTTGGGAAATCTCATTAAACTACTTCACAATTCTCTGCCTATGGAAATTTGAGGTTTATAAGGGAACTTCAGTTCAAAATACATCTTTGTTTGTACTGAGAGAAATTCCCCATTTCATTTCATGCATATAACACTATTATAGTGTGAATAGTTTCCACGAAATGAGCATGGAATAAACCTAAGATATCAAAATCTGTGCTCCATATCGCGGTCTCCATCTTGCCCGTACTTGATGTACGTGTAGATGCGACAGGCATGGTATTCAACATTTGCAAGATACTCTGTGAAGTTGTAGTGAACCCTTAGGTCATCAGAAGAAAAGCTTCTCTTTCTGGTTTATGTGTATTGCCCCAAATTGAATCAATAGCACATACATGTAAACAGTTAGTACACAGAGAGCTAAAGTCATTATTGGTAATGCAATAAATATAGGGCATCAAATTTACAGGGGAATATTCAATAATGGCCTACAGCTTTTGTACTGGATAATGCACAGGTATGCATGCCACATTGATAGCTAATGTTCCTCATGCCACTTTGAGTTACACAGCTGAACAACATATGCATCTCAAACATACAGAATGCTCTGCATTGTTGTGGATACCTTTCCAGTATTAATCACTGAATCCTCTCCCCCTTTCTCTGTACTGTCTCCCTTTCTCGCTCTGTACGCCAGGTGTTTCTGATCATGAAGCAGCAGCCTCTAGTCTGCCAGCTGGTTGATATCATCTTCAATGGCAACCCCAGGACTCTGGCAGAGAAGCCCACCGACACCAGTGGGATCTTAGGGGTGAGTATGGTACCTTTCATATCTGCCTTCCTGGCAAAACTCTGCTACAAACGACAGCATTACACATTTGTGCCAAGAAAGTGATCTTGTTTTAATGAAGGCCTGTGAAGAAGGACACATTCATGCCCTTTCTCAAAAGCTCAGATGACAGAATTTTAGTATTATAAAACGTAAATCTAGTTTTTCTTGAAAATTGAGTTATCAGTATCATACAAGCTGCATAAAAGGTTTTGGTGAAATACGATTTTAAGATAAGATAGACAGGCAACGCCAACATTGTTTGCATCATTATTTCAAGCTCCCTTAGACGCCTATTCAAAGTTAGAGTCAGAGACCTGGGGCCATATTCATGAAACCTTACTAAGCTTAGTTAGTTACTACAGTGCATCGAAATGCATGCACTGTAGTAACCAACTAGGCTAGTTAGCTTTCATGAATATGGCCCCTGTTTTTTCTATAAAGATTGGAGAGGACCTTGTGCATGAACCATGCATGAATCATTCCTTACTCTCATGCCAACAACTTCAAGAGCTGTCATGAAGAAAAGAATTTTGAGAGCAAAAAGAACATATGAAAGAATGATGTTCTATCTAAGGATAAGCAAACTACATGTACGCGCATGAATGTTATTTCATATATATGACTAGCATTATGCATCTTTGCTCACACGCCTACAGACCACCTTCAGAGCATTTGTTGAGCCAACTGAGAGCTTGGAGAGCTCGCTGGACAGCAACCGTGAGCGAGGGCGGCGAGAGGCCAAAGAGGAGCGGCGTCGCAGGCCCAACTACCGCGACGTTGACTCACCCACAGAGGAGCTGGACGAAGCAGGGGTCGCCACGGCAACCACAACGGAGCAAGGCAGGGATGCGGATGGGGATGATGAAGATGATGATGAGGAAGGGGTGACCCCCCAGGCCAGGGCCCGGGCCAGGGCGCTGGCCCAAACGAGAGGAGCAGTCGGAGGGTTGAGCTGGAGGAGACGAAGGAGAGAAGAGGAAGCAGAGGAGGAGGAAGACGACGATGAGGAAGGGGAAGAGGAGACGCCAGAAGCGGATAGAGTTGGGAGGGTCTCACCGACCACTCGAGATGCAACATCAACCTCTGGCGGGACAAGTAGTACGTATATAGACAGAAACTGCAGCAACTGGCAGAATTTCATACGTATACTGTGTCAAGGAATGTGGTTGAAACTATAGGCACAAGATGATCTTAAACAGTTTTTGGTTGAGAGATTCCTGCAGAGATTCTTTCCTATAGTTAAATCATATCCTGTATTATATGTCAACAGTTGTTTCTTTATATGTCAAATCCTTTTGAAGATAAATAACTAATATATCTAGAGCTTTTTCCTGAGCAAATTTGTTCTCACTTTCCTTTATAACAGCGTTGAGCGTACAGTCCATGTTTGTCTGTCATGTTACACATTTAAGCCAGTGCCCAGCAGACACGGAGCTTTGTGACGTTGCAACATGGTGGTCAAGGCATTTTCATGACTTTTCATTAAAGACGCAAATCCCATAGATTTTTTGTTCTTCTCGGGTACTATAGGCCACCTCAGGCTAAATGATAACCACTTTGTTTGATGATCATGCTTCCAGAATACATATGTGTTCAATAGAATTGTGATTCATCTTTTGTTTCTTCCCCTCTCCCTCTCTCTCCCTCTCCCTCCGTCTCCCTCCGTCTCCCTCTCTTTCCCTCTCTCTCCCTCCTCTCCCTCTCCCTCTCTCTCTCTCTCTCTCTCTCTCTCTCTCTCTCTTCCCCACCCCCTGTAGCCGAGTCTGACTCTACCAGTAACACCAGCAGCGCTGTGCTCCCCTCCCCGCTGTCTCCCACCAACCCCCTCCTGGAGCCTAACAGCACGGATGAAGAGAAGACCATTGCTGCCTCCCAGCGGGTAGAGATCAACCTTGCCGTCAGGTGAGATCACTAGCATTCATCTCATTACTTATTGGACGAAAACAAATTTAGCTTTACATGAAGGATGATGACATTATAAGTAAATGCCCTGATTCTTAGTGTTGCTGTCCTGTAAGCTGCCCCTTGTCACATTAGGTAACAATGATTAAGAAGAATCAGGCATTGGTCTGCTGTGATTTACTGTGCTACTTTTTGTGACAGGACAGCACCAGAGGCTCATTTGTGTTCCTTGACATTACAGACCAAGATTAAAGGGCTAATGAACAAATATATGTTCTGTGTTTCTCTTTTTTTTCTACTTTTATGAAATTCATTTCATTATTTGGGTTGCATCTCCTTATAAGCTTCTGCACACAAGAAAATTGATGTTTTTTCAGGCATCGTGTAATTTCATCTGGAACTAACTGGGCTGTCAACAGTCCAGATTTTCAGTTAGTGTTCATTGATTTGCTCCTAAATTCCACTGTTCTTAAAATGTTTGTTTGTGTACCACAGGCCGTACTTTGAATGCATCTTGAACTCCCTGGACTGTAACCATGGTGACTACAGGGCGCTGTTTGCTCTATGTCTGCTCTATGCCATAGGTTCCAATGAAGGTGAGTTATTGCTGTGGGGTGTCTTGCAAAATCATACAAACATACATACACTTTCATATAGGGAAGATCAAGTTAGTAAAGACTGGACTGCTGTTTTTCTGTATGTCTGCTCTTTACCATTGGTTACAATGAAGATATTTACAAAGAAATTTTATGCATACACCCAGTAGGAAGTTTAGCGTGCTCCATCCTGTAAATGAATGATGGAGCACGCTATCCTTACTACTGGGCGTATGCCTAAAATTTCTTTGTTAATCGAAATCACCCCAAACAGGAATGGTGTAGAAGAAGACAAACAGAATCCCATTATTATCATGAGGACTGAATATGTTTTTGTTTCGTTTGCTGTCATTTATTTTTCAGGAATCAAGGACAAGCTGTTGGAGAGTGTCTTACTTACAAACAGGGTGGAGGTATGTCAATGCTGAAATCATCATCTCTATGATTGATTGTTCTATTAATACTTGGGTTTTCTTATCCTGAAACTATCCTGAATCCCTTATATCCTAATGCCTGGACAATTTGTTAGGCTCTTTGCACTTGCATTCTTTGCGCTGTATTACTTACCAGACTTGAGCTCTTGTTTTCTGGAGCCAAATAATCTTGCTAATTCCCTTTGGTAAAACCCAGTGAATACACAAGAGTGGGCTAAGCTAAGATGGTCTCAGTCTGTCTACAAAGACCACTTACGTATAAAGACCACTTGAATCCATTCAGAGGTGTTTGCATCTAATTGTAACTGCTTACAAAGACCACTTTCCTATAAATGCCACCTGTTTGAAAGGACAACTCATCATGATTCCTGTCAGAGCTATTGGCACGCTATTTCTCTATAAAAAATGACTTCTTATGGGGTGGTCTTTACAGATATTATTAAGACTGTATTGAAACTATTATTAAAATTGTATTTTTGTGCACAATTATGTCATTTTTTTTATTAATCTTTAGAAAAATCCCTGTTAACTTCTGAAGAAATAATACAATGTTTTTACCTATAAGTATGTTCTTTCTCATGACAGAACAAGGTTCTGTATAACTCTGTGCTTGTGGAGCGTCTCATCGCCTTGAAGAACCAAAGCTGCCAGCTCAATAGCTGCATCCGCCCCGTTACCTTGGAGATGGCCTGCCTCCTTCTCAAACAGCTTGTCTTCAGTCAGGCCAAGGGAAAGTGCTTCCTGGAAGACCGTCATCTAGCGTGTGTCGAAGTAAGGAGGAGGGGGGCTTAGTGATGGTGGTGGTAGTGGTAGTGGTGGTGGTTGAGGTGGTATAACTGGTGGTGGTGGTAGCGGTAAAGGCATTGATGGTGGTGCTTGAAGTAAGGAGGAGGGATGGGTTCTAATCGTCATTGTGGTGGTAATATCACTGGTGGTGGTGGTTGGGGTAAAGGCGTTGATGGGTACTTGAAGTAAGGAGGAGGGATGGGTAGTGGTGGTGAGGGTTGTGGTGGTGGTATCACTGGTGGTGGTGGTTGGGGTAAAAGCGCTGATGGGTGCATGAAGTAAGGAGGAGGGAGGGGTAGTGGTGGTGAGGGTAGCGGTGGTGGTATCACTGGTGGTGGTTGGGGTAAAGGCGCTGATGGGTGCTTGAAGTAAGGAGGAGGGAAGGGTAGTGGTGGTGGGGGTTGTGGAGGTGGTATCACTGATGGTGATGGTCGGGGTAAAGGCGTTGATGGGTAATTGAAGTAAGGAGGTGGGAGGGGTGGAAGTGAGTGGTGGTAATAATGATGATGGGGATGGCATCCCAGAGACCTACATATCTCCATTTTGGAGGTAAGAAGAACAAGTTTGGGGACGATAGTGGTGATGGAAGCATGATCTTGTTCATACATATGGTGATGATGAGTACCATAGTGATGATAATAATGTGAGTATATGGAAGAGAAAGTTCTGACGATGGCTGTTGAAGTCATAATGTTAGTGATTCTAATAACAATTTAGGAGCAGAAGGTGGAGGAAGATGAGGAAGAAGCTGAGAACTTACATGGGCGAATGTTTTATTGCTGTTCCTCCAGGGTGCTAAGGAGGAGAGTGTTCTACTCCTGAGGAACTTCTATCGAGGAGATGAGCTCTTCCTGGATATGTTTGATGATGAATACCAAAGTATGCAAGTAAGTCACTCAAAATGTCAAATGAGTTTCTCTTTTCCTGACCTACATAAAGGAACACATGTAGGATCTGAAGTGCCAAGTTAATTTGACTACAATGTGTTGTACATTATAACAAGGACATGATTGTTATATTTAGACATAACAAAAGACTGTCCTTGGCCTTTAGACTTCACCATCCTTGTTCCTCTCAACCTAGGGCCATGTCGCATATAGGTTTTCAGTCATTGTAGCTTACCATCAATAACTACCATGGCAACAGCCAATGAGCCCTCCATATTGCACATGTTGCTATGTTATTTACAATTGGTGATAATTGAAAACCTACAATATGGCCCAGATATAGTAAATGGATACCTGACAGGATTTATTCCTGACGTGATTCAATAAACAAGCTTTCAATGCTGAATACGACTTCTTGGTAATGATAAAGCACATAGAGATGTGCAATTGTGCCTATATGACATGCGCAATACAAAAGTGTTAAATTATTATTCGTAGTTATATTGACTTCTACAGGTCTAGTGCAGCAGATGTGCTCACATAAAAAAAAAAATCTACTCATATTGATGTGTAGTGTACATAAAATCTGATGGTCTAAAATCTTCAATGTCTGTATATTATATTCATAACTTGTAACACTTTCTATATCCTTGCAAGAGAGTGAGATATGATATCACATCCCCATGATATGATGGTGCAGAGCTGCTCCCATGATGTGTCCTTTTTTGGATAAACTTGAATAACATTCTTTTTTTTTAATAGTTTCTAAATTATTTCCAAAGGATAAAATGTCTCTGCCTTTTAATAATGGTACATGTATATAGCCTTGGATGAGAAAGCGCAACACTCTGTATCAAACTCACATGGCCAATGTTTGACTAAGCAACTGATTTCTTTACTCTCTTCTAAAAACATTTTTGTAGAAACGTCCTCTGAACGTGGAGTATCTGATGATGGATGAGTCTATTTTGCTGCCCCCTACTGGCACACCTCTGACAGGAATTGATTTCACTAAGAGGCTGCCCTCTGGAGAGCTGGAACGGACAAGGAGAGTAAGTAGCATTCATCTCTGAAATCAACCGCACTCTGCTGTTTATGATTACATCTACTACTACAATTTGAGAGCATGCATAGGCTTCAGCCTGTGCCATCTCGGGTTCCATGAACATAGTAGCACCTCCAGACCTGTCTATCCAGCATGGCTGTCCTGAGCTCACTAACGCTATCAAGGCTAGTGTCATTCTTTAGTACACTAATGTAAGTGGCCTGACGTCTCCCTCTTCTTGCAGTACCCTGTTTAGGCTCTCCTGAACACTCCCCAGCCGTAACTGGTTCAGCTGATGTATAGTTTTGAAATGGGCTGTGTTTTAAAGTAATTGAGAGCAGTGTTCCAGATTACAAAACCACTGTTAAGAGCAGGAACCTTCTGTTGTGACCAAGGGTGCCATAGTTGTTTGTTAATCGGATCGCAGGAAATTAATCATTTCAATGTGCAAAATTTGAATAATCAAAATTCAACAAATATTTTACCATAATTGAGGGTCCTGTAATCCGTACCATGTCTTTCTTTAACCCTACAGCCTTCTGCCTAGTCACGACATCTGTAAAAAAAAGTAGTCCTCTCAAGCAATTGTCTTATACAAAACAAGTACCCAAAGGCAGTTTGTGTCCAATGAGACCAGCTAGAGATTAAAGGGAAGAGAAATTGTGTAATGTTGACCATAGTCTACATTTATCATCATATTGCCCCTGTCCATTCCTGATGCGGCAGGCAGCGGGCATTGCACTGTAGTGCGGACCATAGCAGATCGCAGTCTCAGGTCTCTTACCTATGAGAACCTCCTCAAAATCTTGCAATCGTTTCATTCTGCTTGAAGTCCTTTGCACTTCCTGTACAGTATATTCTCCAATTTTCAGTGTTTTTTTACCAATTGTGTGTTTTTTACTTGGAAAAGAGCTACTCTGTCTTTAAAGATTTGCATTAAGTCCACCATAATGAAGGATTAGACGTTCCGTTCACTAGATTTTCACCCTAATTTTAATCCTTTTAGTCCCATAGGTAATAAACTATGTTGTGATTGGAGCAGGACTATCGTTGCTTGGTACTGAGAAGGATGCTTGAGATGTGAAATGGATTCTGTAACATGCATTAGGTGTTAGGATGTTATGTTTGTATACGTGGGACCTTTAATTGAATGGTCTATCTGAGCAACAAAAAGTTTTCCCCTGGGGGGGGGGGGGGGGGGGGAGTTAGGGGGGACGCACACTTACACAAAGTGCTGGCATTTTTGCAAGGATTTGTGTGGGACTTGAAACCCAGGGTCTTTTCAATGAGAGACAAAGGCTTTATCATTGGAACCACCCAGCCTTCGTCAGGCTATGTCAATAGCATTGAAATGGAAATGGAAATGTCTACATGCCACTATCAATCATACACACAGTAAACTGAGTTTTTAAGCTGTGGAGTGCTTGCATTTACCACATAGATGTACTGTTTTGCATCTATGTCTAGAAACTAAGCCAGCTTCTGGGCATTCTGTTAGAGCAGAGCTTAGATTTTCTTTCCTGACTAAGTTGTTTTTCTGACATAAAGTAATGATGTTACCACGGTCTACTTCTTCTCTCTCTCCCTACAGGCCATCCGAGCATTTTTCCTGCTCCGTGACCTCTCGCTGACCTTACAGAATGAAGTGGAGAATAAGTTACCTCTCATCAAGCCAGACTTACTGGTCAAGACCTCGGACAAACTGGACCTCAGTAAGTCCATTACACTTTTGTAATCTCTTTCATCATCACAATTTCTGTACAGTATGTTATGTCATTTTTGTTTTCAGTTATTTTGGGAGGAAGATGATAAGAAGAAGAAGGGAGCAAGTGAGAGAAAGAGAGAATGAGAGTTTTGTTCTGTCATTTGGTTTTTATGCCTTCACCACAGAGTGGCCAGAGGTATTATGTTTTCGGTTTGTCTGTCCGCCGTTTGTGCAATATTTTGAGAACCGTTCAACAGACTTGCTTCAAACTTGACACCTGTATGTAATTGATAAAGCTAATGACCTGTGTGAGATTGAGGTCAAATTGGACAGCGGTCAAAGGTCAAAGAACTTTGTATAAAATTGCCCAAAATGTCCATCCTGGAACCTTTTATGCAATATCTCGAGATCCGCTCAACAGGTTTGCTTCAAACTTGATCTTTTTATATAATTTATTAAGCCAATGACCTGTGTAAAATTTAGTTCAAATTAGATAGAGGTCAAAGGTGAAAGGTAAATGAACTTTTTAAAAGTTGCCCCAAATTGGATATTTAATATTTGTTACATCAAATCTAATGGTCCTCCTCAAACCAAACATACTACAAAGACAGACCATGACATGGAGGTTAACAAGTGACAATTTGGTTTAAACATTCCTGAAAGGTCATTGAACTGAGTCAAAAATTGCCTGAACAGCCCAAAATGTGATCTTTCTCTATAAATAAGTAAAAACATTATGATTCATTTTCAACCAAATTGAATACAGACGTGTATTAATACAGATAGATCTGTGAGATAAGAGGTCAACTTTTTTTTAGGTCAAAGGTCAAAGAACTTTGGCAATAATTAGGAATTCAATGGCCCAATTTCTACCAAACACAAGTTTTCTGAGCAGAGTTAAGTATCAATTCAAATAAGGTGAAGCAAACATAGTGCCGGTGGCATATTTATTTGCCTCTAGTTGCTCTAGTTTTTAAGTAAGAAAAAGGTTAATACACATATCATCATCTGAAATGGAGGGGGGGAGGGAGAGAAGAGGAAGAGAAGGAGAGGAAGAGATGGAGGAGATGGTGCTGGAAGGGAGGAGGAAGCACACCCCTGGACCCTCTCCTCCTCACCCCTTCCTTTTGTGGCTTCTCTCCTCTCCCTCTTTATTCTCTTCCTCCTCTTTCTCCATCTTTCCTCCTCTTACTCACTTTCTCCCCATCCTACTTCTTTTCCTTCTCCCCTTTGTCTCCAACTCTTTCCCTTCTCCCCTTTGTCTCCAACTCTTTCCCTTCTCCCCTTTGTCTCCAACTCTTTCCCTTCTCCCCTTTGTCTCCAACTCTTTCCTTCCTCCCCTTCCCCTTCTTTTTCTGTAATCCCCTACTTCTCCCTGCCCTCCACTTCCAACATCTCCTTCCATTCTCCTCATTTACTCCTTGTGTCCTCTTTGTTCTCCTCCTCCTCCCCTTACCTCTTCTTTTTCCTTATCCTCTTCCTTCTACCTTATCCATCTCAGATCAGATGGACAGACTTATAATCATCCCTTTCCTACTTACAAACAAAACAAAACTCTTACTGCTTTTGCCTTTGATTAATCAGGACTATTTAATTCTTCATATTTCTGCAATCAGTTACAAATTGTAACTGCACAGAAGATGATGTATATTGCATATTCTATATAGCCTTGATTTTTGTTCATCATTATTCCCTGTAGAGATTATCTCTCTCTCTCTCTCTCTCTCTATATATATACATATATATATATTACATGTTTGTCTATGTCCTGGTTTTGATTCATAGATCATGTTGCACGCAAACATGATTATTACCATTGAGCATCACTTGTGAGGGCATGCTTTGTGTATCGTGTGAAAGGCTTCCCTGATAATTAACATACAATGTGAGCTGCTCAAATT
>OZ022579.1:7288177-7448177 GCA_963669155.1 Arbacia lixula
CAAAGCAATGAATTATTACCATGGATTGTTAACCAGCTGATGTATGCTGTGCTAGAAGCTACTTGATCTAATAATAATTCATGCCTGGTGAGGAAGGATAAGGATGAGGATGATCAAAACCCCTTGTGTAAGGGTGTTCCTACCGGGCTCAAACCCAGAATATCTTGTGTGAAAGTGAAGAGCTCTCGCTGTGATACCACACTGCTCCCATGTAATGATATTAAGAGGTAGTGGTAGTATGCCTAAAATCTGGCTTAAGAGCCTTCAATGTAATTCTACATTTCTTTACCAACTTGTCGCAGGAAAGAATCGCTTTATATTAAAGGTATTATCATGATCTCAAAGAATGGATACAGCCTCAAGAGCATTTAATACTTTAAGTGATGCTACAGAGGATGCAACATTGTGGACTTTTTACTAACGGCTCTGCCATATTCTGTGTTTTTCACCTCTCTCTCTTTCAAAGTGTCCCCACCCCCCTTTTTGTGACAATGTAGGTTCATGTTCTGTCATCAATGCCCCCCACCCTCTCCCCACCTCATTCTATTTAAGTGGCCATAATTGCCCCACATTAATACCCTAAACTTCTTCCTTCCCCACCCCTCTGCTTGCACCAAATTTTCTGCTTCTTTTTTTCTTTTTCTTTTGCAATGTTGTACATGTGGCGTTCCCCCTCCCTTTCCCCACACACATACAAACATATTTGTTTTTAACTATGCTCTTGTCTCGACTAAATCATGATGAAGATACTGAATATTTTGTGGCATTGAGCAGCTCTCTTGTTGTCAGTCAAGCAATCTTTCATATGCGAGTAGGATTTTTGATGTTGCGTGCACGCAGCTTGATCACAGGAAAGAGTATTGTTGACATTTCTCAGAACTTCATTATGTCATTTTTATCAGCGAGGTAGAATTTCTTGGAAGATAATCGTTTATTTTTCTTTTGTGGGATATTGCGATGCAACCTCCTAAAAAGCAGTGCTGATTTTTGTTTTTATGTGTTTTGATCAGTCTTTTGAATATTGATGTTAATCACCTAAATGTAGAAACCTACCTTGATTCAGAGAAAAGATATGATCTGTTATCTTGTGCTTTGTCTCTGTTCCCCCCCCCCCCCCCTCCACTTTCTTACATTGACTGTATCTTTCTTCACCTTTCTTTGTCTTACTCTATGTATGTCTCCCACCCCCTCCCCCTCTCTCTCTCTTCCCTCCCTCTCCCCCTCTCTTTCCTCCCTCTCCCTCCCTCTCCCTTTCTCTCCCTCCCCCTTCCCTCCCTCTCCCTCCCCCTTCCCCCCTTTTCCCTCCCTCTCTCTTCCTTCCCTCTCCCTTCTCTCCCTCTCCCTTCCTTCCATCCCCCTCTCCCCCTCTCCCTCACTTCTCAATTCCCCCTTCCTCTGCTCTCTCTCCATTCCCCTCTTCTCCCTCTCTCCCTCCCCATTCCCTCCCTCCACCCTCTCCCCCTCCCCCTACTCTTCCCCTCTTTCCCCTCTCTCCCCTCTCTCCCTCCTCTCCCTTCTCTCTCCCTTCTCTCCCTTCTCTCTCCCCTTTCTCCCCTCTCTCCCTTCTCTCTCCCTTCTCTCTCCCTTCTCTCTCCCTTCTCTTTGCCTTCTCTCCCTTCTCTGACTTCTCTCCCTTCACTCTCCCCTCTCCCTTCTATCGCTCTCTCTCCACTCTCTCCCTTCTCTCTCCCTCTCTCTCTCTCCCTTCTCTCCCTTCTCTCTCCCTTCTCTCTCCCTTCACTCTCCCTTCACTCTCCCCTCTCCCGTCTTTCTCTCTCTCTACACTCTCTCCCTTCTCTCTCCCTTTCTCTCCCCTCTCTCCCTTCTCTCTCCCTTCTCTCTCCCTTCTCTCTCCCTTCTCTCTCCCTTCTCTCTCCCTTCTCTCTCCCTTCTCTCTCCCTTCTCTCTCCCTACTCTCTCCCTACTCTCTCGCCTCTGTCCCCTCTGTCCCCACTCTCCCTTCTCTCCCTTCTCTCTCCCTTCTCCCCTCTCTCCCACTTCTCTCTCCCCTCTCTCTCACTTCTCTCCCTTCTCTCTCCCCTCTCCCTCCACTCTCTCCCTCTTCTCTCTCCCCTCTCTCCCTTCTCTCTGCCCTCTCTGCCCTCTCTGCCTTCTCTGTCTTCTCTGCCTTCTCTCCCTTCTCTCTCCCCTGTCCCGTCTCCCCCGTCTCTCTCTCCCTTCTCTCTCCCTTCTCTCTCCCTCTCTCTCCCTTCTCTCTCCCCTCTTCCGTTCCTCCTTCCTCTCTCCTTCCCCTCTCCCTTCACTCTACCTCCTCGCCCCCCCCCCCTTTCACCTTCTCTCTCCCTCCCTCTCTTTCTATATCACTCTCTCCCCCTGTCCCTGCCTCATCAAATGATAAGTTGTCATATCCTGACATTTCATTAGTATTAAATAGCTGATTGTTTGCTGTTCGTGGAACTTCGTTTTACTGATTACTCAGTATTTTTATTAGAAGAGTATTAATACATGTTCCCAAACAGGCCTTGAATCTTTTATGATACCTCTTTGTCTAATTGCATTTTGAAATTATTCATCACCCAGCAAGAAGTGAAATGGTTATTCTTTCTTGGAAATGTATTTTGATTAAAGTGGAGAGGAGAAGAGATACTGCATGATAGGTATTCATTAAAATAATGATACAGACAACATTCTCCACTTCATGACCCCTCTATTATTAGTATTTTTATCACTCTCTCCCTACCTCTCAATCTTTTATGCCTTACATCTCTCCAAACATGTTTAACACACCCAGTGCCAACTTCTTTTTCTCTTTTTTTTTTCTCTTCTCCCTCTCCCTCTCTTTCTTTTCCCAGATGTGTGGTTTGTTCTTCCATTCCTATCTCTCACTCTACCCCTTTATCTCCATTTATCATCAAACTGGAATAGATTTCTTTAAAAATCTAAGAAACATGGAAATAAGACATCAAGTTTAAAGCATAAACCTGAATGATGGAAGAAAAGAAATTTAGATATTAAATGTTTAGATGTTATTCTCTTATTATGGCATTGCTCTTTTTTGATGAATTTAATATCTAATGTAGATTGCATTTAAATTCATAATGTATCATATTCCATTGTTTATTCGTCAATGTTCTACTTGCAAGTCATTCAGCTCTCCTTTTTCTATTTGCTGAAATATGAACTTCATTGGTATTTTTCTTTATGTCAAGTCATTTTTTTTTCAAATTCTGTAATAACTAATGTAAGGACCACAAGAAATCCATACTGGAACCGATTTGAGATATGAATTTTTACCCTAACAGTATTAAAATAATGCATGAAAAGGTTAAGTGACTATTGATGCCTTCTGACTAGTGAAACATACCTGACATGTTTAGTGGTAGTCTTGATACAGACACATGTGTTGATAATGTAATAATTTAGTCTGTGCTAGTAGACCAGTCTATTTCTTGCACACTCGCCTCCCCACAGGTGATGTTTGCCTACAAAATTATGGCGAAGAGCTCCCACTATTGGCAGAGTCTCTTTAGTTTAGTTATTATGCATGATAGATTCATGCCCTCAACTTCCAGCATCCCCCCCCCCCCCTCCACTCCACAATTTAATCCACAACCAAAAGTACTGATGTCTCATTAATGTCTTTCATGGGTGATTGTTGCAACAGGGGTATAATGCAGTTGTATAAATGAAAAATGTTATGTCTACACTCTGTAGTTTGAAACTGCAATAAAAACATTCATGAGTACTAACCATGAATGTGTTCTCCTTTCCTTATTTATATTAATTTGATAAAGCTGTCAATATTCCCATCTGGCTATTCTTTTGATATGTGTATAGATTTATTTGAGTGGTATCATTACTTGTTGCAACAAAATGTCAAGTAACCAACAGGGACATTGCGTAATGTTATGTGCAATAAATACATCACATTGTAACTATTTGTAACTGGGTCCTTGATGAAAAATGAAAGAAATCCAGTGAAGGAAACAAGAACGTGAAATATGATAGAACTGGAGAGTATTCCACAGATATGTTTTATATTTGTTACCATGTTCTATACCTTCACAGCATAAATTGTAAGATTGTTTCTGTAGGTCCTTGGTCAATCAAAAAGGCTGAGAACACTGGGCAATGTGAGAATCAGGATTGAAAGTAGTCCATGAATTTATCTTTTTTTTGTGGTTAATTTGTTATAAATGTTCTTTTTATCACTTTCTATCTATCTTAAGACAACTGGATTTTTAGGTTAAGAAAAACAGAAAAACTGTAGGATTTTTCTTATGACCTTAGTGTTGTATGATATTCCATGAATTTATTATGCTACAAAGCCCTTGTTTCATATTCTATGCTAATTTCTATCTATCTTGTGACAACTGGATTTTTGGATAAAGAATACAGAAAACAATATGAAACAAGAATTATGACCATACCACTGTGTAATATTCCATGAATTTATCCTATTATTAAGCCCTTGTTTCATATTGTGTGCTCTTGCTATATCCTTAAAGTCCTTAGATTTAAAGATAACATGAAACCAAAAAAAAAATAGAAATAGGGAGAACAATGGAATTTACACGATTAGGATCGCAGTAGCAGGAATGTAACTTGGCTGGCAGTGCATGCATGGACTTGTTTGCTTGCGATATCTCACCCACCACGAGTCTCTCCGCCAGTGCATATTGTTGGTGAGACTGGTTTCTGGGAAATCAGTGATTAGTCCAATGAGTTAATGGCAAAGACATGTTATAATCATGCTTGCTCCCTAATTGCTGCGTTTCTGCGTTCGTCAACAAGACATCAAAGGCCATGAAGCTTAATATATAAAAGGCAGTGAAAGAATTTATTATTTTTAAAAAGTACCGTACAATTTATTGATCTTGTAATGAGAAATCCAATTAATATCACGAGAGAGTGGGAGGGAAGTGATAGATTTCCCCATCAGATCTGCTTGAAAGGACAGGAGCGTTTTCTGTTTACGTCAGTCCATGTAGTTCCTTAAACTCATGATTAACATCCAAATTTATTTGTTAGCACTCTCATTATGGTTGTGTTCATTTTCCCTCAGTGAGCCGAGTGTAAAGTGCAATTTTCAAGTTTAAAGGAAGAGGCTCAAGGTGTCTTTTTTTATGCAATTTGTTGAGATTTAATATTTACAAAGGTTTATCATAAATGTTGATTTTAGGACCTGCCTTTTATCTCCTCAGAAGTTGGACAATGTCAGCCGACATCATTTTTCAGATTGACCACTTCAGCAAAGGTCACTTGTTCATGACAGAATGACACCCTCAATATATCTTTGAAATCATTCATTAGTTTTTTATCCACCAATTTGCCCTTTAAATGCAGATTCTGATAAAAAAATGTATAGATACAACCTATTTAAGAAGTTTTTAATTACCAAAGTGTGTTCGCGTGCACAAACTCATGTTGCCAGCCATTGGGTTTGAACCAGAGAGACTAACTCCTGTATGTTTCAACACCTCTGGTAAGTGAAGAGGCGCTAGTCTCATCTTAGAAACACTTGAGTTTGATACGGTGTCACAATATCACAATTACGTGTATGCTTTGCAGACTAGTAGTACCTATCCACTAAGTTGAATAATTCAGGGGGAAAGCAAGGGGCTCTTAGAATCATTGGTCAGACCACAATCATGTTTTGAACATGGCTAGTAGGCCCTAGAGAAGCTCCAAACAGAAAGGGAAAATCCCCTCAAAGTTTGATGGATGAGACTCATGACCGCTTCCACGAACGCCGTGCACTCTTGACTTTTGCTTGGTGTCTTGGGAGAAGGGGTATATTGGACAGCTTTCAAATTTCAGTTGTTTCTTCTCCAGAATTCCTGAGCAATATCTAGTCATATCACATCTCAGAGGTAAAGGCACATTGACTCCTCGCATGCCAGACAAAATGCTTTTTTAAAAGTTTTACTGGTTAAGAAATATCTGCCCATAGAGTTCAGTGGCACTTGTAATGAACCTTTCTATTGTTCTCTTGAATTTCTCAGAGTGTGTCTAGGGTTTTGTCATTCCTTGTGTTGCATTTGAAGGAGTTATGAGACTCATTTCTTATTCAAAGTGACGTACGTGTCTACCTCACCCTTCCAAGCCTGACTTTGAGGCTGTTTGATATGTTTAAAGGTAGCCCGTCCCTTTTGCAGACTTAATTCTGAAAGTTCCCTGACTTTGTCATCATTTAAGAGAGAGTGGATATGTAAACTTTCCCTAGAATTGACAAAGCATAATATATTCGGTTTTGAGGAAATAATCTTCGATAATTGATGGAGCTTTCTTTTTTTGTACCACGAAAATAGTTGTAATTTCAAAAAGCCAACGGTAGGCAATCAATTTGGATCAAATCACAGTGTTTGATTTTCATGTATTCTACGGGAGCTATAGTACCTCTGACCTTATAATTTCACAGTTGGTATCCCTAAGTTACGTGCTAAATATGTGCAAACTTTCATGAAGTTTGCAGATGTGAAAGGGACGGGCCTTCTTTAATCCAACCTTTACTTCAGAGATTCAGTATGGATCTCATGAGTGCTAGCTAAAGTAGATTGATTACATGTAATTGCTGTCAGACTGCAGGAATATTACTAAAAAAATTCACCCCTGATATTTTTGAGTCTCAAATGTGTACAGCCACACTGCTTTTAATTCACCCAGAGATGGAAATATTGAAGTGTCAAGGTTAGGTCAGAACGTTACTAAAAAAAATCCAGATTTTATTTTGAAAGTACAGTCAGACTACTGAATATTCTAGGTAATGTTCTGTGTAAGGGCTGGTAGTGGCATGTATTTAAATTCTCCCAAAATGACTCAGAGGGTGCAGAGAGTGCCTATATGAGGTTAGTTTTTGATATATTAAAGCAATGCCAAAAAAATCCTTTGTTAGAACTGAGAACTGTTATTAAGTACAGTAGCGCGGTACATAAGCTATAGCTACATGTACGTATACACCTGCACCACGATCTAACTCATCTCCTGGTAGATTTTACAATATCAGTGCCTTACAACGGCTCTTACATTCATGATTACGGACCATAATTATTGTTTAATTGTTTAATTTTACTAAAAATATAACTTCTACGGAGAAAAGAAGAAATAGGAAAGGAATGAAAGAGAAAGTTTTCAAACGTGGTTCTAGATTTGCTACTACTCCCCTCTCCCTTTTGATACAAAGTGCAGTCACATTGTTAATTTGTGGGGAATTCATGTGATGCCAGCCATCCCTGGATTCTTGGAACTACATGTCCATGTATCAGTAGATTGAGGAAACAGGTACAGAGAGAGCTGCAAGTTAATTACTATCCCCGGACACTAATCACCTATTTCTGGAGTCAGAAATGCAAACTTGTGAAAGTGCAAATGACTTTCATGACACACGTTTGAGGACAGGGTTTGAGGGGGGCGGGGGGCACAAAGCAAAATTTGGCAAGAGGGGAGCCCTGGGATGGGGGTGGGGGGGGGGGGGGGTGGGGAAAGGGGGATGGGGGAAGAGGACAAGATGTAAAGCTTGTGCATTCCTTTTGGCACATATTACAAAAGACTTACATGAAGCCTTTGAGTGCCAGATAAACTGCTGCTCTAGGAATGCACTGTATGTGGCACACGATGAGTTAACAACAATAACAATGTGTGTTAATGAAAGCGCTTTTAATGTGTCTGACCAGCAAATAAAGAGTAAGTGATAATTCACTTAAAGATGACCCGTCCCTTTTACAAAC
Source organism: Arbacia lixula (assembly GCA_963669155.1). NCBI lineage: Eukaryota > Metazoa > Echinodermata > Echinoidea > Arbacioida > Arbaciidae > Arbacia > Arbacia lixula. Next base: position 7,295,866 of record OZ022579.1, read on the forward strand.
ATCTGCAAACCTCATGAAAGCTTGCAAATATTTAGCATGTATCTTTGGGATACCAACTGTGAAATTTAAAGGTGAGAGGTACTATAACTCCCGTAGAATAAAGAAAAATCTAACTAAACACAACAAAAAAGCAAGTCCCCCCCAAGCAAAATAACATAACTTTTGATCAAAAAGGTTTTGGGCAAAATAATTTGGCAGGGTTGTTCCTTAACGCATTGACTAACTTCTGTGTGGAAATCACATTAATCAAATTAGTCATGCATGAGTGGGCAAATTTCAAAAAAGAAAACTTGATCAATTATTGGAGATTATTTCCTCAAAACCGAATAATACGCTTTGTCTATTCCAGAGAAAGGTTATATAGCCACTCTCTCTCTCTCAAATGATGACAAAGTCAGGGAACTTTCAGAATTAGGTCTGCAAAAGGGACGGGCTACCTTTAATGCTGCCCTGAAAAGTATATTCATAACTTGCGGTTAGCAATGCTACTTTTCATTTTTCTACATAATCATATAGGGAGAAGCTGAAGAGCAACAAACCATTGAGGATCATTCATCTTATGGGGGTGCTGAGATTTGTGATGCTCAAACACCAGTTGTTAGTATAGCCTTTAGACACCAGACTTAATCTTCAGACAACCCTTTACAAAAATCATATTGAAATGTATCTGTCAATATATGCTTGCTATTAAGAGGTTATAAATGTTTCATTTTCTTTATTCTTCCCTCGTTTTGAGTTCCAGACATGTGATTCATGTGTTATTGGTATCAGCGTGATACATTAGCTCACTAGCTCACGGAGGGTTGAATATGATCTTCTTTCAACGTTATTTTTTCTTATTTCCTAATTTACCTGCAAAATGGATACACTACCTTCACTATATTTGTATATACACAACAGCTCAAAGGAGTTGGCATAGGGAAAGGGAAAGGGAAGAAAGGGAAGGAGCCGCAGTTTTAAACTGCTGTATATTTTGTCCACTTCAGCATAAAAACACGATGCTTTAGCCTAAAAAGCATCATGTTTCATGCTGAACTGGACAAAATATACAGCGGTTTAAAAATGCGGCTCCTTCCCTTTCTTCCCTTTCACTTTCCCTATACCAATTCCTTTGAGCTGTAGTGTACGTGTGTATTTGCTTCAATCTCTGTCAAATCAGAAAGAAGATTTTGAAAGCATTCTATTGATTAAGTACCACTTCAGTCACTTCAGTGTGGATGGGTTGAGGGCTTCAGGTTTCAATTTCTCAAAACTTTGGGAAAACCCAGCATGGTTCAAAACTCACCACACAGCTTACATTGGACTAGTTTCGTTCAGGGTGAATAAAAACATGAAAGTTCATCCCAGGTACTTCCTGTGTTGTTAATCACAGACATGTTCAAATTAATTGATGCACAAATGTATTTGTTTAAAGTTTTGAAAGTGTTATGAGTGAGTCCAGAGAGCTCTATATTTCAAGTTTCCCCTCAAGAAAGAAAATGATGATGATTGAGATTATATATGTTGAGCAATGTATACCCATCCTGAAAAGTTATTAAGTGATATAAAATGGTAGAGGTAAAAAGAAAAAATGTTCTAATAAAAGAAAGATCGCCAAGCAATGCTCACTTTGCAGCTTCAGTACTAACAAATGTTAAAAACATATGAAAAATCTTGGAAATGTTTGACAAATTCTAAGTCTGCTTTCTCAAAATCTTACAATCATACTAATGAATACAGCGATACTTCAGACATTTTAGAATGATTGTTATTGAACTAGAACAATGATTAGGATTGGGCCATATGAAATATGAAGCAACTGACAAGATTGGCAACAATACCCAGGATTAAGGCCTCAGAATATGATATTTTATATCTAATTTTATGTTTGGCTCTTAATTTTGTTTGTAAGCAAGTTTTTTTTTTTTAACCCATTGCTCACGGTTAGATGTTCAGGCTTCATATACCCTGGTCCAACTAGGATGTCAAAATTGGCCAAGAAACTGCAGTAACCAAATGGGTGTAGAGTGCAGCTTAAAGGGCATATGGGAAGGTAAAAAAGCTTTCAAAATGAAATTGAAAAAATGTAATTTTCTTGTCAATGGTCTTAAATTCATGAATTGTCTATTGTAGAAGCTTGCTGAAAGTTATTTGCCCTCAAATGATCTACATTTGGAGTAATGAGTGATTTAATCACAAATCCTCAAAATGTGCGGCCCGAACATTTTGAGGATTTAATCATGAATCATTAGTTACTCCATATGTAGATCATTTGAGGGCAAATAACTTTCAGCAAGCTTCTAAAATAGACAATTCATGAATTTAAGACCATTGGCAAGAATATTGATAACAATTACATTTTAAAGGCTTTTTTGCCTTCCCAGTACAGTATATGCCCTTTAATTGTGCTTTATAAGGAATTTGAAGTGTATTCATATCTTGTAGTCTGTTGTTTGTACAGCAGATTATACCGGAATCAAGCTGTTCAGTATCTGAGTGGATAAAAGCCAGCCACATGTATGTGGGCTCAGTAAAGGACTCGTTAAAGTGATTTTAAGGCTCTATTATATTTTCCATCTCTAAATGTAGCCGTTTATATCATCTCACACCAGTGAACACATAGTTACCTGTAGGTGTGATCAGTAGAGTGTGCCAAAGAAAGCACCTGGAATCCTGACTATGCTAGTTTTTCTCGTAGAGTAGGATTTCTTTTTTCATACAAGAACTGTAATTGTGCAATCTAGCAATGCCATCCACTTCTTTTCTTTCAGCTCTCAAGTATCTATATTAAGCTAGTTTACATTCCTAATGTGGGTGTATGTGTACATTTTATGTGGCATAACTACCTTATTGAGCAACATATAGTATCTGTTTCATATCTGTATCTCCCTTTCTCTGAACTGGAGGCAATTGGTTCATGTCAAGCATCTTTTGCCAGCTTTATTCATTGTTTGCTTGTTATATTTGTGCTCTGGAAAGCGATTGCGACACTTTTCACATTTCCATCTTCTCCTTCAAAACTGCTCATAACCAAGGGGATTTATTGTTCATGTAGGCATTCCAGAACTGTAATTAGCACCTTCACACCTCAGGTGTGCTAATTGACTACCCAACCAGACATTTTTCCTGAAATGAGCTTTTTACACTTAACTGGCCGGGAGTAAAACCCCTCTGTGCCGGAGGTTTTCTCTATTACAGCTTTCTCTATTACAATTTGGTCGCAAATATGCGATAGCGGCAGGTTACGAGTTAAGTAATATTGAATGAGTCATGATTTCAAGTACAGAATGTATATAATTCTGAATCTATCTCTGGCATACTAATCCCAGACTCTTTGTAGAACTCAACGTGGCAAGGTCCTGAGGTAGATTCATTGTTTCTTTTCTTAGAAAGAAAGACAATGGCCATATTCATAATTGTGGTTTAACTTTTCATCACAGAATCACGACAGTGGGGTTTTTTGCAATCATTTGCTGTAATTGTTATGTGGACAAACTCTATGTACCAGTGATTCTGAGGACAAATTAATGATCTTCAATCAATGATAATGTTTCATGTTGTCTTATTTGGCTTCCCATAAAGTAAGTCTAGGATTAGTACACTGTTTGCATTAAACCTCTGATCTGAACGTGGGCCAGTGAAGTTTTTGCATGATAATAGAGTCTTGGTTATTTCTGAAATAAATGAAAGCACTATTTGGCTATTAAAGGGTGATGTGAATATGACATGCAGCCTGTCTCAGGAGCTTTGTCAGCATAATCATATCTTATCACCAATCTTACAAGAAATGTCCTTAATAAGAGCAAAGCTCTGATGGATTCACTTGGGTTCCTAGGATTGAAAATGATTTTATTAGTGCAAGGGTTTACCTAACAAAAAAATCCATGTAATGTCAAATTGAATAAACCAACTAAAAGTTTACTTTGGATATCTTAAACCCCTTTATATTCAAAAAGAATGTTCTTCAACAATTTCTTCTTTTCCGCTGAGGTACAGCATTTAAACAACTTGATTGTATGAGGCCTGCATAAAAAGAACCAGCACCTTTAAACCCATGTCTACTAATTGGCAACTTGGCCGGAAATGTTCGTCAAATTTGCTTTTGATTATTGAATGAGTCATAGTTTCAAATATGCAAATGTAATTAAACATATAAACCAAATGTGGTAGAGCCATTCAATTGCTCCATTCATACATTGAACTTGTGTTAAGGGTTATATTCTCATGTTTATTGTCTATGGTCTTACAGTATCTATTCTAAATGTATGCAGACTCATAGACTGACTGTCAAGCGATTATTTATGCTTGTAAACTAGACATAAATATGTGTACTAAACCTGGACTAACTTTATCATCATCATCATCATCATCATCATCATCATCATCACCATCATCATCATCATCATCAGGCATTGTTCTACCATTATTAGATGAAGCCCTACTCAATCAGTTTCCATGCGTTTTTATTTGCTGTCAATCTATTCCATGTTGCTGTGTTTGTGTATGATCATATTTCGTCTCTCCACCTTCTCTTTTGTCAACCCCTTCTTCGCAAACCTGTTCTTGGTTGCCATTCTGTGAGTTTCTTGGTCCATCTGTTGTCTTGTGTTCTATATAAGTGTCCTGCCCATCTCTATTTCATCTCTTTAATTTCTACTATAATTTCTTTGACCTTTGTTTTCTGCTGTATGTCAGTGTGTTTCACTTCGTCAAGTAATGTTAAATTGAGCATTCTTCTTTCCATATAGCTCTTTGTGTTGTTCTCAATTTATGTTCCATTTCTTTAGTCGTAGACCAGGTTTCTGCTCCATACGTCAATGTCGTTAAAATGCACTGGTCATATATCCTTCTCCTCATGTCGAGTGGTATTTTAGTCTACCATTAGTACGCAGTATAAGTTCAACCACCATTGCGATTACGGGCCAATGACGCATGGCTTCAAGTATTAACCGCTTGTTTGCCACATGTGCTTTTGATACACACAAATCCCATAGAGCAGCGTTTTATCTGACATCCAGAGAGTTAATACATGAAGAATACCTTGAACATGTTTGGTCAAAATTGTTTCATTTATTGAACTCTTCCCTGTGGTATTCTATTCTTCATCCTCTGTGGTTTAAGATCAAAATCTAGTTTACATTTTTAGACTCCAAGACATGACCGGCCATTCAGAACAAACTAAATTTTGTATGACTCATCAGCTCAGGTTTCTAAGGAGTAATTATGTTTCCATGTGGTAACACACTTCAGTTTCTCCATTTATTGAACTTTAGGTACTGCTTTATATGGTCAATGTGCTGCAGTTGGCTACAAGTGTCATTCTGTGGTTTGGCAATCAGGGTGAAGAATGAAGATTGGTGGTTTTGAGCTTGAATTATTCTGTTCATTCAAGAACCCTTGTGAAAGTGAAGTGGTCACAAGAATTGTGATGTTCACTTACATACTTTCTTATGTGTGTGTGTGTGTGTGTGTGTTGTGTGTATGTGTGTGTGTGTGTGTATGTGGTATGTGTGTGTGTGGTGTGTGTGTGTGTGTGTGTGTGTGGTTTTATCCTGATAAGTGTGAATAGCTGATGAAACTCGGTGTGAAATATTTCATTTCAGAAATTCTTCTTCTTCATGTGTAGTGCAGGCCACCTTTGGGTGTAATTTCATATTGTGTTGTGTTCTGTTTTATAAAATGGTATTTTAATGTATCATCAATGTGCCAGGTTTAGGGTAGTCTGGTATCCATAAATAGTCTAGAATCTTTCACATTCATCTGTCTGAAAGGAGTACCTAAACTATGTCCTACATGTATGTTCAAGGGCAAACAACACCTACTGTATAATTTCCCTGTGTAAGACCCACCACGGCCGTGAAAATAACGGGACATGATTATCATGCATTGATAATTGAATGTGTGTAACAGTGGAAGGTATACAAATCCTAAATAGTTATCAACTTGCAAGCTGCCATGTCAAACCTAAATTTGCAAAATTACTTGTACACATGAAATATTAGAAGAACTTGTAAGTTCACATTATTTTGTTTTTTTCTTTTCTTTCTTGCTTCACGAGTGCTTGGCAATGAAAACAATCTGAATCTTTTCTGCCCTTCTGTAAGATGTTTGTCAGTTCATTATCCAAGAAGGTGAACATTTTCTTAACCTCCTTATGAGAAAAGAAGCCTTTTCCCTAGCCTGCCAATTTTCTCCGCTTTCTCAGAAGGCAAGGTCCTCCTTATATAGCCTCATGAGACGATGTCAGTCAGGAGATTTGCATGATTAAATATCCATCTTCATTAGGGAACATTTTCAGGTTTGAAAATTTGCTTGCTTTATAGTACATTGCACAGTATTTATTTTTGAAAAAGGTAGACTGTTTCGTCAATCACCTACATACATACTATGTAGAAAATATGGTGAATGGTAGATGTGGCTTGTTTTTGACCAAAAGCATTTTGACTGGTGTCTATCCTTAAAGTTGCTATGCATACAAGTCCCATGAGAATATTTGAACTAAAATTATTACCCCCCCCCCCGCTTTATAGATAAGGGCATAATGCATGCTGTTTGATAAGAAGCCCCCACATATTATTTGTGATATTTTAGGGGGCTTTATTTGAGCTCCTCAAGTAATGTTTTACCCTCCCCCCTCACCCCCACTCTGGTTGCTGTCCCATGTGGCGTAATTCTGGGGACAAATTTGGCTACTCATATCATGGTATAACATCATCATTTCCACCAACCAGTACCTGAACTTAAGGCTTGACTGATGTGGGCATCAGTGCTATTGTCTATGTTTATTCTTTTCATCTTTGCAGATAACAGTGATCTGATTGCCTGCTCTGTAATTACCAAGGACAAGAGGTTAGTAATCACATTTTCATTTAATTTCTCCCCTCACCTTTTTTTTTAATGATTTTGCTTTTCATCAAACTTGTGAGTGTAATGAACTGAAAGCCAGGCGCTCAACCTTTTTTCTTTCATGTTGTTGGATTTAAGGTATATATGCAGTGGTGTAGTGGTAGAGTGCTTATGGGGAATGCTGTATAAGTTCATCTTCCTAACCTTATTTTGGATTCGCATTGGGGTGCCTGAAATATTAAAACCATGAAGAAAATAGAACAATGTGTATCATAAGGGGAAAAAGTACATCACTGTTCTGAAATACTTGTACGTTATAGGATCAATAATATGGTTGATTTTTGTTCCAAGTTTCTTTACGGATGGATTATTTGCAAGCCCATAGGTACAGTGAAACCTGTATATAAAGAATGCTCCAGGGAGACAAGAAATCTGCCCTAATCTGACAAAAGGAAGCAACTAACAAAAGAGACTTTTCTTGTAAATGAACAAAATGTGTCTGTCACTTGCATTGACATCAGTGCAACACCACATCATGTTAGATTAAATATCTCGCAGCAAGATTAATATTTCTTGTCCAGATTTTGGCCATATGTAGGGAATGCTGCGTACAATCTAAGAATACCAATAACCCAGATTTGAGTGATTTTTCACTTGCTTCCTTTTGTCACAGTAGGGCAGAAATGTAGGCTTTAGAGACAGGTGTCACTAAAAATGCATTGCTTTTTTCTCACGTGACCCATCAGCCCTCAGCGTGTACGGCGTTTTCTGGTGATTGCCATCCACCAACTGATCCTGGTTGAGCCAGACAGCAAGAAGCTGGGATGGGGAGTGGCCAAGTTTGTGGGACCACTACAGGTAAGTGGACACCACTCCTAATAGTCCCGTGACTCACCCAGTCCCATAGGCAAGAAACTGTGTTATTATTGATATGGGGCTGTCAATGCATGGAACTGTGAGGGTTAACCCACTCAGTCCCATAGGCAAGAAACTGTGTTATTATTGATACGGGGCTGTCAGTGCATGGAACTGTGAGGGTTAACCCACTCAGTCCCATAAGCAAGAAACTGAGTTATTATTGATATAGGACTGTCAGTGCATAGGACTGTCGGTTTATAGGACTGGGATGGTTATAGGTGCAGGATTGCAGTAGTAAAGTTTACGGGACTCAAAACCATGGAGAGCTAGGCTTGTCACTGTTAATTGATTGTATCTGACCAATTTAAAGAAAAGATTCAGACAGAAAATCAATTCTTATCTAATTGAATACCTGTCAAGATGCTAAACATTAAATAACAAGCAATGAAAACTTAACCAATGATGATTAATCATCCTTCAGCAATACTTAATCACCTCTTTCCCCACTAATTTTGTCACTCTTTTGGCACATTGAATGTACAATTATTTCTATACAATTTTCACCTTCTTTCAAATGCACTAAATCCTGGTACACTAGTCAATCTGAATGTTCTGAAAGTGGCATCAGGAAGGTGTTAGAACTGGAGTCAGCACGAACAATAATTTATTCCTACACCAGTCGCGATCATTGATAGCACAATAGAATATTTGACGCATTTGGTTCTTTGATCCAGTGACGACCACCGCCAAATATGCAAAACGAATTTTGGATGCATTTAGAGGAATATATGTTCTGTATGCGCAGAAGATTTCAGAACCATTTCATGAAGTGAACTGCATGTGTAGTAGTAGTACATTTTATAACGATACGATTCTGTGAATTTCAGATTATATTATTGCTTCGTTTTTGTGATAAAAGGAGAATACTGTAGAAAACGTGTCAGAGAAATGCCTCCATATCACACATTGGCCAATCATATTTCCTTAAAGATATCTTGTGAATCGTTTATTGAGTGTTTCACCTTTCATGAAAACAACCTCAATTTCATGTCCGGAGATGTCCGAAAAAGTTACGGACCAAATTCTTTCTACAATTTTATCGAAATTTTTATTCGCTCACCCCAAAACTTATTCACAGTGTGTGAAAAAAGATCAGCTATGCACTCCCAGCGAAGGCTCAACGGTTGACATATTTCTCAAAACAGATTTTCTTTTGTTATTCAGAGGAAGGAACTGCCTAATTAGAAATACAGCGGATTGTTTGAAACACCTGAATGTCTTGAATTCTTATGAGGCGGCGGTCATCATAGATCAAAGGAGGTCTATCCGAGCCCAGTCCATCCATGCTAGGTCCATGGTGGCATGAACTTTCTTTCAGTCGTAACCTGATGGGATAAAGTATTTCCTCTCTGTCTTCAAGTAACAAAAACAAAACCATTTCCAAGAATTCCCTTGGCCAGCGGAAGATTTGTGCTTTGTCCGCAACTCGTGGTTGTTATTTCTACTCGCTACAAATATGAAAACCATCACGCCGTTTCCTTCCATTCTATTGTGACCGCAATGCTTGGCCGAGGTTTTTGTGGAAAGCTGTTTTATCCTGTGACAGGCTTCCTCATTCCTATTTGTTTAAACTATAAACCAACATCACATGTCTTTATTATAAAGCAGCTTATGCTCATGATTAAATTCACTGCCTTATTGGGTAATTGATATGAACCTTTCAGGTGCATATTTGTTATTACACTTAAATCTGATATCAATGAGGATGTTGAACTTATGTACATTGAAATTATTTTCCATTGAATGAATGATATAGATGCAATGTATTTTGAATGCAAGTTTAACCATCAATCAGGTTTGTCAGAATTTATTGATTATGTACATGAATCGTTGAAAAATTTGAGACATTTATTCTGGCTGATATGTTGATGTAATGTTTGCTGTCTTCTTTTATCATGTCTTGCTTTGTCAGAATTACTTGATCATAGTTGAAAAAGGGGAGGAATGTTATTATGACTGATATGATGTTGAAGTAATTCATGCTGGTGTATCTAACCATGGTACTGACACATGGCAATGCTCATATCTCAGGTGTTTGTAATTATTATTCACTTCTTGCTATGGCCAATATGACAAAGAACCTGGTTGCATGCTTCACAAGACAGTCATAATGCACCTTGAGACGGCTCTCGGAAACCCAGACGTTTCTTGGAAATGTGTGTATATGTACAAAGCAATGTGATGGTATGATTGTTATTCGTTGGAGAGTTTTCTGCCTGAAATTTACGCAGAATTCCAAGGTTGCTATGCACAGCAGTTTGCAACGGGCCCTGTACTGCATTACATAAGAGCAACAGCTGGTGACTTATCAGCCCCAATGTGGGAGAGCACAATAGCTCGCTTTATGCTTGTTTTGGTCTGGTGATTATGTAATTATGCCTCCGCCAAGAAGTGGCCGGAGGCATTATGTTTTCGAGTTGTCCCTCCGTCCTCCTTAATCTGTTTAGGCAATATCTTGAGAACCGTTAAAACTAATGAAGTGTGTAACATTGCGGTCAAATCTGATTGAGGTCACAGGTCAAAGGTCAATGAACTTCGTGAAAAATTGCCCCAAATTGACCGTTTTCACATTAAATCCAAATCCAAGGGTGCAATTCTCATTAAACATGGTACCAAGATAGCTCACTACTTGGGGTTAGACTGGTGACATTTTTGGTAAATTCCCAAAAGGTCAGAGGGCAAAGGTCAATGAACTTTGTGAATTTTTAAAAAAAATTGACCTTTTCACAATAAATCCAAATCCAAGGATGCAATTCTCATTAAACTTGGTACACGGATGGACCATTACTGACAGATAGACTGGTGACATTTTTAGTAAAAAAAAACAACTTTGCCAAAATTGGCTAAAAACTGCAACAAACTTTATATTTTTCACAATAAATCCAAATCCAATGCACAATTCCAACCAAACATAGTAAAAAAGATGGATCACTACTTGGGGGTTGACTTGACATTTTTGGTGAAATTGCTGCAAGGTCAGAGGTCAAAGATCAATGAACTTTGCAAAAATGTATATTTTTCACCATAAACTCAAATCAAATGGTGCAATTGTAACCAAGCATGGTACAGAGATGTATAACTTCATGGAGGTACACTTGTGAAACTTTGGGTGACATTTCTGAAAGTTCAAAGGTCCAAGGTCAATGAACTTTGCTAAAAAATTAGCTAAAATTACACCCAAAGTGATATTTTTCAAAATAAATCCAAATCTAATGGTACAATACCAACCGAACATGGTGCAAAGATGGATGACTACTTGTGGGAAGACTGATGATACTTTTGGTGAAATTTCCCAAAGCTCAGAAGTCAAAGGTCAATGAACTTTACCATAATTGGCTATTTTCATATTGAATCCAAATCTAATGATTCAATTCAAACCAAAAATGGTATAGAGATGTATCACTTCATGGAGGTAGACTGGTGAAAGTTTGGGTAAAATTCCTGAAAGGTCAGAGGTCAAATGGTTATGAACTTCGCCAAATTTGGCTAAAAATTGCCCCCAAATGATATTTTCTCAATGAATCTAAATCCAATTAAGCAATTTTAACCAAACATGGTACAGAGATGAATCACCTCATGGAGATAGACTGATGGCATATTTGATAAAATCCCTGCAATTTCAGAGCTCAAAGGTCAATGAATTTTGCCAAAATTTGCTAATTTTAAATCAACTTGATACCCGGATGGATTTAGACACACTGGATAGATTGGAAGTCAAAGAAGTAAGAGGTTAAAGGTCAATGTACATTCCCAAACTTGGCTAAACATGGAAAAACAGAATATGATATTTTCATTTCATATAGGAATTCAATGGTACATTGCCCACCAAACATACACATTTTCTGAGAATAAACCTAAATAGAGCTAGCAAAGAGGTGGAGGCATATTTATCGATTGCATGGCAATCAATTTGCTCTACTTACAACTTACAGCTAATTCCCTGGATCTGAAAAAAAAAAAGCTAGTTAATTTTTAGGTTTGGGCAGATATAGACACTCCTAATGAGACACAGCATGATTTCACTAGCATTTCAAGAAGGGTGTATCTACTTGATTCTTTTCCCCACCATGTTGAGTTTGTTTTCATCCTGAGTGTGTAGACTTGCGGGAGTGTTAATTCGACCCTACCGTTTGCCCAGGGGTGTGCATGAATTGCATGTGTGCAAGTGAATATTCATGCTCAACACATTACCCCAAGATGGGCATGTTTCAAATGTCAATGTGAAATCTAGCAAAGCTGCTCGATAAAGCATTCGGGTAGAAATCAGTTTCTCCTAGCTTGCGCTGTTGATACGGTTTTGCTATATGGTCAGGCACCTGGTTACTAGTACGTTGTTTGATACAGTGCATTCCACTGTACAGTGAAACTTGTTGTAATGACCACCTGTAGAGAATGACCACCTGTAGACAATGACCTCTTGTAGAGAATGACCACCTGTAGACAATGACAACCTGTAGAGAATGACCACTTGTAGAGAATGACCACCTGTAGAGAATGACGACCTGTCTGTAAAGACCACATTAGCTGATTCCCTTGAAGAGTGTTTCTCATTAAAACCTGTTCCCACATGTCTTGTCTCCCATGAACTGTCTATATATACAGGTCTCAAAGTATGTGCAGCTGGTATTTTTTTTATTATTATCAATACAGTTAAACCTGTATATACCCTTCAAAGAAGGCAATAGATATTAAAAAGCAGATGGCCTTTATGTATATAGTTTACTCTAATACAGGTTTCAATGAAAAATATTGTTTCATGGAAACAAACAAAAAAGGTCTTTACTGACAGGTAGTGTTTCTACAAAGGTGGTTGCTAAAGCAGATTTCACTGTCCATTCAGACAACATATTACTCATCTTAAAAATTGAATGAATATGCATGGGGGATGTGTTCACACACTCTCCAGAGCATGGTTCAGTATGTGCCTTAAAACGAGCACATCACCCAGTGTGAACAGAGCTTGTGGGGGTGTGGGGGCGACAAACACACTAGTGCTAACCATACGCTCTCATCTTTCAGATCATGAATATACATGAGCCAGTAAAGTATGGAGCATTACTGGCTTTTCCAGGAAAATCTGGGAGAAATTTTTGACAGGTGGTCAATCTCCTGTGAAGGAAATGCATGAATTCACCAAAGTACAAGTTCCTTTTATGTTTGTTAAATTGACTTTATGCATATTTATCATTCACAGAGCTCCCCGCTGATTGTAACTGATAGGAGCAGGCAACTTTGTGATTTACATTGAATTGGCTTTCCTCTCTCAGAGATACTGTATTTGTCCATCTGTTTGTTTTTCTGAGTATACTGAAACAAAATTCTGCAAAAAAAAATTGTGGATAATAAAACTGAAGTAAAAGAGATGAAGAAAAATCCTTCTTTATTTTCTTTTGCCATTCATTATGTCAGTCACACTTGTGAGAGGCCAAACAAAGAGATATATTACATTTACATACATTTACATGCATACATTTAGGGCAGGTTTGCACCTGCCAAAAATCAATAGATATCAGGACTCTTTTTTTTAACTGAACTTTTCTTATACCCTCTTGGGCCATACTTATAGTTGTAGTTTACATTAAGAAAATTACAGGAAAAGGGTGTTTCGTGAAATATAATAACCATTGCTGCTTTATTGTTACATCATGCAGTAATAAGATTAAACTGAAGATAGCCAGCAGTGAGCTGGCACCCAAAGGCATCTATATTCATCACATCGATAAAGTACTATGAAAAAGAGATGAATTACCTCTGGTTTGTTACAATTAACAAATTTATACAAGCAGAAATTAAGGCATGGAGTAAATGTGAGAAAACAATAGAATGAAATAAAAAATAAATTCTGCAATAATGCAGGTAAGATTTGCCTGTGAAATGAAATTATATTTTTAGATATATACCAACAACATGGCCTTTGGTGTGGAAATAAAGTGCCTGAGTGGAGCTGTTCGGGTCAAGTTTATTAATGTGTACATTTTTGCTGGGTAAAACAATTAATTTGATAAAATACTATGGCATATAAAAGAAAGCACTGTACTGGTCACCATAGAATATGGGAACAGTTGCCCGAGTCTTTAAAGTAGAGTTATATTGACTGTTAGATTTTGAATGGATATTTCAGTGGGTCATCCAAAAGTGACCGGCCGCCCGAGCTTAAAGGGCCCCTGTAATCAAAATATATGTTGACTTCTGTTGATGCAACTTAATATGTATACAGTCAAACCTGTCTATAGCGGCCGCTCAAGGGAAACCACAAAAGTGACCACTATAGACAGGTGACCACTATAGACAGGTCGGCGGCCATTTTGATTTTGAGCATGGATATGTTTTGCACTATGTAACCTTCATGCTGCAACATAATTTATTGCTTACGTATGATATACATACATCTTATTTTTATGTGATATATAAATAGTATTTTATCATGTTTTCGTTCAATGAGAAATATGAATAAACCTGAAGGCACATTTTCGTTATCTGTGTATTATTTCTGTGAGTGCGATTTTGTGTGAGATCTGTGTATTATTTCTTTTGTGCCCTGAAAGGGGCCCAACCAGTTGGCACGGTAAAGGGTCATGAGCATCCAAGGGTATGTTTGTTTAGTCTAGATCTGCAAAAAGAAGAATGAAACACAATATCATGCCATAAATTTCTCTTCAGTGTTCGAACAAAAATGAGGAATCAAGCAGATCACTCGTAGAAAGTGATTTTATGTAAACTGTATCAAATGCGTCATTATAAGATGAATATCTTAATTCAATATCATATTTTCATCGGCTGTCTCAACTCTCACGAGTCTCGGTGATAAATGCTGTTAGATATCTTACGCCACGAAAGACAATTTCTATTCTAACTGATGAAATAAATGTGGTTTAGCAGAGAAAACACATGTTATCGGATTTCTTTAAAATCTCAAGTTAATGTGCGTTTAGTGTCTTACGTTTGGGATATTCATGTCTTGACCATGCAGCACTGCACAACCTAGCACTGCGAGGAACCACACGCATACATTAGTACGGGCGGGCGTAAATCGTTTAAAACTTTGAACAGAATTGTTAACTTTGTCAAATAAACAGAATCTTGAATTGAAATACCCTTCTGAAAAAACCCGGAAACATTCGTTCATTACAAGAATCTGCAACTTATTCATGTCCACATTTTGAAAAGAAGTGAATGGAGCTCCACCGGCAGCCTACCGGATATTAGGAAAGATAGCAACAAGGGCTGCGTGTGATGAAAAGCCCGCTTGCTTGGGCATTGGCGTTGCTTTGAATAGTGAATAAACGGCATAACAATTTCAAAAGAATGACAACTTGCCGAAAACAGGATCTTGAATTAAAATACCCACGTTAATGATAATCAAGTGTTCTCTTTTTCGTTGTTAGTGAGAATCTCCCCATCTTCGTGTCTATTGTTTCTCTCTCCGATCGATTGACAGCTAGTGCAAATGCCGTGCATAGTGCACTCTTACTTCGTCTAAGGTAGCACGATAAATATTAATTTCAATTAATAAAAGAAAAAAATATATACGGCTATAAATGCACATTAAAATATATCTTCTATCTTGACATATTTTATTTAATCGAGAAATATTCTTTATTCTGTCTTTTAAAATATTTTTGCCTCGATAATTTCCGAACGGGAGTTGATTTCAGTAAGCAACTTATTCCATAGGCATATCGATGAGTTTCGAGTTACAGCCTAGCTGTGTGCTTCTGAGATTGCGAACGCTGAAGAACCGCGCGCTGCTGCCAGCTTGCAGTAGCACATATCGCGGATCCAGATTGGTCTGGGCATGGGCTGAGGGCGCGCGCGAACCCGGGCTGCGCTGGCCTCGGAGCAGAGCGAGGATCCGGGGTATTATTCATCACAACAATAAAAGCATGGGATGCAGAGATTCACTGAAAAAAAAACACCGGACATCGGGATTTCATTGATTAGGGTAATCAAGTTAAGATCCTGCTTTTCGTTTGGCAAGGTCTCTTACAAGTTTCATACAATTCGAGAATGTGTTAATGAGCTGATTACGTCATGCAGCTAGAAAGCAGGCTTTTCATGCCTCTAGCTTTTCACAGCCGTTTAAGTTACGTCGCATTGCAAAAAGCCAACTTTCCACGCCGATAGGGACGGGTGATTTCAGAATTGGTGGCCGCTATACACAGTAAAATTTTGGCCGAGGGAGACAAAATGGGTGGCCGCTGGCCGCGTTAGCCAGGTGGCCGCTATATCCAGGGTCTTTAACACTGAATTTCTCTGCGGAGGAGTCGAAGGTGGCTGCTATAGGCAGGTGGCTGCTGAATCCAGGTGGCCGCATAGCCAGGTTTGACTGTATAACAAAATCACTAACTGTTCAATGGAAATATCTGTCCTGTATTTTAAAATAATTTTTCTATAATTTTTCTCAGCACTGATAAGCCCCGCCTCTAAAATATCCTCCAAATCAAGATTCCCCTTGTGACATCATCAAAGGTAGAAATTAGCAGGATAATAGACATAATTTATGCACAAACTAAAAGCGATGACTACCTGCAAGTTCTTATAATAGCATCACATAGCTCGCACATTTCTAACATAAGGAAACGATTATTCCCACATGAAAGGTTGTTGTGTGAAGACATATGATGCTCTTGTGGGCAGGTGGAGGTAGTCATTGCAATGTTTAATTTGTGCATAAATTCTGCTTTTTATCCTGCTAATTACTACCTTTGATGATGTCACAGGGGGAAACTTGACTTGGAGGATATTTTGGAGGCGGGGCTTATCAGTGCTGAGAATAAATAAAGAAAAATTATTTTAAAATATAGGACACATATTTCCATTGAACAGTTAGTGGTTTTGTTATGTACATATTATGTTGCATCAACCCATGTCGACATACATTTTGATGACAGGGAACCTTTAATGCTTTTAGACCACTGCATCACTCCTGTGCATGAATGAGGATTTGAATATCTACTTATGAGCTGTTATCTGTTGGATGTGACTGTTGATCTGGCCTACTATAGAAGCGTATCAAGAGTTAAATGAGAATCAATCTCAGAGTGCTTTTAATACAGTTTCTAGCTCTGTTAGACTACTTGACTGTCAAGAAAAAAGGAGCTTTTGCAGCTGGGACGGAGAATAACAATGTATGATAGAACCATGTATACTTGATGCTTGTACTCTGATGTAAACATATGGTAGTCTGGTAATGGATTTGTGAATTTATATGTATACATGTCCCAAGCAGAAATGTGTTTTCCAATTCAAATGCAGATGCAGTGATCAAATATGAACCAACTCATTTTTTTTTTTACATAGTCAAGAAAATGAGTTGCTTTAGATGTGGGGCTGTCAGTACTCCGTACAGAGAAGTTTGAGAAGACATTTCTCGTACTTGGAATGAACTTCGCACTACTTTTAGCGCAGTCCCACAAACTTTCTCAGAACACAAATATGCACGTAGTCCAAACGGAAAACAGCCTGCATGAATATTTCTAGTCTGAAGAAAATGTAAAAGAGTTTATGCAAAGTTCACAATGTCAAGCAACTGTGTAGTAAAGGGGTTAATACCCTCCCCTGTAGTAAGTCTTTCTCGGAAAGCCTACAAACCTCATAAGGGGATCCATCTGCACCCAAGCAAGCCCTGCGGACTAGCACCATTTTCCTGCTTTCACTGCCCCCCTCCTCACTTCTCTCTCTCTCTCTCTCTCTCTCTCTCTCTCTCTCTCCCTCTCTTTCTCTGTCTTTCCCTTTTCCTGTATATATCTCACTCTCTCTCATTTTCTCTCTCCTCTTTCACTTCATCATTCTCTTGCTTACTTTCTTAATCTCCCTTCCTCTCTTTTTCTCTGTCTCTCCTAGTATTTCATTCTCTTTCTTTGGCTCTCCGTCTCTCCCTCTATCTCTATCTCTCTCTCGTTTTCTTTATCTCTCTTTGTCTCTTTCCCTCTCTCTCTTTCTTTCTCAGTCTCTCTCTTTCCTTCTCTCTTGCTCTCTCACTCTCTCTCTCTCTCTCCCTCTCAGTCTTTCTCTCCCTCTCAGTTTCCCTCTCCCTCTCTCTCATCAGGATGGGTGGTACTGTACAGACTTAACAGAGTAAATCCTAACGCTAGCTTGCGATCCAGTCGCTTTAACATATACCCCTTTTATAGTGAGAGTTACCCCGGATCAGGTCCGGACCTGATCCGGGGTAACTCTCACTATAAAAGGTCGAAAAATATTTAGCCTGAGCTAAAGTTAGTCCTAGCTGAGAGGAGGGTCAGGTCCGCATCAGGTCCGGATCAGACCCGAGCTAACGTCACTATAAAAGGTCTCTCGATTTAGCGCGGACTAAAATCAGTGACCCATGAACTGGAAGTGCGGACTGTGCGGTATATGTATGCTGCTTCCGTTTCCAGGTTACCCACGTACAAGCGCAAAGCACGCTATAGCTGTAAACATTCGCGCCTCCTCACGCTAGCTCTGTGTGTGCCGTGTACTGTATTCTCTTTCAGCCGAGATAGCAAAAAAAGAAGAAGGAAAATCCGCACGTAAAGCATGTCGAAAGATGATAAAACATCGAGAGGAAAGAAGTGGGAGAGCCATGAGGAGCTATTCATGCTCCAACTTCGCGCAAGTCGAGTAATACAAAAATCAAAAGTGAAACATGAGGATCGGTACACGATGAACTTCACACGAGAACACACGGAGCTATATGGTGATACGCTAGCACGTGCGCATGCGAGTGCACGTATACAATTTTTGCAGTCGCGGGAAGCACAGTTGAGATGGGGCGCGCTCGCGGGAAGGACGGCTGATGGGGCAGTACGTTACCACGGCAACTAGTGCGGTCTCGCTCCCGTCATGGGTGGTCGAAAAATGCAGTATAAAAGGACTTACCCCGAGCTAAAGTTACCCCGCTTCTGAAGCGGGGTAAGTCTGAGCGCACTATAAAAAGGGCAATAGAGGAGCGATGCTTTCATTCAAAAGTCAAAATACATACATACACCATAAAGATGTCACACAACCCAACTGGTTCAGTCTAATAAAAGCATAAGCACCTGAAATGAAATTAAATGTTAAAGTAAACCTCTAAACTTAAATCTTTAGAAAACTGAGAACATGGTGGGAAATGGCTAATAGGAAATAAGAAGCACAATGGCGTCGAACATTTTTTAAAAGAAACCATCACTGTTTTTTGAAAGAACAAGAGAACAAGAGTTCAAATCTTCATCTGAAGCCTGCTTAAAATCAGACAATAAAGAGATCAAATCTTGCCTACCTCAGATCTACACAGCAAGCTTACAGGGCAAATTGTTAAGATATAGATAACCTCTTCATAATTTGTCTGGTATTTTCTAAATTGTTTACCAATCAGTTTCTCTGATTCGTCTGGTTTGATATCACCAGGGTTTCATTCCTTTTTGTTACCATGTAAAAAGACTAGTAATTAAAAACTACTTGAAATTCTTGGCTCAGTACGTCAACCATTTTATTCCATCTTGTGGTTTTTGGTATTAACTTCAAGTCAAGTTTGCTTGTGCAGCTCATTTGTTTTTAGCTAGATATTAGTAATAGTTATGTGACGTTTTCTAAACCGCGCAGTAAGAATTTGGTTTTGTGTTCTAGGAATCATGTACTCAAGACTTGTGTCAAATCTGTATCTCAGACATTTCTCTGTAATCTCTTCTATTTACTTGACAACATTGTGTAGTAGATATTTTTGTGATTAATTTGTGGATGGATGATTGAGCAAAACAAGCTTGGGTATGACAATTGCTTGTCTAAGTTTTTGTTTCAGTTTTAGATTACGCCTACGTCTGAATAGCTCAATGATCAAACTCCAAGCATATTCTGAGAATTAAGTACCGAAAGGACTCCAAACACTCAGTTTGTCATTTAATTATAGATAGTTCTATTTTAGGTTCCACTTTACTAAGTATTAAGTTCTTCACACTCACCAAAAGAAGTAGTACATAGTTCTTTAAGATTTGTGTATCAGTTCGAAGGAAAGATGCATTGGAAATAGACTAGATGACTGACTCATGTAGTGGTACGATGTGAGATTATTTATGTCTGCTCACTTTGTTTGGCATCATTGAGCGTATTTTAGTCTTTTTCAATATATTTGTCTGTGGTAGGAAATTAAAAGAAAATTCAAACTTGCTTCAAATGAGTCATTTGGGCTTCAGACTGTGACCGTGTATTTCTATTTTTTTCGCTTCCCTGTAACAAATTTGTTCTTGAGCATTTCATAGAGATAGGTGCTGACCATGGGATTATTTTAGCTCTCGTTATGATAATCAAAAGATGTCTTTTCCCTGTGCATGGCAAATCAGGTCCTATTTAGATTTAATCAGACAAGAAGCCTTGAGGGAAGGCCATCGAGTTGCCTCATCAGCTGATTTTGCAGCCCATTCACTTCGCTTCTCACTTAAAAATAGTCACGGTGTTGGGGAAACAGCTTTGTGACTGATGTGAGAGATTCGTCACGTTCTCTGCTTCCCTGCCCCCTGTCTTTCTCGAATTACCCGCGCGTTTCGGGGAAACCGCTTCTCGAAATAGCACACGGAATGAGGACCAGAGATATTCTGCAATGCGCCTTATCTTTCTTAAAGTTAATTCCCCGCTTGTGTTTTTTTGTCTTAGGAAACTTTATCTTCTTATAACGCTTCCATGGCGAATGCTAAGGTAGTAATGAAAGCTTTGAGAATGTGTTAAAAACCCACAAAGCATGGAAGACTGAATGGCGGCAGATAGTTGCAGAGCATTAGAGGTGAAAAGAATGTATTTTCATTACCCCCCACATCCCCTCTGGGACGTCTTTCAGCATGGCTTTCGGGTTGGTATTCTGAGCAACGTTTTATCTCTGTTTTAACTTTCTGCTTTATCTCTGTTGTAAGTCAGTGAGTTACAACAGCACTTAAACAGTTGTTAAACCATGGACCTATCATGGATGGACTGCGCTCGGATTGACTTCCTTTGATCTATGAGGTCCGCCGCCTCATAAAAATCCAAGACATTCAGGTGTTTTAAACAACTAGCTGTATTTCTAATTAGGTAGTGCCTTCCTCTGAATAACAAAAGAAAATCTGTTTTGAGAAGTATGCCAACCGTTCAGCCTTCGCTGGGAGCTCGTTGCTGATCTTTTTACACACACTGTGAATTAGTTTTGGGGTAAGCGAAGGGAAACTTTGAAAAAATTATAGAAAGAATTTGGTCCGTAACTTTTTCGGACACCTCCGCACACGAAATTGAGGTTGTTTCCATGAAAGATGAAACATTCAATAAACGATTTACAAGATATTTTTAAGGAAATATGATTCGGAAATGTGCGATATGGAGGCATTTCTCTGGTATGTTTTCTACAGTATTCTCCTTTTATCACAAAAACGAAGAAACAATACAATCTGAAATTCACACAATCGTATCTTAATAACATGTAATACTACTGCACATGCACTTCAGTTCATGAAGTGGTTCTGAAATCTTCTGCGCATACAGAATATATATTCCTCAAAATGCATCCTACAGTTTTCATGCTTGTTTGGCGGCGGATCTCCCTCGATCAAAAAGCCAAACGCGTCAAATATTCCATTGTGATATCAATGCACGCGACTGCTGTCGGAATAAATTACACTTCGTGCTGACTCCATTCCTTACACCTCTCTGGTTAAACGGTATTCTGAACACCGTTTTAACTAGGCCTGAGTCGAATCGATTATTAAGCCGGTGTTCGATCGAAGAAGTCGAACTCCGATTTCGTTTTGATGAATTCGATGCATCGACGAAATTACCAAATTGACTGGAAAACACAAAATCTTTTGTTTGATAGTCCTGTTATACACAATTTATCTTCATATTTTCACAATTTTAATTTGCTTACTTGATTCCTACTCTCTTTTGTGAGTTTTGCAGGTAACGCATCAAGAGAATGAACAGGTCGCTCGATGATCAAGCAGCTACTACATACTACTAGTACTTGGATTTGATTCGTTCACTATTATATACAGCGCAACGCGCACACAACGAACAATTGTCCATAGACTTTGTACAACGGATAGCATCGTGTGTTGTGAAAACCCGGAAATACAGTGGCAATCGTGCGTAAGGCTCATTTGCATACACGCTGCCGACGTACAGACTAATAGCGTCTCCGTACAGCGATTCGGAGACCACTGATTGGAGCATCGCGTAGATCACGTCATAACCACGTGGTCGCCAAAATAGTGATAACGATATCCGGTCACGTTGTCTGAAACCCGGAAGCGATTTTTCGACGCATTAGGGTTACGGAAAAAATATCCGGTCACGTTGTCTGAAACCCGGAAGCGATTTTTCGACGCATTAGGGTTACGGAAAAAAAAAAATCGGAACCCGGAAGCTGATTGACTTTCTGCCCGTTGCAATAGCTCTCTACAGATTCCAACCTACATACATGTATACGATGCCATATTGACGCTAATTTGTAAGATTTTGACGGAAAAACAAGAAGTAATCGAAATTCGCTTACATGTGCAGTATCGGTGAGAAAATAGATTCTCCGAGAATACCTTTCATAATTCATATAAAATATAGGAAAGTGAAATTCTAGGTCGATTTTGGTACGAGGTGATAGAGAATTGCACGCTTGTTTTGGTGGAATACTATGTGGGGAAATGGAAGGATTGCACTGCGTATGCTTACTATATTTTCATTCATAAATTGGCTCTTGGCAGTGGCTGGGTGACGTCATGTATCGATGCATCGATGTTCGATCGGCGCAAAGCCAT
Organism: Arbacia lixula; assembly: GCA_963669155.1. Taxonomy (NCBI): domain Eukaryota; kingdom Metazoa; phylum Echinodermata; class Echinoidea; order Arbacioida; family Arbaciidae; genus Arbacia; species Arbacia lixula. The sequence continues at coordinate 7,318,341 of OZ022579.1, forward strand.
CGAACACCGGTTTCTGAAAAAATCGATATGACTCAGGCTTAGTTTTAACGGTATTGTAAGTCAGGAAAACCACGCCCACCGCAACAACAATAACCAATAGGAAATGTTGTTAGAGGTAGCATTATAAGAAGTTTTAACCAATCCGATTGCTCCCTTGGGCAAAAACGCGCGAGACGCGCCTTGCTTTAATATGCATGTTTTAGCGCTATATTTTGCGCTAAACATATTAATATATTAAGGTATATGGTTGTACTGTTTGCGCCAAAAGTTATGCGCGTGCGCACAAACTATGACAATGGCATGCACGGGCAAAGGGAGAGAGATAAAACAAACGTTAAAACAGAGTTAAAACAATAGTTACAACAGAGCTAAAACGGTGTTCAGAATACCGATTAGTTACAACGGACTTAAAGCAGAGATAAAACGGTCTCAGAATACCACCCCTGACCTTTTCAGTCCACTCTCAAACACATTAAGCTTGTACATTGACTTTATAATCATGGAGAAAGGTTGCATCAAACAAGTAGCTAGATAGCCTGGCTTTCAGGCTGAATGACATTTCAAATCCCGACGACCACAAATAGACTTACAGTTGGGTGTAGTACTGACGAAAGAAATTCTTCTCCTCTCTCTTCTCTCTGTGTTGGCATGAGGAGAGAAAAAGTGGCAGGTGATTAGTCTCCTACAGCCAGACCTTTTTATTGTAAAGCGTAGATTATAAATACCCCACACCCGGAAAGCTAAGCTACTTATGGCAATGAGTCCCGCTCGTTACGACAGGTGTGATGCAGCCATGAATGACAGGGTTATGCAGGGCATACAGGTAGGCTTGTTTCTTCTGTCAGCTTAAAGGGCATATACTGTACTGGGAAGGCAAGAAAGCCTTCAAAAAGTAATTGTTAGCAATCTTCTTGCCAATGGTCTTAAATTCATGTATTGTCTATTTTAGAAGCTTGCTGAAAGTTATTTGCCCTCAAATGATCCACATATGGAGTGATTAATGATTAAATCCTCAAAATGTTCGGCCCGAACATTTTGAGGATTTGTGATTTAATCACTCATTACTCCAAATGTAGACCATTTGATGGCAAATAACTTTCAGCAAGCTTCTAAAATAGTCAATACATGAATTTAAGACCATTGGCAAGAAGATTGCTATCAATTACATTTTGAAGGCTTTTTTGCCTTCCCAGTACAGTATATGCCCTTTAAGCCTGTTACAAGGTGTTGTAATAGAAACATCCTCAGAAGTCGGACATGACCCGCTGTTCCCTTTCACCCTCACAAACAATAGACCCATTTTCAATGTGTATGCAAATTGGATTCACCTCGTTTGAATGATACGTTACTAAGGGTAACCCCAAAGCTTCTACGAGCTTTGAGTAAGTGAGTAGCGTCAACTAATAGATTCCGTTTGCATTACACCTATTGGAACTGAATGACAAAATTCAGGTGAATGTTATAAGGTGTTACCATGCAGTTAGGGAAAAGGGTTTAATACATTACTAGAACATCCTTTTGAAGAAATTTGCCATATCATATTAACGAGTAACATGTGACCAAATTTATGCAAGACAGTTCATTGAACGCGTTTTGGCCAAGGTACCTTACAAGTCATGGAAAAAACAAATAATTTGTACCTGCTAAGTGGAGAATGATCAAGATTAATAGTCAATGTTTCCAGGTATCGGACAATAAAATGTGACTATTTTTATACTTGTGTCTGTGCAGGAGGTCAAGGGGCATACCAGTCGACGGCATGCTAAAAGATTTAAAGTTTTAGATCTTGGTCTGGTCCATACTAAACAATTTAGGTATTAACAAATGTCGCACATAGCAGTGATGTAAGGGTAATAAAATTGCTGTATACAAATTTTTAAATATTAGTAGTATTTATTTATGGTGCTGTGATGCCCCCCCCCCCCCCCCCCCTCTTTTGAATCTTTCAGATCCATGAAAGTCTTTTTACATGTATATCTTCATTTTGATCATCCACAGCCAGGCTTCCATCATTTTCCTAAGGTTTTCTGAATACTGTCAATATTCTCATACGATGTTAGCACCAACGTGTACATGTTCCAGAACCCCAATTCTGGTATAACATGTTTTGAGTCTGACAATTTTTTTTCATACATTTCAAATTAATTTATCAAAGCTTATTGAGTTTGTAAACAGCATTCAACAGCTTACATTTTAATGTGTTTCTATGGCTGATTATGTATAAAACTCTCTAAATCTGGGCTTGCAAACATCTCAGCTCGTGAGATTCAAGAGTAGTAGAGAAGGGACTCCAGTGAGGCTTCTTACTCCATCTCGAGAAGAGACTGTCTTGAAACTAATCTCTGTGAACTTTGCAGGATCTAGAGACTTTCCAAGAAATAGCTTAAAGGGCATATACTGTACTAGGAAGGCAAAAAAGCCTTCAAAATGTAAATGTTAGCAATCTTCTTGCCAATGGTCTCAAATTCATGTATTGTCTATTTGAGAAGCTTGCTGAAAGTTATTTGCCCTCAAATGATCTACATTTGGAGTAATGAGTGATTAAATCACAAATCATGAAAATGTTCGGGCCGAACATTTTGAGGATTTAATGATTTATCATTAACTTCTCCATGTGTGGATTATTTGAGGGCAAATAACTTTTAGCAAGCTTCTAAAATGGTCAATACATGGATTTAAGACCATTGGCAAGAAGATTGCTAACAATTACCTTTTGAAGGCTTTTTTTTGCCTTCCCAGTACAGTATATGCCCTTTAAAGGGGAGACCTGTCTTACATGCCTCCATATGGAAATATAGCTACTGTATAATTTCCTACCTTTACTGACTAGGAGAAGGTCTGGTCAAAGTAGACTAATCACTCTCTAGATCTTCTCCCCCAACCTTTACTGACTAGGAGAAGGTCTGGTGAGAGTAGACTAATCACTCCCTAGATCTTCTCCCCCTACCTTTACTGACTAGGAGAAGGTCTGGTCACAGTAGACTAATCACTCTCTAGATCTTCTCCCCCTACCTTTACTGACGAGGACAAGGTCTGGTGACAGACTAATCACTCTCGAGATCATTTCCTCTTACCTTTACTGACTAGGAGAAGGTCTGGTGAGAGTAGACTAATCACTCTCGAGATCATTTCCCCTTACCTTTACTGACTAGGAGAAGGTCCGGTGACAGACTAATCGCTCTCGAGATCATTTCCCCTTACCTTTACTGACTAGGAGAAGGTCTGGTGAGAGTAGACTAATCACTCTCTATATCTTCTCCCCCTACTTTTTACTGACTAGGACAAGGTCTGGTGACAGACTAATCGCTCTCGAGATCATTTCCCCTTACCTTTACTGACTAGGAGAAGGTCTGGTGAGAGTAGACTAATCACTCTCTAGATCTTCTCCCCTTACCTTTACTGACTAGGAGAAGGTCTGGTGACAGACTAATCGCTCTCGAGATCATTTCCCCTTACCTTTACTGACTAGGACAAGGTCTGGTGACAGACTTATCGCTCTCAAGATCATTTCTCCTTACCTTTACTGACTAGAAGAAGGTCTGGTGAGAGTAGACTACTCACTCTCTAGATCTTCTCCCCTTACCTTTTACTGACCAGGAGGAAAGAACAAGTAGTCTTGTCAGTACTAGACCCGCATGTTTACTTGTGTTTTAGTTCAGATTTGCAGCCTGGAAATTAAACAATTTTGCTATAGTAAGATAAACAAATTGTACAGAAACAGCAATAAAAGAGGGAGTTAGAGGAACTGCATGATTGTATCTACTGACAACATGGAATTATCACCATAGCCTTATGGTAACTGTATGAATTACTGCTATGATCAGTCACATTTTCTTTTGCTGTTTTAAGGCCACAAACTTTGTGCATTTCTAGATGAAAGTTTCCAGAGCAAAGAAGTGTGCTGTTGGTATGTCATACCCATACAGCAAGCCCTCTGTTTAATGATTGAGCTTCTTTTTTTTTTACAAGATCAGATATAGCACGAACCTGTGCCTGATGAATGTGACCCTCTGAGAATATCTCGGCCAATCGTTGAGCTTCATTTATAGGAGTAGGATTTACAGAAATGTCAATGCTAGATAATGTGAATTATGTTGGGAATCACTCTGTGTCTATATATATGTAAAAAACATCAATTCCACTCAAGATATGATTATTCCAGACCATCATGGAGATGGATGTCTGATGCTAGCCAGCTTTACTTACTTCTCAGAAGGGGGGAAGTCCCTACTAAATACCTCCAGAGTTCACTTCAGGGCAGAGGTAATTCTCGGTTTTTGCCCCAATCCCTGTTTCACAGGATTGATCCTAATGAAGGGATGCCTTGTGTATTTCCCCAGCTAGCCTGATTCAGAGGTTGCGTATGGTGTTTTTTAACTTCCTGTCACATTACACCCAAGCATGTTTTCCAAGTAGCCTCGTTTCAAATCCGCCTCATACTTATTCACTACACTGCCACCGTGACTGTAACTTCTGGACATGGAGACTAAGCACCATTCTGTTAGCCTGTGCAGTCTGACAGAGATGGAGAGAGAAGGTGCTAGTCTGTATGTCCAGACCTAAGTTTGGATTGCAGTACAGAAGAAAGATAAATCCTGCAGCTTTGAAGCTAGGTTAGTTCATGTATCACCCCATCAACCTGTCTTACGGAGGCTTTGCATAGATTCTGGCAGGGATGAACTTTGTTGGAGTACAGGTACTACGGTAAAGTGTAGATGTCAATAGCCTCTCTGCTAGTCTGCCAGGATCAGTTGTGGAAAACCACATTTCCATGGTTTATTTAGTCTCCGTTCGAAGCTGTGCAGGGTGGCTTCTTTCTTTTGGAGAAACTGTTGCAACCTCAACTAATAACACTCTTAAGCTCAGGACTTCTCCGGTGAAGTCCTTGGGTGAACTTTCCCATATTACCATATCTGGTTTGAATTGGGGTAGGTAAAGACCTCTAGCGATTTTCATCAGGGAACTTTTCTGTGACATTAGGCTTGAAAAATACATTTTTTATTTGTTCTCTGTTTTAGCACCCTTATAAATCATTACAGAAAAACATGTATGCCATAAAACATATTCCACATAAGATGTATTGTAGTTATTTATCTAAAAGTGCATTTATCTCCAAATTTGGTAGAATAAGAGTTTTGAATAAGGAAACCTAAAAAAACAGTTGTGTGAATCTGCTGTTTCTAGCTCAAAGATCTGATATACCAAGGCTGACGTAATTTTGCTGTGACCTACCTCTGTATCAAAGGTTGATGGGTATGCTAGTACTGTGTGTGTGATTGATGGAGCGCTCATGGGCACCCTGCTCCGTGATGTTTTTTTTAATTCACTCTTACATTTATAGCTAGAGATCTTCACTTATATGTGCTGATTCCAGCTAATTATGTTTAGAAACCCACATTTTTCAGCAATTCGAGGCAGTGATTGGAATCTGCAGTGAGTGTGTTTGTATTTATATCCACCAAAATCTCACTAATCATGAATAGAAAATGCTGATTCAAAATCAGAAAACTGGATATAAATATACTGTTACAAGGAAAGTTGACAAGGAAAGTTGCATTTCATGGAAACATGCATTCCAAGGAAACATGCATAACCTAGGAATGTTTTGGGTTGATGTTAAGAGTAGAAGAGAGGTATTAAGAGGATTAGACAAGAGTTCCAAAGTTTTATTGGTGTTTTAACGATCAGTCACATCTTTAGTGTTTTCCCTGGAATTTATCTGAATCTAATTTACGAGTCTGATGGAAATAGGGTAAAGCTGATCCAAAGCTGTGACTCCCCTGATACAAGGCTACATCCAATTTGGGTGTTGGCCAAAAGAGCGTAGTCATAAAAGTAATAGAAATTAAAAAAAAAAAAAAGAACAGTGAGAAGAAAATGGAGAAAAGGGGGCAATTTCAAGCGATCTGAAGAGGAAGGGTATAGTGCCTGACTCATACCGGCTTCCAAGAGGGCCCTGGATGAGCTATTCCTGTGAAGAACGTCTCCATTCAGCACGCTGTGCTTGCCGGACATCAAAAGGACAGACAGTGTGTGAGAAGCACGGTCTCTGTCCCCTCATGCCATCTATAGATGGTCTATAGACTCAGCCTAGAAAGGAATTGGGCTGCGGTCACACTTTGGCCAAGTGTTTGGTTTATGCACTGTTCTTTGAATTGGGTTGTAATGGGGCTGCAGTCACACTTTGGCCAAGTTTGGTTTATTCACTGCTCTTTGAATTGGGTTGTGATGGGGCTGCGGTCACACTTAGGCCAAGATTTTGCTTTATTCTCTCTTTGAATTAGGTTGAATGGGGCTGCGGTCACACTTTGGCCAAGTTTTGGGTTTATTCTCTCTTTGAATTAGGTTGCAATGGGGCTGCAGTCACACTTTGGCCAAGTTTTTGGTTCATTCTCTCTTTGAATTGGGTTGTAATGGGTCTATGGTCACACTTTGGCCAAGCTTTTGGTTCATTCTCTCTTTGAATTGGGTTGTAATGGGGTTGCGGTCACACTTTGGCCAAGATTTGGATTAATTCTCTACTCTTTGATTTTGAAGGTGTGGACTTGCAAATGAAATCCTCAAAGTCCTCCATAACAGCCAGTGTTGTGTTTTGGCGCCTCCCTTTTTTGGGAAAAACACTCAGTCCCTCGGACAGGACGTTAAATTGAGGCACACTGTGCCACACTGTATGCATGTTTATGACCCCTAAATTAACCCTCTCAATACCAAGCCAAAATAAAGCCCATTTCATGCACCTATGGTACTGATGGGGTTAAGAGAAGGGTGAAAACCCAGTGTAGTGGACAGAAAGTGTAAACTGGAAAGTGAGACGTGAGAGGTGCTGACCCCTTGTGGTTTAGCCTACATATGCCAAAGGAAATGATCATCTATGGATAAATTGTGTCTATAGATAAAATGGGGACTCATTAACATGGGAGAAGGTCCAGTGGCTGTATACCACAACACAAATGAAATGGCAGGTTGCTATCCTTGTATTACACTGAAATAGCTCCATCTATAGTTGAAACTTATGTAATCTTCTAATGGGAGCTGTGCAATACTGACTAAGCAGGATAATCCATGTGATGAATGTGCTCATTTCATGTGGATCAGCACAGTTACAATTTTATGAAAAATACTTGGCAGCCTTTGTAGGACCAGTAGACCAAAAGATGAGATTTTAAGATAGATATCATGGTATTTTACAGGTTATAAGCCATCGAAAATCTACCCTTTTTTGCATGAGACAACCAGAGGGTATAGTCATAGGGGGAAAATGAGTGGGGTTTTTTTAAATAATTTTCCTTTGTATTAAAAAAAAGTGATAAAATCTAGAACAGTAAGCCTTCTCATGATGCTTTCAACAGTGTAAATAAGAGGGTGAAAGAGGATTTTTGTATGTAGGGTATAAACAGGTAGTACTTTTCAGTTGGGGTACTTTTGTATTACATACTTGGTGTTGTTGTCCTTCATTATGAATGGATGCGTTTTTCCCCCTCACTTTTTGGATCAAAAATAGACCTGGAAATTATCCAGATTGGCAAGGCCATGGATATTTTGATTGCTCCCATTTTTTGTGATTAATCCTGGGGAAGAGGAGGGGTGAGAAGGTCAGGAATTTGAGTCAGTTTCTGAGAACGTGCCTCGAAAGCCCGCTGCATTTTCGGAAACCTGTCTGGAGAAATTAGGCACCCCTTGAAATCTGATAGGAAATTGGCTCCTTGTAGATGACTAGTTCGATTGAAGGTGAGCCCTAACCAGGTTTGTCTGTCAAGATGTGTGTGTGTGTGTCTGTCAAGATGTTGTGTGGTGTGTGTCTGTCAAGATGTTGTGTGTGTGTCTGTCAAGATGTGTGTGTGTGTGTGTGTGTGTGTGTGTGTGTGTGTATGTGTGTGTGTGTCTGTTTGTATTTCTCAATGTGGAGGGGAAGGGGAAAGCCACGATAGTGGAATATTTTTTGTTTAACCAAGTTTTCTGAGCAAGAATGAGTAAATGAGTTGACACAATAGCGCTCTCTTTTCTAGAAGCTAGTGAATATGACCAAAGTTGAAATTGTTTCCTAACTAGCCTGAAACAAGCACAAAGTGCCCCACAATATAATTGGCCGCTTTCTTCAACTCTTTTCAAACATGTAGTCCTAAAGTGTTTTTAAACATGATTGAGGCTACTGTTTGCGATTAAAAAATGCTGAAGTGTTTTGTTATGTAAGAGCCAGAACCATGCATCTGAGAGTTAATAAATGTGGCATCAAAGAATCACAATTGATACACATTTTGTATGCGTTTGGATATAGAAACATTGATTGTAGTTATACTCTAGATAAGTTGATCAACAAACATTTGCTCTCCCACATCGTGGCTGATCAGCCTCAATCCAACTGTTGCTGTTATGTGATGCCCGTCGTTGTGTATAACAAACTCTGGATAGATGAGAGGGAGATTTCCCAACCAAATTGTGCACTATTTGGCCACATTGGGCTGATGGAGACCCAGATAGCAGGCTATTTTGAAACTCCGAGCTGATGGAGACAGCCCTAAATGTGTCTTTATGTGATCAATGAGATGTGGGGGATGAATTCAAAGGTGACGAAAATAAGTGTAGTCACATCGGTCCGCATTTAAGTATTTTCTTCACATACTGATAGAGTCAGTATCTAGTACATCAAAGAGTCTAATTCAGTATCAGTCTGAGCTTTTTCAAAGCAGTTGTCATGTTCAGTAATCATGTCTTTGAAATGGTTCCTTCAAAGTACCATAAAGTGCCTTGTGCCTGTGACGTTAAAAATGTCCATTAATTGTTTGATTTTATTGGGGGTTGGGTTGGTACTTTGCCATCGCAACAAATTTTAAATGCTACTGAGTTGCAGATCTGCTCACATTTATGACTTGGGACATTATTGTAAACTGATTTGAATCCCAATAGATAACTTCAGATGCAATGTACAATGTCTTGTCCACATGACAGAGGTGTCCTAAACCCTGTCCTAAACCCATTCTTTTCCTAGCTTTTCCTTGCTTTTCTCCACTCAGATACTGAGCAGTGCATCTCCCACATTGTGAATAACCTTAAATTACATTTTAGGGCACAGTTTAGACTAGGCCTCAGTCGAAACGGTTACCCGAACGGGCCCCGACCGTCGCCCTCAAACCTGGTTTTACTTTGTCGGGTTTCGGGTTTTCCACATTCCAAAATTGCCCATAAAATCCTTAATATATGCCAATAAAATTTGAATGATTTTTCCTCTGTGTGTCCATTTGAAATATTGTCCTACCTTCTTAAATAACAGCCATTTAATTAGCGACGATTTAGCCACTTTTGTGCTTATGCGAAATCAATGAAACTGTAGGACTTCATGACCAGATACTGTATATCAACGATAATCATAGTGGGCGCGTGCGGAGCCGAGGCCTGTCATTCAGCCTGTGATCAGCCCTGGGGATGGCTCCCATGCAGCCGGAGCCTTCCCCGAGGCTACGTGTACCCCAGCAACATTACTCGGATTATGTGCAACGCTCACGCCTGGGTCTCCGAGTCCTTCAACCCGCTGTTCAGCATGTTACTGCCCACAGCCCATTTCACTACATCGCATTTGCAATGTAGTGTTTGCGATAAAGTAAGAACTTACGATGGATGAAATATCACAATACTTCCCCAATATTTATCTTGACAACATCAAGACACATTGCTCGCCCCTCTATCACAATAATATCAGGTCCCCGGGCCTGTGATTTGTTCTGTTTCCTGCATCGGCTAGACTCCGATCGCACTATTCTCGCATGTGTATGTACGCGTACATGCTGTGTGCCGTGTGGCGCCCTTGCTGTAAGAATGGCCTGATCATGCATATAACGCCGCCACACGCGGACTATTCCGCCACGCCGCGCCACGCCCAAGTTCCTGCCTTTTATAGCTCCTCGCTCAATTGAGCCATGCAGAGAGCGGGTTAAACCCACTTTGGTTGTTTCTCATCGACGCACCGGTTTCAAGAAAATGGCTCCGGGGCTCGATAGCTTCAATCAAGGCTTAATTTACTAATAGAATCAACTCATGCTTAGGCAGGATTGAACATAAAGAAATATGTAAGATGATATGATTGTTTAACTTTTGGGGTTAAAAAATAGGAAAAATTGCATTTTATTAACTTGTTATCAACTTAAATTGTCTGAGTTATCGCTTGCTTCCCCACATGTCCCCACATGTTATGCGCCGGGTGGCATCAACGTTACAGCAGTCAAAGTTAAACTTGCTAACAAAAATGATGTGAATTTTCGGGTTGAGTAAAACCTGTGATGACTCTGGTCATACCGTTTTGGTTGCTACAGTTCCATGGCAAATTTTGACATCCTTACTTGACCAGGCTTTAAAATTTATTAACTTGTTATCAACTTAATCTTGTCTGAGTTATCGCTTGCTTCCCCACATGTCCCCACATATTATGCGCCGGGTGGCATCAATGCTACAGCAGTCAAAGTTAAACTTGCTAACAAAAATGATGTGAATTTTCGGGTTGAGTAAAACCTATGATGACTCGGGTCATACCGTTCTGGTTGCTGCAGTTCCATGGCAACTTTTGACATCCTTACTTGACCAGGCTTCATGAAGCAGGAAAATCTAACCTGAAGCAACGGGTTAAAGATTTAAGTGTCTGCTGTGAATTCATCAAGATATCACCTTACTGACGTGATGAAGACCTACATGTATGATTCACACTCTCAAGGATGAAGTACATAGTATGTTTTCAACCAAAGCCCTTTATTTTTTAGAACTGTGCACCACCTAGCCAGTAGCGATGGTTTTTATCACTGAAAAGGTGAGACAAACTCAGATTTTGAAAGAAATTTCACACAATATGCACATCCCACACAAAATTTGGTCCATGGAAAGAAAAATATGGGTCTATTTCAATCCTTGCATCATACAGAGCTATGCCTTGCACTATACGAGTTTTCACAAGGGCTCTTTCTAGCATTTTAATCATACTGATCCCCATGTATTTCTTTTTCACTGACTTCCTCTCAGTGCTTGATAATAATGGTGAGACAAATAAATGGCGTCACGATTTAAACATTTTTTCTCCTCACTGTATTTTTCCCCGCGTATAAGATGCACATTTTTTCCCCTTGAAAATAACTCTAAATTCCGGGAATGTCTTTCAAACCAACACGTATGCACATGCATGGGACTGTGCATTGTCTGACAACACTCAACATTCAACAACAAAATAGATGGTTTTGATAGCCCGACACAATACAGGTAATGCGATCTCAATCACATCATTAGCATAATTACCGGAACTAAGAAAGCACCAGGACTAGGTACATTTTTATTGCTCTACACCAAAGTGGGCTGAGGCTTTGTGCTTTGGGGTTGTCCATCAGCCCTTCCCCAAGCTATTTTGTGTCATATCTTGAGGCTCTTTCAACAGATTTGTTTCAAATGTAGTGCTTGTACCTGGCAATTAATGGAACCAATCGTATTTGTTTGATATGGGGTCAAAGGTCGGTCATTTTGCAAAAAAAAAATGCAAAATGGTTATCCTTCTTTACAATGAAAAGAATCAAAGATGAGGTACAATGAATGTATTTGTGAGCTTCAGCTTTTAAGCTGTTTGTCTCAAAAAGTGTTAATTTGAACTTTCAAGTGATGCTTTTATTTTTATCTAGCCTTAAGCGATGATTTATATCACTTGAAAGGTGAGAAATGTGCAGATTTTGAAAGAAATGTCACACAACATGCACATCCCATGCAAATAAGCCATTTTCGTTATGTATTCACAACTTTCCCCCTAACTGCCTGGTGACGCATTATTACATTCACCTGTATTTTGTGATTTAGTTTCAAAGGATGGAAAGCACTATGAATCTAATTAGTTGTTGCTACTCGGACAAACCTCGGACAAGCTTTGGGGTTCCCATTAGGAACGTATTGTTTGAATGATGTGAATAAAATTTACTTACAGTATATAACAAAAATGGTCTATTGGTGTGTAAGAACTTGGTCCAGAAAAAAAAAAACAATTGTGGAGCTTCTTCTCAAGCCTGACATCAAGTACTGAACTATGCTGTGTTTTGTGCCTTATGAGATAAATGCAATTTTCATAAGGGGCCCTTCTGTTATTTAAGGGGGTCTCTGTTTGCAATTTTAACCACTCCAAGCCCTTTTTTACTGGTTTGATTAAAAAGTTTGAAAATACAAACAAACTAGACACATTGTGTCACAATTCAAGTCAAATTTTTTATGACTTTGCCATGAAGTGGCTATTGGCTTTATGCTTTGGGGTTGTACCAAAAGGTACGTCAGTACCTGCCCATCCCAGAACCATATGTGCAATATCTTGAGAATATTTTAAGGGATTAGCGTTAGATCTGGTACCTGTTTATAATTAACGAAATCAATCAAGAATGCAAAACTCCAGTTAAATCTGATTCAGGCCAAAGGTCAATAAAAGCAAATCAAAGCAGCAAGCCAAACATGGTGTTGTAATTCGGGTAGTTCTTGTTAAATCTGTGGTTCAAGTCAAAACAGTAGATATTTATTCACACGGAAGCGGTTTGTTGTTCACATGTGCATGAATATGGCAAGGTTACGGAATACCTTGTTCACGAGAAGACTATTAAGTGAAGCCTTATTCACCTACTCAATCAAGAAAGCAGTACATTGTAGGTTTGCATCATCCTCGACTTTAAATCTGTCCAAAAAATATGTTTACAACTTTCAAGTTAGTCCTTTATTTTTAGAACCACATGAAATTTCACTGCTACTTGATATGAACCTCTTCTATAAACGGACACATACCCATGTCCATATTTATGGGAAAGTCTACCCTGAAGTTCAGTTGGTTTTCATCAAAGCACAATCATAAAAGAGACATATTGGTGAAGGTTTTAAGAAAATCCGTCATAGGATAAGAAAGTTATGATTTTAAACATTTGTAATTTTGTGTTGTCACATGCGGATTGTTCTCCCATATGTTGTAAACTATTTTGTTTAAAATGTAATTTATCACTAAACGTTACACCATTTTGCTGTGCATTTGATATATCTCTAAACACATATATTTACACACATGCCTCTATGAACATATGAACATATGAACATATGAACATACCCCTCTTCTGAGGGAAGTTCAAAATAGTAGTTTCTTCTATGTATACAACTATATTTTTGTTTGTTTTTTAAGTCACTCAGACATCTTGGAACTCAAATAAGCAAGCAAACGATGCCAAGTCAGACTCTAGTCTGATATTACATATCACTGTTGAGTCTGTACAGAGTGCAGGCTACCAAAAGTTAGGATCATACTGAAAATTGACCAAAATTGAACTTTGCCAGGATTAATTCAGAAAAGGTAACGCTGCAGTGAGTGGCCTACTCTATCACACAATCAGTGCCAACCATCCTGTGATGGCAGGGACACTAATTCAGAATGTGGATGACCCATTTTTTGGTAATCAGATTTGCGACAGGCCTTGGAGGGTCATAGATAACCCTGATTAGATCCTCAGTCATCCACTTCTTCTCAGTAATCATTTTAGGAAGTCCAATATTTGGTCAGTTGGGATGAGCTAGTCTTGCTGCGCCAGGAGTGGATATCCAAAGTCATGATATATTTCTGCTTTCTACTCCTAAGTGATTAAAGTCAAATTTGATCACACATAATATTGTTATAACCACAGCATCTACTACTATATTTCTTCATGACTTTTCATCTTTGTTATTTGTAAGGATTATTGTCTCCTCTTTGTCCTTGATTTTTTATTTTAACCCTTTGTGTTCTTCTTTTTTTGTGGTTTATGACATGTATGTGTACATACTACTGGTAAAAAAGTGGAGAGTTCATGTAATTTTCTACGAGGCGACATTGCTTCATGAACGTGATCTTGCAGCACTTGGAACATTTATTTCAGCATCATTAGAAGTAACTGAAAAGTAACTGCAAAGCTAACAGAAGAAGATTCATTATGAAATGGGAAAATATACAGTTCCCATTTTCCATCTTCAATCATAACTTTTTCATGTTTAATAATTTCATTTCAAAATTCAAATTGACACTCTAAAATCAAACTTGACCAGTGGAGCAATTATGTAAGGCACATACTTCAATATTTATGGGAAGGGTGCTTATGTGCCATCAAAACAAATATTTAAGTTGTTATTTTCATAGAATCATTCCAAGTAAATTCCCATCAAACTTGACTTCTTCATTTTTGTTCATATTACCATACTAAAGTTTTCATCTTCAGAATGATAAGAAGCTGAGATTGAAAAAAGCTTCAATGTCATTCCAAGACAACATTGAAATAAATGATTATATATAGAAAGGATAGAACTTGTCACTGACAATAACATAATATGTTGTTTTGCAGAAGACAAGTTATCTTCATTTTGTAATTAAATCTGCATAATTTTGTTTAAAATAATTTTACCAAATAGAGGAGATAGCCATCATTATATTGCATATGCACCTTCAATTTGATTTTTTGCAGCCAGCATTCTATTCGAAGACCAGGAAATCATATGAAAAAAATGACTTTTTATCCTTTCCACTTCAACTTATTTTTCAACACTTTTGTGCAGCAGAGTTACCTACACTTTGTAAACAAACCTATTAAATTTTCTGTAAATAACTTTTCTTGAAATATATTTTGTCACCATCACCATCATTCTTCAAATATTGATGGTTTTCTAAAGACGTCAGTCTGTTTTCAGGCCAAAAAAGTTTTTTCTAAAATCTTCATAATTTTCAGGTGATTTACCGTCTTCATAGTAGGTGTGTCTTCTTTAGTGCTATAAAAAAAAATTCTGGATGCTAAAACATTTATGATTGTGTTTTCGAGGGAAAATGGGAAACCTTTTTTTTTTAACTTGGCTCTAGATTGCCTCCAGCAAGAAGACAACGCTTTACTCTGAAGTGTTTGTTTCTTGAAGAATTTTCATGGCTAGTTATTACCTGTCCTCTTCCTTATCGTACATCACCCTCCAGCCCCGACCATAATGGGGATGCATCAACAAAGTCATAACAAAATCATTCCTGAAAGCACTCATATTTTCTGACCCACTCCATCCCCATATATCTCTCTCTCTTATTCATTCATCGAGGCGCAGTTGCGTCAATCCATTGTTGAAGACTTCTCCCCCTGCAGTCGGCATCGTCCCTGAGCCATGCATGCATTTCGATCTTCCAGGCCGCCAGAGATTCCTGGAAATGGCGTGAATAGCGCAAATATTGTTTGCCAGAAATGTCACTCCTAGCTTCGCAACATGCCCATTATAGCCAAATGGGGGCTCGAGAGAGCTAGTATTGCCTCTTTCACACGTGCTTCTGATCCAGTATAGAATAATGATTGTGTGTGCTGAATTGATCTGTTTTATCATTCACTATTGATTACTGATTGGTCGAGTACGGTCAGAATAACGATTCAGAATATTCTTTCTGGCATTATTTCTTTGGTCATTCCACACAATATGTGAATGTAAAGAAAGCTGTAATGTGTTATTGATTTGTATTGCATTTCTTATCCATAATTTTTCAGACATCATGTGATACTTCTATCATATCTTAAGTTATAGTGTAGAAACTAACCCTTCTAAAGCGGGACATAGGAGGGGAAATTAGCCATCAAGTGACTTTCTAGCATTATGCTAAGTAATCATGATTAAAATGATGATTCAAACATGTGGTTCTGTGCATATGCGTATGTATGTGAAAAGAACACTTGCCATACCTATCCTAACACAATCAATTAATTCCCAAATGTTGCATACCATGTAATATGGTATGATACACTACTATTGTGATATGCCTACCATAGCAACTCACTTCAGTTTAGGTTATGTTCACTGAAGACATGCTTCAGCCAATGGTGGCTTCTTTCTGAAAATAAGTTACCTTCTTCTTTTTCGTCTTCTATTAAAGGAGCAGTCCACCCCAAAATAACCTATTTTCATTAGATGAAAAAAAAATCAAAGAAATACATGAAGGAAAAAAGGACAAGTAAAAACAAAAATATGACTATACACAGTATAAATTATGATGATTAATGGGCAAACCTAGAACCTAGGTAATACTCTCTAAACTATTCCCACTCCCTTCATCTTTTCTTCACTTTTGCAACTCTGGTCTAAGCCTCATATGTCTAGTGCCGCTGATAAATCAATAGGATTTAGTTTCCGTCATTCTCAACAAACACAAAGAAACAAGGAAGCGTGGCATTTGCTTTATTGGATACCATGTGCTATTTTGGTATATGTGCGGTTACTTGGAAAGGCTTGGCCAAGATATTATTTTGGCTTGAGTTTTCATGCATGCGTTTATTTATAGCACCACTTTAGATTGAGAATAAATTCAGATTGACAGTGTTAAGCCTATAGCATGTAAAATTTTTACTTTACATGAATTATTGTCTTTTATATGATTCATATTCAGTTATCTTTTACTCATAAAGAAAATAGATAACTAAATAGACCCATTGTATCCTTGGAAGATATACAAAGGAATGCATGGGCATAATTAAGAAAATGTTAAAAACTGTTTATAATGTTATTTATCTTAATTTATTCATGCTTTCTTTATTTGCACATGAAATAATGCAGGGTAGGCCCATTCAGTTTCAAAACTGCTTTAAGAGGGCTCCCCCCACATGAACATACAAGACATGTGAACAAAACCATGGAACATAACAATGTAAACAAAATCATATATCAGCGGAGAGTTTCTGTACGAAACATACAAACAACTGGGAACATGTAATTCATAGAACAGCAATGGGCGTGTTTATCAACTCTTTTTTTAGTAGAATTAAGGTTTCCAAGCGCGTTTAAATTTTTTTAAACACGTTTCAGGGAGTTGATAAACGCAAAGGTGTTTTGATTATGGGGTTTGGAAAGCTGTTTTGAAATACGCAAATTTGTGCGATCCTAAACGCGTTTAAACCAAAAACGCGTTTAAAGAATTGAGATAAATGCAAATCTGTTTTGAAACGACTTAAATCACATGTTTCCGGAAACCCATCGATCGCACACTATTGTACTAAAGTGCACGCGTAACGGCGCAGTAGAGCTGCGCAGTGACAAGGCCGGTTTTCGACTTGGGCGATTGAGTTGATAAACGCACCGCTTTCTTAAAGGCATTTGGAAACGCGTTTAGAAATGCATTCGTAAAGGCCTTTGGAAACGTGTTTCAAATTCTGAAAAGATGATAAACACGCCCAATGAGGATATACAATTTGCATCCTGCTGCATACAGCTGATCAACGCTTAAAGGCTGTTTTCCTTGAATAAGACTGATTAGCTTACTTAACAATTTCATTCTCATGCGTCAAACAATTTTTCAGGGTAGAAACATGTTTTGAAACGATTCTTGGGTCTTACATTGATAAACTTGTCATCATCAAGATGAAGGATGTGTTTCTACACAATAGCTGCAACTCATGTATTTTTATCATTTTAACTCAGAATGCGAGGCAAAAAAGGCACATGCTTTTTGAAACCACCAATAACGAATCTAGGATTATTCTGTCTCAAACATTTTAAAAAATGCTTTTGATGTGGGTGTTTCCTGGATGATATTGACAATACATGTTTAAAAATGCTGATTTTCGGTTGAAAACCAGTCGACAAACACACCCAAATTATTTGCAAGTGGTACATTAAAGGTTCAAATACACATGTGCTTATAATATGTTCATTTGCCAGAATTGTGTTTAAAAAAATGTCAATTTAAAGCTGAAAATTGTAAATAGTAAACACATCCACTTGTAGTCTAAAACTGAGTTGCTTTGATCCTTAACCTTGCTCAGGACTTGGAGGTCACAGGGGACAAAGACGACAGCCGCTCGCTCCATGTCACCGTCCACAAGAGGTCCACCGCATCCCCCCACGCCAAGCCCGTACCTCTCCTGGCAGCTCGCTTCCAGTTTGATGATCACATCAGGTGCATGGCTGCCAAGCAGAGGCTCACTAAAGGTGCGCTTTAATAGTTTGGGCTAGGTTTTTCCCCAATTTGGCTCTTTATTTGATGTTTGGGACGTTTTTGTAATTTGGCCATGCTCACCAAAGGCCCACGTAGCGTTGATGCAAGTTCCCTCAATTTTCTCTGTCTTTTTGTTTGTGTGTGTGTGTTTTTGCAGTTTAGGTAGGCTTAGCAAAGATTTGCTCCATTTCTGTTTTTATTTCCATGTTTTTCTGATGTTTGGCCAAAAATTGTTGACCCAAATTTATAGATATGGCTTAAAGGAATAATTTGGTTCCAATAAAAAAAAAAAAACATGAAAGAAACATATCAGTGAAATTTTTACAAAAATCGGTTAGAAGAAAAGAAAGTAACGTCATGTGCGAGGTGCTCTTCCATACTGTATATCCTGTGTACTAATATTTCCATAAATTGCCTTTTTTATGTTCTTTGATGAAGGAATACATTCTTTTCAGAGCGATATGTGGGTAAAAACATGTGTCTTATGACATATCAAATGCCCAAGTGAAATGGTAAATACCTTTTTGAGAAAATTGACATTTTCAAAAAAAAAATTACACAACATATGGGGGAGCACCTTACATGAAATAACTTTCTTTTCCTGTTACCGATTTTTGTCAAATCTTCAATAATATGTTTCGTTCATGTGCCTCCTTATATTGAAACTAAAATAATTTCAAGGTGAACTTTCCCTTTAAATTTAACTTGCGGAGTCCCAAAAGCTAACTCACTAGTTTGTGTTGCACAATGTATCACCCACTTTATATTATGATTTATATTATATTATACGTTGGTAACAAATTCAAATTAGTATTCCTTGATCATATATCAAAATGTGATATAAGAATGATTTTTGTAGAACATTGCATAACATAATCATGATACTTTGTAGAAAATATGATGTAAATGTTGTATCTTATTATCAAGTTCTCATGATTGTCTATGTTAGGTTTATTGTTCAATATATCCGATGTCACGGGGAGAACAGTGTTTTGCTCACTGACGGGGCCAGCCTGGTGAAAGAAGATGGAATAAATGAATGAAAAGAATGCATTAATAAATGAATAATAGAAATATTACAAAAATAGTCTGTTAATTGTATAAAGCAGCGTAGCCCTGAGTACCATTTTTCTCCATCTCGCCTGGCATGCAGGTCGGCTGAAGGCCCGCCAAGCTCAGATGGCATGCCTGGCAGAACTGCTAGAAATACCCATCAGCCACCACTCAGGTCTCTACGGATCATCCTCGGCCATCTCCCACCACCCAGGCATGGCCATGGCTGTGGCGCCCTCTGGTGCCAAGGGAGGATCCAGTAGTCCGAGCCCAGCAAGGTAGGACAATCTCAACGCTTCCTTTGTTGACTTCTCCTTTTATTTGTCCCTTCTTTCAAGTGTGTGTCATTGGTTTATCTGTGAGTGAGTAAATATGAAACAATTACCCTTTTTACATTGGGTTTTCTTAGCCTCCAACTATTCTTAGCCCCGTGCTATCCTTAGCCCTGGTCTATTGTTGAAGCTTTTTACACTGGCATTTCCTAGCCCTGTACTAGTTTGTAAACCTGGCTAAGGAAATCCATGATGTTCCCACTCGAAATCATTAGCCTCAGACTTTCTTGACAGCTTATGAATATTTATGAGTGTACCTTTTGCACATGCGCAAGGTCACTCACCCGTTGGGCATTATCTGATTGGTCATGGTGTCTCTGCCTTGCGAACTGAGATCGGCATTTTCTTAGCCCCGTATTATTTTTTGTTCTGTTTACACTGGCGCTCTTAGCCTCAGACTATTTGGTTTGGTCCTACAATCACCCCCCCCCCCCTCCCCTTTACCCCCACCTATAGTACAGGGCTAAGGAAATTTTTGCCAGTGTGAAAAGCATAAATTGGTCTGAAAATGCTGAGTGTTTGAGTGAGTGAGTCTGAAATAATGGGTCTGAAAATGCAAAGACTACAACCAGTTTAACTGTTAATGTGTGAGTGAGTGAGTTTGAAACAATGAGTCTGAAAATGCAGACTACAACCGGTTTAACTGTTAATGTGTAAGTGAGTGAGTCTGAAACAATGTGTCTGAAAATGCAGAGACTACAACCAATTTAACTGTTAATGTGTGAGTGAGTTAGTTTGAAACAATGAGTCTGAAAATGCAGAGACTATCTCTCTGATATGTCTGAACATGTATGCAGAACTAGACTGGCAAGTCAGGCTGTAGTCTTTCTTTATAGACCCAAATGTAGAGATAGTGTCATATTAGAGTCTTCAGCTGCAGATGAATGTATCACTGTCAGTGTTGATGAATTACAGGTATTACACAGGAATACCAGTGTTGTGACCCATGCCCAAATCCAGGCCCCATTTCCCAATCCCCTCGCTGTATCTCAGGCATCATGTCTGTAAACCGGCATCTCGTAAGTGCTTTTCTGGCCCACAAGAAAAATGTGAATGGCAAATCTGACATAGAAGTCTGACATTTGTAGTCTGATCATACCAGACGTGTTTGGTCCATCAATGTGTTTTCAAGCATTTCAAATGCAGGGTCACTCAAATTGTCAGTGTGTACATGCCGGCGATGTTTGGCTGTAATGTATAGATGTTGATAGTTTGTTGAACAGTACGCTCAAGCATGTAAGATTTCAGAAAGTTGTTTTTAAATATTTGTTCCTCTCTTTTTAATAGGGAGTATTTCATTAAAATGTATTAGGTTTAAGGTGTATGAATATTTGGGGGGGGGGGGGGATAAATCGTACTTTTGATGATCTGTGCAGGTTTTGTCAAAGACATTCATGTATTGCTCAGTCTTTATCAAACAGTAAGACTTATCTCATGTTACAAAATTTGAAGACGAATCTGCAGAAGAAAGCACAGGAAAATCATAATCCTACTCTAGAATTCTGGAGACGTAGCTTATGAAAATTGTAATTCCACCTAGAATCCTTGAAAAACCATGTGAATTAGGATGAGATAACCATAATTTCATGAGAAATTCCTATATGGATGATCATTTAAGTCTAGAGTTACGTAGACTAACAGTGGAATAAACATGTAAATGTTTTCATTATCCGGAGATATCATGTGAATTCAGCATTCTTAATCAAAGTGAAAGACTAAAAGTGATGAAGCCTTGAAAAGCAAAATAAATACTTTTTGGAAGTCTTTATTTTCAAAATGAGAGGTGAAGAAAATGTGAGGACAATGTGCACAAGGGGAAGACCTGGGTGGAAAAGAGGGAGAGATAGAAGGAAACCAAAGATGATTTGGAGGGAAAATCTGAACTATTGATAAGAGTAGAAAAGGAGAAAGAGTAAATGGAGGAGAAATAGAAAGATAGAAGAGGGAGAGAGGGAGAGAGAGAGAGAGAGAGGGGGGGGGAGTGAGAGAGAGAGAGAGAGAGAGAGAGAGAGAGAGAGAGAGAGAGGGGGAAGTGAGAGAGAGAGAGAGAGAGAGAGAGAGAGAGAGAGAGAGGAAGTGTGAGAGAGAGAGAGAGAGAAAGTGAGAGAGAGAGAGAGAGAGAGGAAGTGAGAGAGAGATGGAGAGAGGAAGTGAGAGAGAGAGAGAGAGAGGAAGTGAGAGATAGGAGGGTACAGGTAAGTGTGCAGAGGTATAGATAGGGAGTAAAGATGAAAACCCAGAAGATGAGGGGAGAGAGAGAGGGGGGTGGGCGAGAAAGAAAAGATAGGAAGGAGAGGACAAGAGAGACGGAGAGAGATAAAGGGACTTCATATTAAGACCCATAAATAAGATGAGGGGGTGAGAGAGAGAGGGGGTGGGTGATAAGGGACAAAGCTGAATCGCCATGGTAACTGAAATGTGACCTATCCAGCATACTCATCTCTGAATTAATGGCTTCTAGGAATCTCAACCAGCCCGCTTGCTGCACATGTTCTGGGTCAAAATGTGCATTTGTGTTGTCTCCTCCTGTCCCTTTCATTGATATAAAACAACAAGATTTCTCAAAAAGATTAGAATTGTCAGTCTATTGTTTGTTCATCCAACTTACACCAATAGTGCTATTTTCATTGGGCTTAAAAATCGCGAAGTTACAAAAATCGTGAAATTAGGGGACAGGGACAATAGGACCATTCAGCTTTTGGTATGGTTGCTAGGCAACTTTCACCCTAACTTCGCGATTTTTTCTAACTTCTCAATTTTTGAAGCCCAATGAGAATGGTACTATTGTTGTCACTTTAATTGTTAAGCTTTCATGCAAATCAGCATGCCGATGGTTATTTTTCTCTAAAGACTATACCATTTGATAATTTTATCACCGTGAGTTTTGTTCTCATGTTAGACCTGAGATTAAGAAATATCGAGTTGTGGGCGGACTCCGCTTTGCTATTATCAGCTTTTATTCCAGCCAATGTGTGCAGGGACATGGTGTATAATGAAAACAAGATAGTAAAAATGTGTGCAGGAACATGATATATAATAAAAGCTTGAATAAAAGGTGTTTAAGATGTGCACAGGGACATAATGTGTAATAAAAGCTTTTAAAGATGTGCGCAGGGATGATGTATAATGAAAGCTTAACAGATAGTAAAGATGAGCACATGATGTATAGTGAAAGCTTAACAGATAGTAAAAATGTGCACAGGGTTATGGTGTATAATGAAAGCTTAACAGATAGTAAAGATAAGCACATGATGTATAATGAAAGCTTAAAATATAGTAAAGATGAGCACATGATGTATAATGAATGCTTAACAGATAGTAAAGATAAGCACATGATGCATAATGAAAGCTTAGCAGATAGTAAAAATGTGCACATGATTTATAATGAAAGCTTAACAGATAGTAAAGATGTGCACAGGGACATGGTGTATAATGAATGCATAACAGATAGTAAAGATGAGCACATGATGTATAATGAAAGTCTAACAGATAGTAAAGAGTGCATGGCCACGTCTGTATCTTGAAAGACGAGGAGGGATAAAGGATGCCTTCATTTTTCTTTTGATCTTCCCTCGCCTGGCGTGTTTGTCAGACTGTAGACTTGAGAAGCCTTTGTCCACAAATAGCCGCTTTCTTGGAAACCAATGTGCGTCACGCTTGGAGATTTGATTTGCCTCCCCCATCGGAGCTATAGAGAATGATGTTAGGCATGAATGTTACCTGATTTGAACGATTCGCTCCAGCTTTGTGCAGATGAAAGAAATATCAAAGAACCATCCCACTCTGCAAACATACATGTGATCATGTTCTGGGGTGTGTGAGTTTATGCCAAATTTGATGTAAAGCAGAGCTTTTGTATTGGGGCTGGATAGAGATGGGTGGGTAGGGTTGTAGAGATGGGCAGGGTAGTGAAATGTGAGGGCAAGGACGTGATTGGTAATGGCCTGATAGCCTGGTCTCCAGGCTGTTAGACATTTCTGATCCCACCTGATAAATAGAGTCTGGTACTCTCAGACTAGTCACTGTATCATTCTCCTCTTGTCTCAGGTGAGCTGGAGAAGGAATTTAGAATGATTAGTCTACTGCAGCCAGACATGTTTATTGAATATTAAAGGTTGAATTGTAAATGCTGAATAGCTTGGAAGCCAGGCTAATGGAAAAGTAGAAGGTATTTGGGGAAGGGTAGTGGGGGTGGAGGGGGAGGTGCTGTGTGTGTTGTAGGGGAAGGTGAGGTACAGTCCGATTGGGTGCAGTTAGGTGCAGGGGAGGTGGGGTTAGAGACAGTGGGGTAGTGTAAAGTAAGAATAAGGACTATCTTTTAAAGACAGCCCGTCCCTTTTTCAGATCACCACAATACCATCGAAACATTGGCAAAACATATAGAGAAGTGTTAGCAAGCTGTATATTCACAATTTGAAACTGATACGTAGTGTAAAATTCAAATAATGCAAGTAAACAACGTCTGATTAATAGTCTTTACCTCAGGCTGTTAGCAGTTCGTGTTGAAATATCTGCTTTATTGATTAATCTGTTCATTAAATTATAAAGCGCATTATGAAAAAAAAATGTTCTATAGAAGGAATCATCTCCAAAGTTTGGTAATTTCTCATAAAATTAGGATTTCACACACGCATAATAACCACATAGATACTGTAACAAAGACTTATACTTTTTTCGTAGTACGAAAAAAGTCGGTTTGAAATTTAACGGCTGAAATTTTGTACATATACAGAAAGCTTCAACATGCTATATTCTTAGAAATGGTCTTGAATCGCACTTTCTTCAATTTACGATTGTGATAGACGATTTCAAATTTTAAGCATGCAAAAGGGACGGACAATCTTTAATGGTAGGTAGAAGATGTAGGGGGTAGGGTACTGGGGGTGTGTGTGTGTGTGGGGGGGGGGGGGGGCGGGGGCTAGTGTGGCTGAAAAAGTGCAGGCTGACAGATCTGACATTGTAACATATGATGAGCATTGGGGTAAGATAGAGTTGGCTAGTAAGTGTAAGGTGGAGTGAGGCTGAGAGCCACAGACATCTGAGCTCCATGCCCAACCATGTTGAACAATGTTTCAACATGATCTGGGTATTCACATCGAACAATTCAACCATTCAATCTGCACACACAGGCTGTGTTGTTATTGCTAACCAGAACATGTATCTGGGAAGGGAGAGACTATAAATAATTCCTGTCCTCATATCACCATCTGTAGCTAGTAAGTCTAGATTATATTGAATTCATCAACTGACAGACAAGGATTTGTGGCGGCAAAACATGCAAATGCCAGCCAGCTACCACTGAAATGAAGCTGGAAAAGCCATGTGACACAATTTACTTTCATAGGAACATTATAGGAACAGGGTGTAATGTACAAATTGAAACTCAAAATTGCTGCTTCATACCCGGGAGAGAACAAGACGCCATGGCACTGGAGTAATTTAGGACGTTGATTTAGTGAATGTACCTCCCTCAATATGTTTGACTTTCTTACTTCACTCTTAGAGCGATTTACTCAGAACTACATGTACAGTGTTCCTGCAAATTCCATTCTGATGTGTTAACTGTAGTAAACTTCATTATGTTTGTCTTTGTTAATACTCCAAATAGTTTCATGTAGATTTCAGACATGGTGTCCATTTTGCAGGTCAAGAACATTTTGTAACACAGAAAATGGGAGAAGATTGTATGACAGAACTTCTCTGCCACTCATAGAACTAGAAACTTACTTCAAGCAAAATTACAGCAATCGCTTGATTTTTAGGAGGTTTTGGGCTGGTCGTCAAAAACTTGCCTGGATGCTGGAAATTGCGGTGCGTGGCACTAGCACATTGGCAGGGGCAATGTGAACGTGAATGTAGACTATGGCCACTAGGTCTTCAACATAAACTTTGATGCCTGTGTTGTGCGCCACTGACAGGGACAATATGATTATGAATAGTCTATGGTCAGTGCGTTTCAAACGTAAACAAGGATAGTTTTTCACTTTTCCTGAAAAATCTTCATAAGACTATGACTTTGAGATTTCACACACCTTATCTTAAAGGTATACTGCTGATGCCTGCTAAGTTTCATGACTTTTGCCAATGGAACACCCTGTCTTTCATATTGTATATCCTCATTATAGGCATATATTTAATAAGTAGCATAATCATATATGTACATATATCATTTTGTAGATATAATATAAACACATCCATATATCATATGACAAAGAAGTCATTTTTTTCTTCATTTTTTTTTCTATTTTAAGTTAGACAATCTAGTCAACATAGATGTTGAAAGTAATATCTTGCCACATATATTAACTCTGAGGGTGAGACTCAACTGGTACTTGTGCCAATTTTTTTTCCTTATTAGCAACACTGAAACAAGATTGTATAAGTACATCTGTACCCATATATCTATGATCATTTCTTTTTATATATTGTAATTTTGTTGCTAATTAAACCATCAGATCATACTACTGAGTACATTGTGCATTGATTTCGCTAGAGGTATCAACATTGATTTTAAGTCAGCTTCAGTTTTCAGAAAATCAGTAGTACTCCTTGCATAAAACAATTTTTATTATTTTGTTAATATATTACTATGTTTTATGGAATTTTTTTTCTGGAAACCTCTCTTTACCCAGGGCACCATAACAGGTTGTCTTTTATTTTATGGAATTAATATGGTATTAATCAGATATTGAGTATTATCTCTGTAAGTCCCTCCTTACCCAGGACATAATACAGTACATCTCGCAGGGTGTTCTTATGGCATTAATAAGATATTTAATTTTTATCCCTGAAACCCATCTTGGCCCAAGCCATCGTACCCAACAACGTGGCAGGTTTATTATTAAACTGCGCGCCGCACTGTCGCTGTTTTTTCCGAGAAATGCTCGTTATGCAACCGTTAAGAGTACTTGACGTGTTGTGGCTTCAATTAAGCGCCATGAGAGAGCAGCGTAACTTGTGCTCTTGCATGGTTTATGAGGAAGTATAATGAGCTGGCTGTCAAGCTTCTTTCCTGGATTGTGAGAGAGTATTGAGCATGCTGTCAAGATTTCCAGGAATGGTGTCACGCCAAGCTTCCATAATGCCAAAAATAACCACCATAAGAAAATACTTAAAAGAAAAGTTGCACACTGTGATGCATAAACGTGTGCTTGGGCCTACTCCCTAAAGCTTACTAATTGCATAAATCCTCCTTTCCAACATTTCCATCTTATCTTTAAGTATTGTCATTTATTTCTTTGTTTACAATTAATTATGTGTCAGGATTCCTGTACACTGTAATTCACTATTACATAAGAAAGTATATACAGGTATTGTGTTTGCAGAATATAGAATGAATCTTTCTGTTTCAGAAAAATGATAAAAGGGTAATTGAGGTTAATGTGTTTATGATGCAATTGATATTTAGAAGTTCAAACCTAAAATCATTTGCCTTCTACAACTGTCTGAATTCATGTTCTGGATGTTTGCAGATGATACTAGCTTGTTGCCATGAAGTAGGCAAAAGGGACACTTACACTTACAGCCAAACACAAGCTTTTCTCAAAACCGTGATTGATAACTAAAGGTGGAGGTTGCTAGGTGATAATTACCCCAAAACTTACTTCCCAAACCTAAATTTGAGTAACCAATATTTTGGTAAATACCGGTATTCCTATAGTCTGACCACTGTTACAATATGCAAATTATCCGTTTTGACTACAGCGCAAAACCCCAAAAGTACAGTGTGCGTTTTTGACTGGAGGCACAAGACATGTATGCTCCTGGATTGTGATGACACAAGAGCAAGCAAAGAAAGGTTTAGAAATGTCATCCCCTGGAATTGATACATTCAGAGTTGAGGTACTTGGTTACATATGGTGGGTGTATAATGGATTCTACTGGCAGCGTGAGATTCCCCCGATGGAAAGCTTCAATCAACCCAGCTCTAGGAAAGTGTCTCGATAATTGTGTTGATCAAGCCCTCTTCAGCTTAGAATAAGCCTTATCATACAGGAATCTCACACATGTGCATACAATATTAACCCAATTGTGTTTTTGAATACATATAAAAATGTCATTTTTTTAAGGCACAAAATGTGTGCCAAAATTTGGTATCATGGGAAATTTGCATTTAAAATGCAACCACGTTCATTTGTGTAGTTAATATGTTACTTTTACTGTCATCCTAACCAACCACATATTACATTCAAACTTTCAAAGAACATTCAACCACATAGTGTTACATAGGACCATATACCATGAATGTTCTTCCTTTTATCCTCTTAGAAATACAGTTGATTTGAATGCGTCTGTATTGGCAATATGTAGGACATGTCACACTTGGTATGGTAATCCATTCTTTACTGAGCGTGCATATTCATGGGCTGGCTTTTCTCCACTCAGATACTGAGCAGTGTGACTGCTGTGTAATCTGCTGTATGGCAATAGATGCCAGGCTAAGACTAAACTTTCGACTCCTTTGGTTACTGTAGATCCATGGCAAATGTTGCCGCCCTCCGTGGTTCATGAAGCTTTAAAATCTATCAGTGAACAATGGGTTCACCCCATGAAAACCAACAAATAATGCAAATTCCATCAGAAAACTGAGTGCAGCAAATGAATAGGCTATACACACTACATGATACAAATTCTGAGAAAACGCATTATTGTGTATGAAATGAACAGCATATGGAATTTATGCAAACCCATTAGCGTGACAGTGCTGTATATTAAATTTTTCCCCATAATTTG
Organism: Arbacia lixula; assembly: GCA_963669155.1. Classification (NCBI taxonomy): domain Eukaryota; kingdom Metazoa; phylum Echinodermata; class Echinoidea; order Arbacioida; family Arbaciidae; genus Arbacia; species Arbacia lixula. The sequence continues at coordinate 7,346,412 of OZ022579.1, forward strand.
ACAAGGACTGTACCAGCATTCTGGAAGTAAATGAGCAAAACAAGGAAATGTCTATCGACATGTATAACTGGCCGTGATTGTGTCCTTAGGGTTGTTTTCATTGGCAGCAAAAAGTGAAAGTTGCTAGGCGACTACAAAGCCTAGCAGATTGTATAAAACATACTCCATTGGAGTGTGACTTTTTAAAACATAACAATTTTTGCCAGTGTAAATGGCCCGCATGCATTCTAATGGCTTATTGGACATATGGCAAACATATGTTGCAAGACATGTGCATTACTTTGCGTGCCAACAAAAATTGCCTGTCTCTTTGGCAGTAAAACATCATGTTTTTTTAGGCAAGTGTAAAATAGTGAGATGAAAAATCACGACTTTTCAAAAGTGATTTATTGAGTAATGGTTCTTTTAGTGTAAATGGGTCTGGTGTCTCCTTGCGGCCATTCTCGGATGTAGAACTCGTTCCCAGGGCAGTCAGGGCTATAGCTGTTGGAGGGTGTCTTTTTTTTTTTCTGCCATCCATTTTCCACCCTCTTCTCAAGTGGTACCATCAAATTGTGTGAGTATGCGCATCCACTCAGGTGGGCTGCTTTCCCAGAAAGCCCTCCTGTGGCTGGAGGCATAGAGGGAAACTTGACTTTGCCTCTAGTCTCCCCATTCAGACTCATTGTGAAGACATTTTGGTCTGAATCACTAGGTTGGAACTGTATTGGAAGGAATGGGTAGAGCTGATTGTACTGGCGGTTTGTTGCAGTGAGATTTTTTGTTCTTGTAAACAATGATTAAACCACATTGATTTCATTTTATTGGTGTTCTTTTTATTTGAATTGATGGTGTTAATTTTTCAGTGTTTTTTTTTTTCTTTGAGGTTAATCTTCCTCTCCTCCATTAACTGCCCCACCCCTTGTCTCTCTCTTCCCCTCCCTCTCTTTGCTTTAGCCTAAAAAAGCATCATGTTTCATGCTGAACTGGACAAAATATACATGTACCACGGTTTACAACTGTGGCTCCTTCCCTTGGCTTTCTTCCCTTTCCCTGTACCAATTCCTTTGAGCTGCAGTGTAAGTACCAAGTTGGTAGTTCTGTTTGATTAATTCAGTTTGTAATTGCACATATTATGTGCTCATTTTTCAGTTTTGAATTAAGAAGAAATCTTTAAAAAGTACCTTTTTCCTGAATATATCTCACCAAAGCCATTTCTCATGATTAACTTTGTTTTATTTATGTGTTTCTTCTTTATGACAATAAATTGATTCATTCAGAATGCTTTGATTGTCTGTAAGTACTAGAATATATTTTCAGAAAATCTGGCCCAAAATTCCATATTTCATAATGCTCAATATAAACATATTCAAATGTTTTAAAACATTGTTTTCTTCCATTTAACTTGGTATTTAGACTTTTTAACTGCACATTTGAAACTGAGGCAGGTTGTTGTTTTCTGTGTTGTTAGCAATGTGAAGTGAATGAGGAGGAGGGAAATGTCATCAGTTTTTCTTGATTGTGTACAAAGTACTCTGTACCTATTGAAGTAATATAATGTTGGGAGGCTGGGAGGCTCATGTATACAACCTTACAGATAATGAATGACCTGGAAATTCTTGGAATCCCAGATGAAGATTGAGGGGGCTTCAAGGTTATTTCATGTAGTTGATGGCAGGAAAGCCCAATCAAGTACCAGTACGTGCAGTTACAGGATAATGACTTTAAAGATTTATTCTTAAGACTGTTTCTGATGATGGAAATGGTTATTTTTAGAATGGTGATAGTCATGACGATGGTGATGATGATTAACCTGACAATGATGATGATGATGATGCTGATGATGATGATAGGATGGTGATGGGGATAATATTGATGATGATGATGATGATGATGATGATGATGATGATGATATTCATGATGATATTCATGATGAAATAATATGGTGCTGGTGATGATAGGATAGTACGATAGAGATGATGATGATGATGATGATGATGATGATGATGATGATGATGATGATGATGATGATGATGATGATGATGATGATGATAGGATGGTATGATAGAGATGATGATGATGATAATGATGATGTGATGATTATGATGGTGGTGGTGGTGATCATAATCATAATGATGAACAAAGATGGAGATGGAGACAAATTTAAATGTAGTATATCCTGACTATAACATATATATCTAGAGGTCCAGTTTGTGAAACTTATACTTACCAGTGACATAGAATTCTGATGTATTAAGAAAAATCCTACTCTTGTAGACTCCAGTCTATAACCTAGGCTAACTCTGGCCATGGATAGTATGTGCAAGCATGCTGACAGGCATGAGTGTTTACCATGGTCATGCTCCAGTTCATGAAGAACAAGATGCACAATACTGCGGTTTGAGTAGTCCTAGAATATGTGATAAGTGAATTATTCATACTTTGTGTTAAGCCTGCTTCCAAATCATACCAATGTGATAGGATGTTAGCTTCAAGGATTTTCGCTTCAAAAACATATTTGCATAACATTCACGGCTTTGTGATTTTCCTGTGAAAAATGTTGAACAGTTGCTCAAAATCAAGTTGGTGCAGAATGGCTGTTGAGGGTTTCAGTTACAGCATATAGATATAAACACATGCATTGAAGAACTAAGTTGTTTTTTTGTCATTCTGTCAACTGTTTAAACCATTTTAAGGTTCAGAGATTTTGTTATAACTTTCAAATGACCAGAATTTAAGCAACTAGAAAATACAAATATAAAAGCAAAAATTAGACACTACTTTATCATCCTTTCTGTGCCAGATAAACTGCTGTTCATGGGAATTGCATGTACACTCCAGCTCAAAGGAATTGGCATAGGGAAAGGGAAAGGGAAGGAGCCGCAGCTTTACACCATGGATTATTTTGTCCAGTTCAGCATGAAACATGATGCATTTTAGGCTAAAGCATCATGTTTCATGCTGAACTGGACAAAATATACCGCGGTTTAAAACTGTGGCTCCTTCCCTTTCTTCCCTTTCCATTTCCCTATGCCAATTCCTTTGAGCTGTAGTGTACCAACTGTGAAAAATGTCACATATGGCGCACACCGAGTTCAACTAAAGCAATGGAGGAAGATGGATGCTATCCTGAAATTATGACAATCTGATAAATGGCAACTATTCATTATGAGTTGTGACCTTTCTTGTCAAGAAAACTTATCTCATTGGCTTTCAAGCGGCACATGCAACAAATAAAATATGCGAGGCGCTCCCTGTAGAGTTACCAATTAGAGGATTCATTCCTATCGATCACTGCACCGGCGAGGCACATTTCATCGCGATTTCTGGGAATTTCTTAGGAGATATTGGATCAGATGTGTAGATCAGGTAATTTGAGGAGAGACAGGGCTTGGCATTGATCGCTGCGCTGGGGGTGGAGGGTTAGCGGGCTTCGTGCTCCGCGCATAAAAGAGAAAAGTGAGGAGCCTGCCGCGTCGGAGCGGGTTTCTGAGAAATCCAGGGCATGTTGTCTATTGTTCAGAGCTCTGAGGGGCTTTCAATGCTTTCCATTATTTTGTTTATTCCATTGCTTGAATAGATAGTTGTTTTTCATTTTTTGTGACAAGGGAAAGACCATGATGTGGATATGTAAGCAGTAGAGAAAATGCCAAAGTTGATTTTATATCTGTAGGTATCAGTGGCATTTTCTGCAATGCTGAACAACTCATCACAATTTCTGGGAATTTCTTAGGAGATATTGGATCAGATGTGTTGATCAGGTACATGTAATTTGAGGAGTTGAATGTTTCTAAAATTTGTCAAAATTAATGAGAGAAAATAAATTACAGTGTGTCAGAATTGTTATTTGTCAGTGAAACAAAAGACAAAATGTGTTTACTTTAATACAAGTCGTCATATCTTGCTTTTTAAAAATGAAAATCGTGGTACATGTGATGAAAACTGTCTCACTGCGGGCATGCTCCCATTGAACGCATGTACTGTGGTGCAGACCATAGCACACAGCGGTCTCTGGTCTCGAGGCCATCATTTTGGGAAGATTTACCCAAAACCTCAAACTCTAGCGACTGCTGTAATTTTGCTTAAAGGTCAGTTTCCAGTCATATTTTTGGAAGGGAAGTTCTAATACAGTACTTCCATTTTCTATGGTTTCTACAAAAAAAAATAACCTCCAAAAGGGAGACCTTGTCTTTAATTCCACACAGTTTTTATATAGAATATGCATTCCAGTTTCACAGAAGCCTGCACGTGACGGCTGCTGCCATGTTTAATGAGGGCCTTTGTTTTTCATAACACGTGACACGGTCGTGCAGAACGCAAAACGAGATAAGACAATTCCTGGAAGCGCAGTAATGACAGTCTATTTCGAGACCGTGCCATGCAGATTGCAGCCATGGCTTAGAAAAAGAATTGATTGCGCTGCATGACAAAAATAAAAATCAATTTCTGTAACCTGTGGGTCTGCAATGTTCGATGGATGTGGTGGTATTGAGATACCATGTTATCCAGTTATTGTGTTGTCCAATTATTGTACTTTCCTTTTTTGGGGGGGGGGGGAGGGGGAGGGAGCCTAACATTTGTATGTTTTATAGTGTCTTCTGATAGAACATCTTGACAGACAGAAAAGTAGCCCTGACAACTATGAAAGTTGGTTTTGTTCTAAATCATCAGGCTCAGAAGCGTCTCCATACTCCCTGTGTCTAGTCTGGCTACCAGACTGTTGTACATCACTATTTCAAACAGAAAAATGTAGTGTAAGACTAGTCACTTCCTCATTCTCCCCTCAGTGTGTTGGGGTGAGCTGGATAAGAAATTGAAAATGATTAGTCTACTGCAGCAAGACTCATTTATTGAATAGTTCGGTTTAGAAAATGCCCAACAGCCTATAGAAGCCAAGCCATGTGGACTGTGTCAGCAGCTGAAGTTTTATTGCATTAATAGATTGAAGCAATGTAAATAGCAATAATCATATCCTTCTATTAATAACATAATGCATTGAATTGATGTTCACGTTTGAAGCGTGCTCTCGGGTTTTTCCCCCAGCGAAAAAAAAAACAGATGTTGTTAACATGTGGTGTATTCACAATCTGATATAAATCACTTCTGCTTCTGTCAACTACTTGGAATTACAACCTGAAATAACATGTGCTGTATGTACATACCTCTCCGTATAGAAGTATGTGTAAATAAAAAAAACACATTTGCTCTCTAGTTTTAAACTGTTCTGTTTGCTGGGACATGACACAAGTTTGATGAATAGAGTAAAAGTGTGATTTTTCTAAATTCTTCTCTCTTTTCATTTTTATTTGAGGTGTATGATTGATAGTGTTTTTTTGTGTGTGTGTGTTATGCCACTTAATTCCTGAGAATTAAATGGTGAAACATTTTAACCAGTAGGATTCTAATCATTGTGAATTATATAGAATATTCTAAACAAGAACCGTATGTAAAATTCAGATAATTAAATGATATGCTTGTGAGAGTATGTGAAGATGCGCAAGATCACCCACTATTAAGCCTATTTAGTATTATATAATGATGCTGATAGTTATATGTTTCATATTTGCTAAGATACCATGTATTCCCACTGCAGATGAAGAATTACTGATCATTGGACAAATTGTATGTGAGTGGAGTTGTTACCTTTAACAGACCCTTGTGAGGGTTGGTAATGATACGTGCAACCATGACTATGAGTGTAATCGATCAGTTTGATTAAAACATTATGCAACACATGTTGCATACTTTTACAGACCCTTTTGATAAAATGATGACATACAAAGAGTGTAATGCTGTATAGATTGAGTGGACCATACATATAGAATGGTTATATCATACTTCTATGAAAAAAGTATTGCAAGTTCTTGCCATTCTTTGAAATGAAAATGGTGCATTCCTGTTAAAAGTTTTTGATGTAGATGTGCACGCCAAGGGCAAGGTGAGTGTTTTTCTCTTTGGGAGCTTGGTTGACACCATAGATGGTGGTAGTATGTATGGGAGCTTGGTTGACACCATAGATGGTGGTAGTATCGCATTACGCTCCGCAGATCTGATGTCATCGTATTCCTTCTTTTCTGCAGACACACTTTTTTAGGACAAGTGTATGAAACATATCTCCAGCTTGGTAAAAAGTAAGTAGATTTCACTGTATTAGCTTTTTGGCTCATCCATTTCTCCTCTGGCATAGTCCACTGCATTCCATGGCTGTTTCATATCACCTCATTGCATCCACATGTAAGAAACCCTCAAGAACAGACGCAGACAGCAATTACATTCCTGGTTAAGGTCGACTAAATTACAGAGTGCCCAGTCAAATGAAATGAGATCATCCAATTGTCCACGTTACATCTAGTTCTACCAGAATGTCACTTCCAATGATTCGAGATACTATGAGTACAGGCAGCTGCAGTGCTCAGAGCATATTTGCTGTTTCCATGGTTGTTATAATCATGTAAATTACAACTGGTAGAGCTATATTTGCAACATGGCCCAATGTTGGCATCAAATTGAAAGCGAGACATACAGACATATGCAAATCTAGCTGATGGTCACTTTCACGACAAGCTGGGTAGAAGCTGGTTCACCCTTGGAATGTGATTGCTGCCCAACCTTACCCGCACAGTCTCAACACCGCTTTGATTTTCTATTATTTTCTTATTTAAAGATGTGATTGTAGTGGTAAAGATTACAGGATCCAAAGTCAAGGCACAGCTGTTCCGCAGGTACTACATGTCCCGTTCATGTTTGATTTAATGATCACATGAAAGAATCGTCACAAAATGATCAGACCGTTGAAATCAAAGAAGATTCTGATCCCTAATTTTAGCCGTATGGTTTTGTCATGGTTCTTGGTCCCATAATCTTTACCACTACTATCCCTTTACCTTTAACCCACCTTAATAATCCTGCAATGATTAAAGAGAGTCAAGTATCATCTTCTGACAGCATTCACCTGTCTACATCTGGATGCTTTAGAGTATGATGAGGCCGACTTCTTCTGCAACCAACATTTCACTGACTGGCATGTACATTCTAACCAATCACTGTTCTGTAGGGTCTTTGATGACAGCGATTGCTGTCAGGTTACCCATGGTTTGTGATGTTTGGCACCCTTTAGTAATTATTGTATGTTCCCCTATGGAGTTCAGAAGGTGCTTGAGAGTGGTCACAGGTGAGTGGTATCAGGTGCGACTGTTTTATGGTAGTGTTTCCATGCACCTCCGTCTGGTTCCCAGGATCGCTTGAACCCTTCTGTTTCTAGGTATTTGTTGCTGGTATGCTGTATGACTTTATACCTGCCACACACCTCTTCCGTCCTGTCTATCTATCCTCTTTGTCTCTTGTGATCAGTGGTCCTATCTGGGTTTCTTTCAACATAGGTTGGAGCTGTGGTCTGTCCCTCGTGGGCTGGTTTCTGGTACATGCATGTTTCTTCCAAACACTTTTTAAAGTTCTTTAAGGTCTTATACTGTGATAGGGACATGAATAGACTTCATACAATGAGGTCACCTTGGAACATATTCATGAATGCTTACTAACCTAGTTAGTTACTAAAAATGCATGCAGCTGAATACATCATAGTAACTAACTAGGCTTAGTAAGGTTTCATGATACGGCCCCAGTTGCCCATGTTCATGTACCTTACCTCTATGAGCTGGAAACCTGGTGTTCATGGGATGATTGGTTATTGTAAGTTTCTTCCAAGCACCTGTGAAATTGTCACACCCGGTCCATTTAAATGTACCCTTACTTGTTTGCTTGGAAACTGTAGTCTTCTCCCTTATTTGATGGTTGTCAACGTTTTACACTGAATTAAGTGGATTGATTTTATGTATGGTCACCTGATATTGTCCATGTATCTTTAGTCAATAAGATGGAACCCTTGGGAATTCCCCTCTTGCGTGATTGCTTATTCGAGGTGCATTTTCCCAAACACCCACACAACTGGAAAGGTTGCACCCTGAAGTGGTTTGGCTCGTATGGTCACCCGTTTTCATGTACATGTACTTTTACTTGTTGGTGTAGAACCTATGGTCACATACCGTTTGTTTGATGTTTGGTTTCTGATATGTTTCTTCCAAACTCTCGTACAACATAACTGGTTACATTAAAGTGATTTGACTTTGTCTTTATAGTCACCCAGTGTTAGTGTAATCCCTTTATTGAGTGGGGTAGAACCTTTGGTCCTACCCCGCTTGTTTGTTGGTGGGTACCCCTTGTTCAACTTGACGATAGCAAATTAGAGGCAGTTCTATCGAGTATAATACATGCTGCAAGTCCATGTCCATTCCTGGTCACCCTGGTGCTTTGAATATATATCTACCTCACATTTACTTGATGGTACCTGATGTGACTCCTTTGTACACCCTTTGTGTTACTTTTACCTATCAAGGACTCCATTGACCCCGTCAGTATGATATTCCTATGTGAATCCTTTCACAATTTGTCGCCTATGGGACTGAAAGGCTTTAAGCAAGCAGATGTTGTCTCTGTTTTTGTGCATTCATACCTTGTTTTGTTTGCTCCTACCTGTTGATTGGTTGGTAGTACCTGATGAGATATTGTGCCTTCCCCCCGTCTCTTTTTTCTTTTTACTACAAGCTGTAAATGGGCACACTGAAGAGAACAGAATTGATCTGTGGTATTACATCCATGTACCAGTATTTGGTTAATGTTGAGTTCCTTCATGATTGGATGTGTGCCTCTTCTTTGGTGACTGCAATGGGATTACCTCCAAGGTATCCTTATTTAACTGCAGAGTATTAATGACTACTTTGAAGGATATGGTACTTGGTATCATTGTAATTTGCAGAAACCTGGGGCTGTATTAATGAAACCTTAGCCTAGTTAGTTATGCAAAAATGGATCATATTTATTGTAACTGACTATGGCTTATAAGATTTTAGGAACTACTTACCTTGCATCTTTATTTTGTATTGCAACCTATCAAGGTCAATACAGGTATTGTATCCATATATGAATACCCAGTAAGCCCTTATTCATTGGTTGCGCCTCTTGTTTAAGTGTAGTACTTGGAGTAGTGCTTACAACCCAAGTGGTAGCAGGGGAAAAAATACACGGGGGCTCGGGGTGATTTCGCCCCCGAAATGCTTAAAAGAGTCCTGGAAAATGTTAAAAGAGCCCCCCAAATTCACATAGACACAATGTAAAATTGTAGCCAAATATGCCAATGTTCTCACAAAGAAGCCCCTGAAAATGTTTAATTATTTTTTCCCCTGTGTGGTAGTATATCAAAAAGAATGTGGCATTTACTAATGTACCTGATACAGGTTACCTTAATTCTCTCTATTTTTTTCATGTTGTATAATAATGGGCTCCTTTTACTCTTCGTCCATACATAATGGCCCAAATAAACAGTCATGTTGGAACCAGTAATCACTGGATGGCTACAACTCTAAAACAGCAACTAAATAGCATGTTTAGTTTTTAACAAAGATCCCTGTCTAATCTAGATTAATCTGCTTCATCATTTACATTTCCTCTACAAAAACATGATGAGAATAAAAACAACTTCATGTAGCCAAGTTCAGATGATGTAGTAGCAGCATAGCGCAGAGAACATAGAACGAGTTCAGGAAAAAATCCTTTTGTCTCTTTCCAAATTTAGTTGAATTCCATATTTTGCTGTAGTCATGCAATGGAACCTTATACACCTGATTTATAAGGGAACATATGTGGTTTTTTTTCAGTGGAAATTCTGATATTCATAATTCATAATAGCAGAGCGATAGAGGTAGCATAATATGATCAATTTGTCACAAAATATTGCAGGTTGGCTTTTACTCAGTGACTATGTCTATACATATATTCTTATATGAGCTGGGGAAACAATATTTACATTAAGAAGAATCACAAAATATGCTACTCAAATGTGTGGAGGCCAAAAGGCTCTTTTATATTAATACATTTTCTTCTGGCAAAGTGGTTGCCCAGTTTCCATGGTATAATTTTGTAATTATATTCAAACTGCAGCTTTTTTAAAAGAATTTACCACTCGGTAGAAATTAATTGACACATCTTCTTCTGTATGTTAAGCAACTTTTCATATGATATATTTGTTATGAGAATCGTTAGGACTTCCAGGTCATCATTGAGTGTGTTTCTAGTTAATTATGAAGGGTAGGCTTAATTGCCATTCTTAGAAACTGTGACAGCCTCTGGGTCATAAATATTGTGGTTCAGATTTTATGAATGATAATTATTTAACATTATGAAGGTCCTGCTAGATATGATTTCATGACATTAATTTCAATTGCCATCAGGGCATTGTTGCATATAGGTTTTCAATCATATAATTAGAGCTTATTGGTTGTTGCCATGGTATTTACCATTGATGGCAAGTTACAATAATTGAAAACCTATATATGCAACATGCACCTTTACATAATACATGAGTAAGATGGTAATTAACGTTTGGCTGACCCCCATAGCATATAATTGTCCTGGTACCTCCGATATGGCTTGTTTTAAGCACTGGTTATGAAAATGGTAATCTTTCCTGAAGTTTTTTTTACCTGTAAATCAGGTGCCAGCAAATGTACCTGTTTGCCCATGTGACTGAAATATGAGATATACTGCACATCGTTAAAATCAGAAATGCGCTCATGGGTAAGCTTGAAATATTGCGATATGGATATAATCATTGTGTATATGAGGTATCCAGTTAACGGTGAAATCTGATGCGAGATACCAGCAAGTGCTTTCATAGATCTCACTGAACATCAAAGTCACACAAAGCAAATGATATGCATTTAAGCACCACACCATATCATTAATCATACCATGCATAAAGACGTAAAGTAATAATCAAGTATTTTACCAACATCATGGATAAGTTTGGGGCAGTCAATAGCGCCCTCTATTGATTTATTGCTTACAGCTGTACTGACACTATAAAGGGCTTCAGAATCATTAAAAGAAAATACAAAATCCTTTAGATGACCTGATTACATTTCTTTCATTTATGTGCCCATGGCCCATTGAAAGCATGCCTTCACCCTCTATGTCTCAAACAAAATCAGTCCCAATGACAGCATACAATCAGAAATTTACTTCAGAAAAAAGCATGATCCATGATTTCATCCCCTCATATTGGGTGAACGCTGGAATGTGCATCTGTATGGGTCATATTGAGGCATTCTTATCCAAATCATTTTTTTTTTCAACCATACCTCTTAATTACTGACATGTGAACATGCACAATATTATTTTTTTTAATAATGTTTAATTTTCATTAGAATAATGAACTGGTTGGTACATGAACATATGTATGTATACATAGATCTGACTTAGCATGTATTTTTAAAGGCTTTCACGCGCCTATTCTGTGGGGAGACGTCACTGTTTAGCTGCTACGCTTACTTGTGAACTTAACGCACATATGCGGCACGCTGCGAAATGGCTAGCCACGATCAGGGCCGAAGGTTTAGCTTCGGTAAGGATCGTGTATTCTAACCAGGTGGGTAAATGCGTAAGTGCCCGAGAAACAATACACATAGGTAAGTGTGCGTTTTGCACAGAACGCATGGCGTACGCAATATGGCAGCGTGCTAGGGATATATCCTGCTTACGACGCGTGAAAGCCTTTAATTTGCATGTCATTAAATGAATGTTACGTCAGAATGTGCACGAATGAATGAGTTCCAAACACTGCATAAATCAAGAAACGATAGTGGCTGGTGCCTTATTCAATGTCTCGTTAAGCTCCTTCTATTCTCTACATTTTGAAAGAAATTTCTTACAAGAGCATTATTATATTAACACCTGCAGATGGTAATAATTCTGTAAAACTTACCACAAGGTCAATTTTGTGGAAGTATGAAATCGTACAATATTGAAGGATTTTAATCAAGATGTGTAACAAACACACTTGTTTGTAGTTTTCATTTCATGCTGAGCCTTGTTTCAATTTCAAATGAACTTTAGAGTGAGCAATGCAATTTTCAATTTTCCTACAGAATCATGCCTTATCACAAAATTGAGTGAAAGTTTCCACGTGTATATCATTAATCTGACTGAGGGTTCAAGTATTTTGATGTATGATAAATGGAAATTATCATTGTCATCTCCTGCATTCATTTTGCATGTACTGAGCTTGAAAAGTAAACTACAAAAGATTATATTTTCATGAATTCTTTTAATCCTCAGTCACCATTAACTTCCACATTTCACGAACTAGACATACACAGTGCTTCACTGAACTTGGATCTTGGTTATATCTACAAAAGGGACACACTACCTTTAGGCAACACATATAAATACCCAACCAATTACTCAGGGTTTCCAAGTCAAATCAATTCAGTCAATTTGATGAGAAAGACCATTTAATGTATAGGTTTGCATTGGAAGGGAGACCATGAAATGTGGTACAGGCATTCTTTAAAAAGGAATTTGCAAATGAACACAAATTTTGAAGTACCGTAGAATGAACAATCATTTTTTTTAAAGAAAAAAGAGATGCTTCATTAATTTCAGAGAGGGAAAATGAAATTGTTGGATTTTCATCCGTTTTCTATTGTGCCCATGTCTGACATTTCTGCTTTCATGTCAAACTGTTTGTCCCTTGGGGTTTTATATCCTGTGAACAAACATTTATATACCACATCTATTAAAAACAGGTTTGACATGTTGATACGCTTTGCAGGTCTTGAATAAGAAAGGCAATACTCATTTTGTAGCATGCACCATTCCTGTGCCAGATAAATCGCAGGGGTCATATTCATAAACCTTTCTCCCTTTTTATATAGATACTCGTATTGAATTATAGATGTACATGTACTTCAGCAGTCATGTAAAGGCATTGCTATAAAGAGAGACCAAAAAATAGCACAGGTGCTAGTCGACTCTGGCCCTCATAATAAACATATTTGGCATGATACAATTTTCAACATCTATTTTGTAAATATCTATCTTCGTTGCACATAGGTAGTTGCTAGCATAATAAGGTTTCATGAATATGGGCAGAGCTGGTCTATGGGATTTGTATGTATTAGTGGTGGCAAACAAACACATGTGGCAGACAAAAAGAGAAAAAAAGGAAACAGGGTCTGGGGGATGTAGACTACAGATGCTAATACCTGTGAAGACAGCCTGCAGGGCCAGCAGGCTGCCCTGTGCTTTCCAGGAATCCATTACTTAGGGGTGAAGGGAGATGTTAGAGGAAGGAGGGCACATTCCGTCATGTTCAAGCAATCAGTCACTCTGGCCATGTCGCTGGGGAAATCAACTCTATTCTCTGATTTGTTTTCTTCTTCTTCTTTTCTCATTCTAATCTCCTTCCATCTCTCTAAATCCGTTCCTCTTTCTCTCTTTCCCTCCCTCTCTCGCTGCTTCTTGCATTTTCTCTTCCTCTCTCATCCCCCTCTTCTCTTTCTCTCTCTTTCTCCCTCTCCCCCCCCCCCTCTCTCTCTCCCTCTCTCCCTCTCCCCCCCCCCCTTTCTTCTTGTTGTAGGTAAGGCCTGGATGGATTGCAAAATGTTTTGGGGAAAGCTGCAAGCGTGGAGTGGTATAATGATATTTGCCAGGGTTCATGTGCTGGTGCTTTTACAAGATAAATTGAAATGTGGTAGCTATTCATTTGATTAAAGACAGGGTGTCCCATTTGCAAAAGTCATATAACTAGGCAGGAATTAGCAGTATCAGCTAAAAAATAAAATGTGTGTGAAATCTGACTGTCACGGCTTCACAAATATTTTCAGGAAAACTGTTACACTGTCCTTGTTCAAGTTTCATACAAACTGATAATATTTTATATTCATAATCATATTGTCCCTGTCAGTGAACATCATGGCCATTGCTTCCATTGCCTCAAGAAACCTATCAAGATGCCATAGCACACAGCAGTCTCCGGTCTCTAGGCTGTATGTTTCTCCGACAGCCTGCCCAAAACCTCGAAATCTTGCGATCGCTTTAAAACTTCACTGAAAGTCAGTTTCCAGTTCTATTGTTGGGAGGAAAGTTCTGTTACAGTATCTTCTTCCATTTTCTGTGTTTTTTTAAACCAAATTTAATATTTTTGACCTGCAAAAGGGACACCCTGTCTTTGAGTATCCCTTAACATGTACAAACAAACACACAACCAATCCCTTTTTCTTCATATAAGCAAGCAAAACATGATTCTAAGAGATGTATTCATACATATTTTATTGACATCGTGAAGTTAATGTCATAATTACTAGAAGTGAACCTTCATGAGCAACTTTGGTTGTTTGCTGTGGCGCACTGTAGCAGATGTTCATTCTTCTTGTGTACTATGCTTAATAAACAAGATAATATCGAGAGCTACACATATACATCTTGAATTTGCGGAGCAAGACTACAAGGGCATAGCAATTACAGATTTTTAAATGCGAGGGCATGTTCCAACTTTCTCAAACAAATTCTCAGTCTGTTTCTGTCATGTATTTTTTTATATCCACTAATAAGATATATCTCCTGCCCCTTTTCTACACGAATGACCTGCTCTTGCTTTAGATCCCCAAAATATAATTTGTGTGACATGATTTGATCAGATTTTGATCAATGCCAGTTGATTCATGTTGGAACAGACTTGTATATCTAATAATGCTGAAATAATGACAATGCGTAAAGGTTCCTGGTCAAGAATTGAAGAATGTATTGATTAGTTATAAAAAAAAATGCATAACCTTATTACATGTTCCAATGTGATGACCATATTTAGTTGACAATGACTGATTAATTTATATAAATCTGTTTTGTACTTTTCTAATTTGTTCATGATATGGAAGTAATTCAATTTAGGTGTCTTTTTTTTTCCTTCAAAAGATGCACTGTCAGGATGATGGAAGTAAAATAAAATCAAAATATTGATGTGAAATTCAGAGGATAATGGCATTTGAATTTATTTTGTTTTTAATGGAGTTGATGCACCGTTTGATATGTCTTGAGAATTATCATGAAGAAACTTTAGATGTTCCTCTGAAAGTTAACATGCAGCGATATCTGAATTATGTACCCTTTCCGAGTGCATGGAGTATGAAAACAAAGTTTCCATGACAATGCAAATGTCAAAACACTCACCAATGTATGTAGATCACACATATGCACCATTCCTTAGACGATGTACTTATAAGGTGTATTCCATGTCAACAAGAAATATTCCAGACAGAGGCACATGTTGCCCATGCTAATCTGTCTCATCGGTGATCTGGTGCTGAGGGGATGTGTTTCTCGGAAAATCCAGGTTTTATCGCGCAATACTGGGATGAGCTCGGTCTCCAAACGACATTTCTTGTTTGCTTTGAATAAATTTATCGTGAAAGATCCAGACAAAAAGTGTTCATATTTCTGTAGATGCGATAAAGTAGTGTATGTAACCAGATAACTTGTGTCAGGAATTAACTGTACCTCTTTCAAGTCTTCATTTAGTTCTCCTTTTAATCTATTTATAACGTTACTGTTCTTGTAATCTTTATGACTTCTTGCTTTTTATATTTGCTTTGCATAACAAATGGGCGAGGTGCATATGAATCAATTGATTTAATATTTGTAATGCAATATGTAACTTATTAACTTCTATGCTGTTAGTGTACACGTAATTTCTGTAAAACATTTGTATTATTCAAGAATGCTCTCGCCAAACTTTATTTTAAGCAGATCTCCAAATGTTTGTCATATAATCAAATTAACATTTCACTGTGCAATGATGTTGAGGAACATGTATTTATGTTTTTAATTGCTCAGTCTAGTAACATCTTGTTTTCCTTGTAGGAAGATACTTCTTTTGAATTTATATTTTCTTTTAATAAAATGTGAGACATGTAAGAATTGATCAAATCCTAAGGGTGCATATGTTTTTTTTGTTTTTGAAAGTGAGTGCTATGTGAGGAATGATTGTGGATGGGAAAGATAAGTCTAAACAAAGCCAACTTCAAGCAGATGCATTATTCAGTAAACATGTTCGCTCATTACATGTCCTTTGAAGATATACTTTCCAAGAACACTTCAAAACCAATGATGTAGCCTTGTAACTGAAGCTGTATCATCTGACTTGACATGTTCTGTATTGTGTGAGAGATTTATTCGGAAAATATACAGTTTCGCTGAGAATTCATGCAAAATGATATGTCTGTGACGCACTTAGTATTGCATTTTGTTGGGCTTCATAATTCCTAGCAGCGATGAACTAGAAGATATGGTACAGATAAACATCGGGTAACCATGAGAGAAAACATAATTTTAAATATTGCACTATCATAAGGATTCCTAAATCCATGATCTTTCATGTCAAAACCTCTGTGGAATTTGAAATGCAGTCTTTCTCAGATCAGTGCATAGATATTCCAGAACTTGTGTAGAAATCAGTTTCATCAATCAGTTGCAATGGTCATTTGTATTGAGAAATGAAAAGAAAATGAATATTGTTTGCCGTAGGCGATGTCAAGCAAAAGATTTCTAATAGTGATAAGCACACTATTTTTGCCCCTGGGACCCTCTCTATCATTGCAGTCTGGGACCATACATCAGTACATGTACTTCACAAGTACAGCATTCACACTGTAAGAATGGGTGTGGCTCAGGTAATACAGTCATGTATTGTCAGTGGGGAAAGGCTTTACCAAGACTTTCCTCAACCCACAAATTCACACCTCAATTTTGGAAAGAAGGCTAATACCAGAAAAACCTAAAAAGATTTTGCACTGCAAATTCTGCACTCAATGTGGCTAGTTTTAAGATGTGAACATGAGAGAAGATGGAGGTGGGGGGGGGGGGGGGCATTGTCGATTTATTCACTCAAGATGACATGCTCAGCTCTCCACGAAAAGTCTGGTACCAAGACTGCTGTGTTATATAATGTGCTATTGATGAGAATAATGAATATTCGCATTCTGGAAATAAGAACAATAGTGATGCTTGCCTTCATGTGATTGTTTTGTTATGAAATATAACTTTCTCAGGATTCCATATTAGTCATATAGCATGTAGTAGTAGAAGAAGTAGTAGTAGTAGTAGTAGTAGTAGTAGTAGTAGTAGTAGTAGTAGTAGAAGAAGTAGTACTAGAAGAAGTAGTAGTAGTAGTAGAAGTAGTAGTAGCAGTAGTAGTAGTAGATGTAGTAGTAGTAGTAGTAGTAGTAGTAGTAGTAGTAGTAGTAGTAGTAGAAGAAGTAGTACTAGAAGAAGTAGTAGTAGTAGTAGAAGTAGTAGTAGCAGTAGTAGTAGTAGTAGATGTAGTAGTAGTAGTAGTAGTAGTAGTAGTAGTAGTAGTAGTAGTAGTAGTAGTAGTAGTAGTAGTAGCAGATGTAGTAGTAGAAGTAGTAAACATTAGTTTTGATTCTCTGCAGCATGGTATGAATACACGTCTGCTACCATTGCTCTCGGCAGTCTGACTGAGAAGCCTGGAAGCTGAGATTGAGGTCGAAGTTCAAGCTTACAAGTATGTCGCCTGCATCCTGAAGGGAAGTGGGCAGCAGACAGGGACCCAATGAGTGCTGGCTTCCTGGAAAAAGACCCTCTTTCATGGACTGGGAAATCACTCGACCTCCAGACGAACTGCTCAGCAAGAAAACATGAAAAATTGTCACGTCCTACAATGTCCGTCTGTCTGTCTGTCTGTCTGCGTGTCTGCCTGTCTAGCCCAGGAGATGTCAGAATATGGATCGCTGTGATATGTTTTTTGGTGATGATGCAGCTCTTTATGGGATGTTGAGTTTGGGAGATGCTGGGGAAGGAGGTTTCCCTGATCTGGCAGCAGCAACAGCAATATTGTATTTTGAAAGGGTAGCTTAACTGGCTGTAACTCCCAAGATTGTGTTTCTTCCTCTCTCTCTCTCTCTCTCTCTCTCTCTCTCTCTCTCTCTCTCTCCCTCTCTCTCTCTCCCTCTCGCTCTCTCTCCCTTCCCTTTCTAACTTACCCAGTTGGTAGGACACATCTTGCTGATATGTCCGACCAGCAAGTGAGCAAAATAGCATCCTTAAAGATTGTCCGTCCCTTTTGCAAGCTTAAAATTTGAAATCGTCTATCACGATCGTAAATTGAAGAAAGTGTGATTCAAGACCATTTCTAAGAATATAGCATGTTGAAGCTTTCTGTATATGTAACAAATTTCAGCCGTTAAATTTCAAACCGACTTTTTTTCGTACTACGAAAAAAGTATTAGTCTTTGTTACAGTATCTATGTGGATATTACGCATTGTGAAATCCTAATTTTATGAGTAACTACCAAACTTTGGATGTGATTCCTTCCATAGAACAATTTTTTTCATAATGCGTTTTATAATTCAATAAACAGATTAATCAATAAAGCAGATATTTCAACACAAATTGCTAAGAGCCTGAGGTAAAGACTATTAATCAGTCGTTGTTTACGTGCATTATTTGAATTTTCCACTACGTATCAGTTTTAAATTGTGAATATAGAGCTTGCTAACACTTCCCTATATGTTTTGCCAATGTTTCGATGGTTTTGTGGTGATCTGAAAAAGGGACTGGCTGTCTTTAATGGTCATCTAGGAAATTAGATGAGGTGCTAGAATGTCTTCATTAGAAAAAAAAGCACACAAAATGACTCGCTACATAGCCTACCCACATAGCAGCTGATATCCTTCATAATGCAGTGGGGTGTCTGTCTGCTGCACACTATTATGTGTGTGCAAAACTCTGGATGTCCTCAGTCCTCCTTAGGCCGTGTTTATCAACTTTTCAGAAATTTAAACGCGTTTCCAAAGGTCTTTACGAACGCGTTTCCAAACGCGTTTAAAAAACGGTGCGTTTATCAACTCATCGCCCAAGACGAAAACCGGCCTTGTCACCGAAAACATGTGGTTTAAACGCGTTTCAAAACAGCTTTCCGTTTATCTCGCTTCTTTAAACGCGTTTAGGATCGTACAAATTTGCGTGTTTCAAAACAGCTTTCCGAACCACGTAGTCAAAACACCTTTGCGTTTATCAACTCCCTGAAACGGTTTAAAAAAATTAAATGTGTTTGGAAACCTTAATTCTACCAAAAAAAGAGTTGATAAACACGCCCCGAAGACACTCCACAAAACAAAGTGCCATGTAATAGGGGGAAAAGATTTTGCAACCACAGGTTAACCCTCTGTATGGGATTTGTGTGTATTACTTGGCAGGGCCATCCACCTGCAGAAAGGATATGCAGTTGAGGCCAGAAGTTTACATACACCCATGAAATTCAAAGAAAAGCTGATACTTGCCAAAGATGATAAAATTTACTGTATCTTATAAAATATTTATGCTATCATGACAAATTTCATATTAAACAAATTAGTAAGTCATGCCCCTTCATCACATTGCTTTGTCGTCAGGAGCTGAAAAATATTGAGGTGTCATTTTTTTCCCAAAAATCTTCATATTTTAGACAAATTAAAAATAAAAACTTGACAAAAATGTTTCATATTTGTGCTACTTACTTCTCAACACAAACATTTCAGAATTAAAATGTAATATAAATCACAGATTTGACATTTATATATTTCTATGAAACGACGTTTGAACATATAATAATAAACAATAGAATACATTTGCCACAAATATTGATTTTCTTCAAAGAAAATTCCACCTGAAATATAATCCAATCCCAACAGCATTCCAATCATGTGAAAAAGCTTAATACGCTCTTTTATTTGATGCCAAATTTGTCACGGTAGTATATATTTTTCTAAAGATGTAACTTTTACGATGTATGGAAAGCGATCAAATTTGACGTAATTCTAAGGGTGTATGTAAACGTTTGGCCTCGACTGTACCTACCTGCAAATGCCTATCTGAATCATTGGGCTGTTGTTGTGGTCATACAAGGTGGGCATTGGAGACATTCTGCCTTGCTGCTATTTATAAACTTCTCTGTATGGCTGCACTTAATAGGGAGGGTAGCCCTTCTCGAAAAGTCATGAAACTCTGCGTGGATTAGCAGTGTAGTCTAATGATAGCATGTAGGATATTTTATACTCATAGCTTCACAAACATTTTCAGGAAAAGTGAAAGCTGTCCTTGTTAACATTTTCATAGCGACTATGGTCTATTCCTAGACGGTATTGCACCAGGTCAGTAGCACACTGTTGGCCTCAAGGCATCACTGTGGTGTGGAAGGCCATGAAGTGCGCTGTTGGATCTCTAGGCTACAGGAGCAATTTAGCTTGAATGCTAATTCAAAACTCAACTGGAAATATAGTGATCAATATAATTCCATATATTTCAAGTCAGTCTTCAGTTCTGATATTGTGATTGAAGTTCTTCTTAAGTATTTTCTTTAATGTTTCATGGTCATTTTTTTATGACCTGCAAAAGGGCCGCCATTCCTTTGCTGTAGGGCACTAGGAAGATATCAACAAGGAGGTAAAGGAAATTATTAAGGCAAAGGCATTTGTTAACGGATGTGCAGATTTGTTGCAGATGCACCAAAGCAGCATTTTTACATCATTACAAGGAAATTTGCCCATTGTTTTGAAATGTTTGAAAATGACAATTCCACCCTTGCCTCTGAAGGAATGGACATTCTGGCACAAACCATCTCACATGATGGGTCTGTTGTTGCTTGGGATGGTCTGGCAAGCTCCAGATTAGCAGGATTGGATCCACAGGAAGGATCTATTCTGAAGGAGGTGCTTTCAGCTTGCTAATGTAGTAAGGTGTCAAACAGGGTGCCTACAAGGGACACAAGTGTGTCCATCCAGTTTGGATTACTTTGCATAAATTCTAGACAGTCTGGTGTGGTTTCTCCCCAAACCTTGTGGTCAGGATGACCTCAGCGGCCTTCCTGCACCCCTTCAGTCACCCTGGCTTGGCCCCCATTGTGCTCCCCCCCTAGCCGCTCCTCGTCACCCCAGCCCAACATGGAGTTCCTAGAAACACGTCCCTCACCTCACACTCCACTCCACAGCTGTGCCCAAGAGGTTGAGAGAACAAATGGATCCTTATAGACCAAGCCAAGGTCGCTCAACACAATCTCTTTTGTTCCATGCTATTATTGTCCCCCTATTAAGTGGTTATCTATACTTTTACAGAACCACATTATCTGTTGTTTCAGGCAATTATCATCCCCCTTATACATGGGCATTAAGATTTACTGACGGACGTTTTCTTTTGTTTCAGACTGCTGTTGTTCTCATGTACGATAATCATTTAAGGAAACTTGCCTCTGTTTCATTTTCTCTTTTTCCTCAGTCTCCCCTTCTATTTTTTTGAAAATGTCCATTTTCTCAAACGGATATATACCATTTGTACCTGTGCATTTGATATATCATTAGAAATTCAACACATGTGTTTACTCACATACCTGTATGAAAAGATTTGTTCCTTCATAAAAAACATCAATTAGGGCAAGTCATGAAATTATAAATCACACTATATATGGGATGTCACAAAATTAAAACTTTAACAAGTCATAACTTTCTTATCCTTTGGCAGATTTTTGTCAACCTTCACTTGTATGTTGCTTTAATTTTCTTGCCATTGTTATAAGCAATTTAACTTCAATGTGGACTTTCTCTTTACTCTATGCATTGCTATATTTTACTCAAACCCACACACTTGCCAATCAGTCAGTCATAGAGTGACTATGAATCAATGAATCTGAAACTGAAACTGAAACATAAATGTGTGCTTCTAAGTGGACCATGTCTTCATTTGTAATATTTTTAAAAATCCCTTTTCCCTCCAAAATGCCTCGATGCTTTATTGCTTTTATAATATAATCTTAATTCCCATTAAACCTTTGTGTGCTTGACAAAGTACTGCTCTATGGGATATGTGTGCATTATTTGTGCAAAAATGCACACATGACGTGTCAAGTTTAAAGCAGCATCGTTGTAACTAAACAAAACTGAATGTGCCTTAAGAATTAACAGTCATAGGAAACTCATTAGAGCATTTACAGTTTTTTGTCTTGCTAACATCTAAATGTACATATAGTAAATAGTTATATCGCCCCAATACACTTCGATGTATGTGCTATTGTTTATACTTTTATATCATACTATTCATGATCCATCCAACAACCTTGTTTGTAAACACCCAAACACCCCCACTACCCCCTACCAACCCCTCCTATTGACATTTTTAGTGTTACAAGAGAGGGGCGGGGGCCTGGGGAGGGGTGTCACTTTGCCCCCCTGAAAGAACTTTCTCCGCAGGAGGGTACCCCCCAGCGCATTCTGAGAAATCCTTTGAAATGAACCCCCTAGGTGCTATTATTCCACTCTGTTTCATATTGATTTCCATGCATGCCCTGACACCATTGCTTTGGAAAATTGTTCTTTTGTGCTGGGTCTACCCCAGACACCCCTAGGAATGAGCAGACAGGGGAAGGGGCTGAGTGTTATCAGCAGAATTACATGTATATGTTAAACACAGACTCAGACTCATACATGTTCACAGACTCAGTAGTGTTTATATGCGACATCACCTAGAACACAGCCTCATCATGTTTAACTAACATTCAAATAAGAAATACAAGTTCTCACGTACTTCCGAGTGTTTAAAAAAACATTGACATGTTTGATTCATAATTTTTTAAAGCTCTTCATAGTCTTTATTTGCCAGATGCAGTTGTTTACAGATTCAATTGTGTTCATGACTTGTAGATCATAGCCTAAAACCTAGGCTGCCCATGACAGTCTCATCACATGCAGACCTTATATCACAAATGCAAGTCCTCACATTCTACCAGCTGAAACTTAAAAAAAAAAAAAAACAATGACACTTTTGATTGATACTAATATGAAGGTTCCATTTCAAATTATGTTGAGATGGACACACTGAAAAACTGAAGGAAGTCATTCTTAGTAATAAGTGCTCATTTTATGACACATCATCAATTAATGTGCTTGCATTTTTTTCTCTGTATTTGATTAGATGTTTACTTTTTGTCTCGCCCACCGGAGGTGAAGGCGAGACTAAGGGATCCAAATGGCGTCCGTCCGTCGTCCGTCCGTCGTCCGTCCGTCGTCCGTCCGTCGTCCGTCGTCCGTCGTCCGTCACAAATGTTAAAGTTTACCTGCAAGACTCTCTTTTGACAAATAACTTCACATAGGTTGCTTGGATTACAACCTAACTTGGGTCATAGATGCACTAGGGGTACCTTCATGTTATGGTAACGTTGGAGGTCACAGGATAAGGTCAAAGGTCATTTGAGGTCATACGTTAAAGTTTACCTGCAAGACTCTCTTTTGACAAATAACTTCACATGGATTGCTTGGATTACAACCTAACTTGGGTCATAGATGCACTGGGGGTACCTTCATGTTATGGTGCCGTTGGAGGTCACAGGATAAGGTCAAAGGTCATTTGAGGTCATACGTTAAAGTTTACCTGCAAGACTCTCTTTTGACAAATAACTTCACACAGGTTGCTTGGATTACAACCTAACTTGGGTCATAGATGCACTGGGGGTACCTTCATGTTATGGTGCCGTTGGAGGTCACAGGATAAGGTCAAAGGTCATTTGAGGTCATACGTTAAAGTTTACCTGCAAGACTCTCTTTTGACAAATAACTTCACATGGATTGCTTGGATTACAACCTAACTTGGGTCATAGATGCACTGGGGGTACCTTCATGTTATGGTGCCGTTGGAGGTCACAGGATAAGGTCAAAGGTCATTTGAGGTCATACGTTAGAGTTTACCTGCAAGACTCTCTTTTGACAAATAACTTCACATAGGTTGCTTGGATTACAACCTAACTTGGGTCATAGATGCACTGGGGGTACCTACATGTTATGGTGCCGTTGGAGGTCACAGGATAAGGTCAAAGGTCATTTGAGGTCATACGTTAAAGTTTACCTGCAAGACTCTCTTTTGACAAATAACTTCACATAGGTTGCTTGGATTACAACCTAACTTGGGTCATAGATGCACTGGGGGTACCTCCTCTATTGTGCAACTGATTATCATCCTGTTTTGTCTTTGTCTAATCTAATAGAACTTGGTGGAGGCTTTTTATTCCATCTCAAAGAAGGGGGAAGGTGGGGGAGGGGGAGTAGAAAGAGGAAGTAGCATTGCGTGAAATAGCCCTTCTCATTTATGGAATGTTACATTCTATGGCAGATATTTCACAATCAGCCAGGGATACAATTCTTTTGCGTAGCAACGGAGATCACGATATTTCTGGTTATTTTCGCAAGTGGGCGAGACACAATATTGCTAATGCCTTGTTTGACAAGTAAGGACTGTGTGTGTTAGATAATTGATTCAGAAGAGAACAATACCATTAGTGCACCACATCTGCCAAACGATAGCATATCTCAGGAAGGCTTGGGTATCCTTCACTATTTATTACTCGTGGTAACAATGCTAAGTCTCGCAGGATTTATTTGGAATAATTGACTCACTTCACCATCTGGAGGTGACAACAAATCTAAATAACTGCCCAGAGTAAGATTGTCAAGTTTAGCTTCATGAATGATTCATGATTCTCCTGCCTGATGCCAAGGCAATAACTAGATATCCCACGATCCAATTTCAACCACAACAAAGATAGATCACTACATTCAAGGAGACACATCATGAGAGTTAAGGCGAAGTCCTTGGGAGGTCAAAGGTCAATGATCATTACCTTGTTAAGCATTACTCATGTAGTTAAATTTATGGATGTTTTGGGGCCTAGTAATGAGTTATTCCATTAACCTGTACCTAACACTGGTATATCAGTACTTGGAATCCACTTTGCATGCATTGGTTGTGCAAACCTCAAGGTTTCCGGTTGTCAGGAGCAGCCTTTGTTAAACTGGTGTGCATAAAATTTGAATATTTTAGTAAAACGGTCTATTGAAACTAGACAAAAGCTCACAAAGAAGGAAAGGCATATTTTTCCCATTGTGTAAAGTCAAATTGCTATAATTATGTTGGCAAGCAGACAGCCAGGAATCTGTATACAATGTTTGTTGCTGCTGTTATATATATAGAACAAACCTAATGCAAAGTATGTCATGCTTGCTAAGCTAAGTAGCCTTGGGTTGTAGTTGTTTTTCATGTGAAATAGAGTGAGCTGAATTACTGACAGAACCATTTTCCTGCAGCAGGTTTTTATGGAACTCTTGCCAAAGTTCATAGGATTAGAGAGCCATCTAGTGGTGAGCTTTAGACACACCTATCACTCGTGTGTATAGACCAGGGGCCACATTCATGAACGCTTACTAGCCTAATTAGTTACTAATATGCATTCAGCTACATACAGTTTTAGTAACTAACTAGGCTAGTAAGGTTTCATGAATTAAAGGGAATATACTGTATTGGGAAGACAAAAATGCCTTTAAAAGGTGATCGTGAGCAATTTTCTTGCCAATGGTCTTAAATTCATGTATTGTCTATTTTAGAAACTTGCTGAAAGTTATTTGCCATAGAATTATCCACATTTGTAGTAATTAGTGATTAAATCACAAATCTTCAAATTGTTTGGGCTGAACATTTTGAGGATTTGTGATTTAATCACTAATTACTCCACATGTGGATCATATGAGGGCAAGTAACTTTCAGCAAGTTTCTAGAATGGACAATACATGAATTTAACACCATCAGCAAGAAGATTGCTCGCGATCACCTTTTGAAGGCTTTTTTGTCTTCCCAGTACAGTATAATACCTTTAAGGGAACTGCTTTTAAGCCTGATTGTCAACCATGACTTTCATTTTACCCGATGGGGATTTTGTCTTTTCCCATGGTTTCTCATTTCTTTTGTTCATTTGGAGGGATCTTCCAGAGTGATATGCAAGCTTTGGGCTCAATTGTTCATGGCTCATTAACTCTGTAGGAAGTGGACGATTTGCGTTCTCCATGAAATCCCAGTTTGAGTTCACCTTTCATATATATTTCGTAGAGGTTATATTCCAGCTGGGAGTCACATTCACTGTCATTTATTATAGCACTAGCTGAAAAAAAAAATATTTTGAAAAATGACATTTCTACAAAATATGTTTGAATTGATCAGGTTCCAAAATGTCAAAACAAGTAAGTTTTAAGAAATTTCCAGGGCAGGAAAAAACGTGACTTTTGTTTGCTATCTAAAGTACTCTCACCACTGAACGACAATGTCTACATGGAAATCTGATTAGCAGAGGAGAGCTTTCAAACAGTTAAATAAAAAAGTTCACATTCGGAGAAAACCCGAAGGTAAGCACACAGTGAGTGTGATAGGCTGTGCTGTGCTGGGCTGCACCGAAAGTACAGCAAGATAATTCCACTCTCAATCACACACACTGCTTGATACACTTTATCTGGGTGCTGGAAATAGATTTCTGGTGGGGCGGTTTTACTTCATGTCGTTTGCTCTTTGGCTAAGTGTTTTCCGAGAAAGGATACTGGTGTACTATTCAATCTGTGTGGTATAATCGTGGCATTTGCTTTATGTGAACCAGGGCTACATCTGGAATACAGGAAATGTTTCCTCTTTTTTTTTTTGGCTGGCGATGCAAAATATAAACAAAATCTCCTCCCCTCTTTCTGTAAAGCCTTTCATGCCAGAGAAAAGATGAAAGACTTGCCTGTTTGATTTAGATGTACAAACAGTGAAGAATGGAACCAGTCACCACAGCAGTTCCTGTACCATGAACATAATAATACTGCTATTATTACCGATGCACGTCGGTAAGCAAGTTTCCAGTGAGCCGTAAAAGCACTGTTTATATACACCCAAAAACCCGTAATATTGCAGTGTTTTGGACAGCTGGACTCTCTCCAAACCAATGGCGACATGTTCCGCTCATGCGATTAGCAACCCGCATGCCAGAGCGTGATGCATAAGGCGCAACATTTACGGATATTTTGTGGACGCAGTTTATAAGATTTGCAGCAATATTGCGGTATTATTACTAGGTTTCGATATGCAAAATAGCCGCAAAAAAAGCAGAAAAAGGAGGAAGCAAATACTGCATTATTTGAGTGATTCCTGTTCATATGCGCAGCCATCGGTAATGAATCTGCAAAATTGCCGCAAATGTGAAACCTTTTTTTGCGGATAGGCGGTGTATGTGAACGGGGCTCATGAAACATACATGTAGGCCATGTTATGAACTCTTGTTCAGCCTAGAAACAAACATGGTTTCATTCACGTCTTATATGTTCATACAATAACATGCAAACCATTTTTACATGCACAAAGTGGTGTTGTGCTTCCATATGTGTTAGAGTCAGTAATCGGTACTGATGTACAAATTTGTAAATGCAACTATTCAGACCTGGGCCTTGTCTTATGATGAAATGCGATTGGTCATGAACTGACTTGCGATTGGTATCAATTGTAACTGTAAAATAGAGATAAGGGATTGAACATGCATACGATTCCGTTCAGTCGCAACTCTTTATGAGCTGGGGCCCTGATCCTAGGTTGCAGGCTTCTCCCCTTCACACCATGCTGCAATAAACAACCGCAGATGAAACTAATGAACCAGCCTTCTGGGGCCTTATGCATGAAACTTTACCAAGCTTAGCTAGTTGGAAATGTGCATTCAGCTACTTGCTTCGCGATGAACATTTCATGAATATGGTCCCAGGTGCTTAGCCAATGTGCCCAGACTAGCATGGGGATATAAATCTGCAACCTCGGACCTAGAGTAGCAGATCTCAGCACATAATCTAATCTATTGTATAATATTCAATGTCTTATACAGATTTTTCCTGTCAAAATGAACAAAAGAAACTTAGTATTTTATTGAATTTGCATAATGATTTCAGCTGATATAGTCAATTTTGACTGACTGCCATAGGTAAAAATTAAAGCAACAATAACCTTCAAAAAGCAAAAGCTTGCTTTACGTGGATCGTAGCACATTCAAAAAGGTTGCTTACCCCCAAGGCAAGGTAATGCGCAAGGTGAAGCTGAGGCAAGGTAATGGGCAAGGTGAAGCTAATGCATGGATAGGCTTTCCTCTATCAGGACAGATGTTGTCCCAGTTTTGTTTATAAATACGGATTCTGAGAAATATGCTTTTCAATCGACATTCAAATGATAATTAAAAAACGCCAGCCTTAGATTGAGAGTGAAGGACGGTTGTGGTAAACATGACAGGCCCTCAACTCATGGTAGAATACCTCTGCCTTCATTGTGAGTCTGGATCTGGTTCAATGTCAAATGTGATTTGACTTTGAGATTATTCCTTCCTTAATCCTGAAAGTGAAATCAAATGAGAATGAAACCTGTCTGTGGTCACTGTAGAATGACTCTGACGTGATTGTGGGGTCACATGATTTTTACCACTAACTGCGCCTTACCCTTGAAATCACCAATAAAGCACTGGAAAAAAGAGGCAAAGTAACCTGAGTTTCTTTCATGCATTTGATACTTTCATGTTTTCATACTTTGGAAAAAAATGGTCGAAAGTTGTGTCTTCCATTCTGTACCAAAATACAAGAAAAATAGTGAAAAATGAAATATGCCTTATTACCATTTTGCTATTGCAACATCATAACACTTTATATCTTTCTGAAGATTAGAAGAGTCAAATTACTTAAAATACACAAGAGCTTATCAAGTAAATTTGTAGTACTCATTCAAAAATAGATATTGTAACCCGCTCAGGTGATATAACGTGAGTAACCAAAAAAACAACTTTGTTTTCTGAGAGAAAAATTCTTCAGGAGTAATCGTGGAATAGCCCCCCTGGAATTTCAAAAAGCGACCCTCACAGCTTTGGGCAGTGTATCGGTTTTATGACACGAGGGCCTGTCTTAAAATGACTTGCAATTGATTGCAACTTCACCTATAATTGATATCAATCGTAACTGTACATGAGAGCTAGGGGTTTGGACTTGCGATCTATGCGACTTAAAATCAATCGCAACCAGGAGTTAAAAAGGCCCCTACAAATATTCATATTTTCTCCTTGGTGGTAGGCAGAAAAGCTGTTTATGGGAAGTGTGTAAATAGCCTCTCTATGAAGCCACTTTGTGAGATAATGGTGTCATTGCCCTGAGCTCTATTTCCCCATCTATTCTCCCTACTAGTAATATACTATATCAATACTCTGTCAGATAAGCAGACCATCTACTGATGTTATGCAATTCAAGGCAATGAATCCCTTTTGCAGATCAAACTATTAAATTGATTGTCCTAAATTTGAAAGTGGAAGAAAAAATTGTTTAAACTTCCCTCAAAATGTTATTATGGAAATTGGCTCTGTGCGTAATTATATTTAATGTTACATTTTTAGATGATTTTTGGACAATCCTTGACAGCCTGAATGTCAGGCTATGTGGTTATAGCACAGATAATTTCATTTGTTTGAGAATTGGAGCTTGCACTGCAGTGATATACGCTCCGTGTGTGTGTGTGTGTGTGTGTGTGTGTGTGTGTGTGTGTGTGTGTGTGTGTGTATCTTTGCCTGTTGTACTTCAGACCATAAGCACAATCCCATTATGTCACTCAAGCAGAAAGCTAATATTTGCTCGCAGATTAGGGGGAACTTCTCAGAATTCCAGGGCCTCCATGTTGACAGTTGGGTTGCCAATTTTTCTTATGTTGGGAATGTGTTGGAAACTGCAGTGTGTATTGTTTTGAATGATGACCTACTTTGTGACTTTTGAGAACAGGCCTCATGTGTAGCCCTGTAGTCATATTTTAAAGGGTTACTAAATTAGACAAATGACTTCCCACTAATCTATGTAAAATTATCCACTAAAACGAATTTCACATTCGTTTGCCACAATAAAGTTTCATCTTGACGAAAATTTGAAAACACGCACTCCTCCAAGTGACGTCAGAGATGTCAACAATAGACCATTTTCGTAATGTTTTCACAACTTTCCCCCTAACTTTGTAGTAACTCGTTATTGCATTCACCTGTATCTTGTCATTCAGCTTTGGGGTTCCGATTGGTAATGTATTTGTTTGATTGAACAAAATTTGCATACATAACGAAAAAAGTTGATTAGAAATTATTGTTGACTTCTGTACAATCTAATCTTAACGGTAGAGTCTGTTATGGCCTGTGACTCCTCTGACGTCACTTGGAGGTGTGCATTTTTTTTTCAAATTTCTCGTCAAAATGAGACTTTAATTATTGCGGCAAACACAACTGAAATTTGTTTTTAGTGGATAGTTTTACATAGATCAGTGGGAACTTATTTTTCTAATTTAGTAACCCTTTAGGTGGAAAAGGAGAGGAGAGGAGAAGAAGGAGAGGAGAAGGAGAGGAGATTGAGAGGAGAGGGCAAGGAGGAGAAAGAGGGAAGAAGAATGAGAGTAGATGAGAGAAACAGGAAGGACAACCTGATGTCACATCATAGGGGTAAAGATCCTTGTGGATACAGATTGCCATATTCTGTATACGCGCACGCACGCACACACACACACACACACACACACACACACACACACACACACACACACACACACACACACACACACACACACACACACACACACACACACACACACACACACACACACACACACACACACACACACACACACACACACACACACACACACACACACACACACACACACACACACACACACACACACACACACACACACACACACACACACACGCTCAAACACACACACACCTTCAAACACAAGTAAACAACCCTATATTCCTGAAGGCCCAGTATAGTGCCCGACCATAGCAACATGCTCATGGATTAATATTTTTAAAATATTATCATGAATCTGTTGTTTCCTACCACAACAATCACTAACCATTGTGTAAAATACAATTGATACAATCACCTTGGAATCTGTTTGCTCAGATTAAACACCCCTTGAGGTCTATTTTAGGCCACAATGTTCATCAAAGAATCAGAGTTCAATGGGCTAATGGGCTGTATGATAATACTAGCATCACATTCATGAAACATGTGCAGATGGATATTCCTGGTAGAGTAAACATCAAGTAAATGACCTTTGGGCTCATTCAGTCAACCATGTCAATGGCTCTGTTTTTTTGCAAAAGAATCATTATCTTATCACCAACCAGCCAAGAAATGTCTCTGATAACGGCATTGATCTCATTTCTTAGTTTGTAACATTCGCGATAAGTTTATTAGACCAAGGGTCTGCAGGTAGTGATTTCTAGTTTCAAACAACTTGACAAAAGAAGTCAGTGTAAAATATTCATGGTACACTACAGCTCAAAGGAATTGGTATAGGGAAAGGGAAAGGGAAGAAAAGAAAGGAACCACAGTTTAAAACCGCGGTATATTTTGTCCAGTTCCGCATGAAACACGATGCTTTCCACAATTTTAGACCGCGGTATTTTTGTCCACTTCAGCATGAAACTCGATGCTTTAGCCTAAAAAGCATCGTGTTTCATGCTGAACTTGACAAAATATACCACTGCTTAAAACTGCGGCTCCTTCCCCTTCTTCCCTTTCCCTATGCCAATTCTTTGAACTGGAGTGTAAGGCTAATATAAACCTATTAAAGAGATAGTTCACCCTGAAATTAAGTTGGTTGTTGTATACAATTGTTTTTGAAAACATCATTTTTTTTCAAAATGATATGCATCCTTGCATTTGATACATTATTAGAAACACATTTTTACACACTTATCTCTATGATAAAAATCAATCTATTGTCAAAATCAGAAAAAGAATACTTTATGGAATCATACAGCACACAACATATGGGAGAGCATCTTGCACATGACATCACAAGACTAAAATTTAAAAAAAAACAATAACAGATTTTTTTCATACCTTTACTTGTATGTTTCTTTCATATTTCTTCTTTTATTGGAACCAAATAAACTTCAGAGTGGATTCTCCCGTGAACAGTCACAGCCCAATATTATAGGAAATATGTAGCAGGTAGCTGCTCAACATTGTGTAAATATAGATTTTTACAGACCTTTTTGGGCCTGGGACCAACCTTGCGTGTAATCATTCAATAACGAGGCCAGGTTCAAACCTCCAACCTTTGTCAGTGTTGTAGTTCCAGTTACTTGGATTACAAGTACACACCACCAACATTAGTGTTGATGAAGGTTCCAGTAGTCGTTACCACTGCTGTCCCTAATTAAACAGTCATTCTTCTACGTACTTTGTTACACAATTCCAAGGATACACCAAAATGTATGGAATGGTATCCCTGGGGCATGCTGGGAAGGGATGAACCATTGAGATGTACAGTATGTAGACCAAGGCTCTCTACGTCTGTGTTTGCATATTGCAGGGGTATTATTTGGACAGCAAATGGAACCTACCAGAGTTCTGAGAAAGTGTCTTCTGTCAACATGCAGCCATCAATGGCTATCTTAGACTTTAGAGAAAGAGGTAGGGCACTGGATTTTAGTGGGCGCGAAGATGGGTCTTGGTTTTAGAGTAAATAAATATTCCAGTACTCCGGTGCTAGAGTATTTATCATTGTCTTCTGCTGATAATCCCTTAGCCTTAATTCTAGAGGCTTTTGCAAGTTGTTTCTTTTTTAATACAATCTGGACACCAAGACAAGGAGAAGGAGAAGGAAGGGGGAAGAGAAGGAGAGTGAAAGGAGAAGAAGAAAGAGAAGGAAAGAGAATGAAAGGCAGAGGAGAAGAAGAGGGGTAGGAGCGGGGAGGAGGGGATTGGAGGAGAAGGACAGGGGGAGGTCAGGAGGAGAAGAGGGGAGGGGAGGGGAGCCCCTGTGTAATTGTTTATCTGTGCCCAAAGTGCAGACCCATTTCAAAATTGTGTGTGGAAGAATATATTATAAACGCTAGTCTCTGCATTGAGACCCATTCATTCACACTTATTGAATGATTCATGATTGACTAACAAAGGATTTTGTCAATACAATTCATTTAAATTCCTCAGCCCTCCGCTTTTTTCTTGTAAATAACTTCCCGTACTCAACCCAAGAGTTACCTGCTTTTGGAAATTTGGAATTTTACCAAAAAAAATTTTGAGCTTCAAGCTCAGCTTTTGAAACCTTTCAGTCCCATAGGCAATGAACTGTGTTGTTACTGACATTGGATTATCACTGCTTGTTACAGACAGGGTCAAATATGTGCGTGCTCAGTCTTGGTAGGACCGAATATTCCCAGACAAGCCCAGATTTCACATAAGGGAGAATTCTATGCCATAGAGGTGTGATTTTTTTTTTTATGACTTCTTGTTTTTGTTGCAACCTACTTCATGTTGAACCTGAATTATATTTGCACATCTAAAAAAAAAACCTTTTGCATGTATAGGACATACATGATGATGACAAACAGACCAAGGTGCAAAAAGAGTAAATTGTCACATGACATTGATCAAAGCCATTGGCAAGGAAAGTAGAGCTCACCTTCTAAGAATCTAATGCCTGGATTCAACAGCATATCTTCTGTAAACAAACATGCATATCTAAAGTCTTTAACTCAGAAAGCCCTGGGATACTGCTACTTATTTTGTTGCCTTTTAAAAGTTAGATATCTATTTTCATTATGTTTTCTTTGATTCTCCTGCAGCCAAATCAGAAGGAGACAACAAACATAAATGTTACAGTCCTTTACCGAGAAAGCCCCAGTAAACCAGTACTCAGTTTGCTTCCTCTTTAAAATTAGATATTTAGTTCCCTTTTGTTTCCTTCATTTTACCCAGAGCTAAATCAGGAAGAGGAAGAGAAGGGAGGCAACGAAAATACATACCTAAGTCCTTTACTCAGAAAGCCGTGGGATGCCAGTACTCACTTTATTGCCTTTTGAAAATTATATATTTTTTTTCTCCTTCTTCATTTGATCAACCCAGAGCAAATTCAGCAGGAGATGGGGCAACAAACAAACAAAACTTTACATTTACATTACACATACATTTACTCATACATTTACACATATATTTACACATACATTACACATACATTTACATACATTTACACATACATTTACATATACATTTACTCAGGAAGCCAAGAGTTTTCTGGTACTCAGTGAGTTGCCTTTTTAAGTTAGATATCTATTTTCCCTTTTGTTTCATCCTACCCAGAGCCAAATCAGGAGGGGGAGGAGGGGGATCCTCAGCCCAGCAACCCCCACCCAGAGACCAGCGCCACCCAGCCTCCAGGGAACCCCACCCCCAGCAGGGCGAGCGGTCAAAGGGGCAGTCCGACGGCCAGCATGGAGGTAAAGGGCTTGTAAACTCTCTTGGCAGTATGATTGCATTCATTGTCATTTCAGGCAGTAGAGTTCTATGTAAGTCACACCTGAATAGAAAGACCACTTAAGGGAGACCATGAATATTGTTTTCATGAGCAGGTAGTCTTTATGTACAGGTTATCTTCATGCAGGTTCCAATTCAAAACATTAATGAAAGGAAACAACAAAAGTTGTCTTTACAGGGAGATGGTCTTTTTATATATATATATATATATATATATATATTGTGAAAGAAATTGATGAAGAGAACAATGGTAGGCGTAGCTTAAAGACAGCCAGTCCCTTTTTCAGATCACCACAAAACCATCGAAACATTGGCAACACATATAACGAAGTGTTAGCAAGCTCTATATTCACAATTTGAAACTGATACGTAGTGTAAAATTCAAATAATGCACATAAACAACGTCTGATTGATAGTCTTTACCTCAGGCTCTTAGCAGTTTGTGTTGAAATATCTGCTTTATTGATTAATCTGTTTATTAAATTATAAAACGCATTATGAAAAAAAATTGTTCTATGGAAGGAATCATCTCCAAAGTATGGTAATTACTCATAAAATTAGGATTTCACACACGCATAATAATCACATAGATACTGTAACAAAGACTAATACTTTTTTCGTAGTACGAAAAAAGTTGGTTTGAAATTTAACGGCTGAATTTTTTTTACATATACAGAAAGCTTCAACATGCTATATTCTTAGAAATGGTCTTGAATCACACTTTCTTCATTTTACGATCGTGATTGACGATTTCAAATTTTAAGCTTGCAAAAGGGACGGACAATCTTTAAATCAAGGTTCCCCAGAGCTATCTAACCTTTGGAAAAATTGGTGATGCCGAAAAAATGTCTCTGCCGGGAATGGAACCCGGGCCCCTAGCTTTGAACGCTGGTGCCTTAACCACTAGACCACAGAGACGGGTTAGTGGCTAAGGCGACCCCGATCCGATTGACCGTCAGATTGACAAATTCTCGACACTATACCAATTATAATTTCATTTGTTGGGTGCATATATATATATATATATATATATATATATAGGTGGTCACTAAAGCAGCCTTCACTCAATGTGAAGGTACCCCTGATTAAACAATAAAGTGAACAGAAATCAAAATAATTTTTGCAATGATGTTGCCTATCATTGCAACTTTTATCTAAATGACATAATACCATATAAACATAAAAAATTGATGTACAGTGACACTGTCTAAATATACACACACAAAATAAAGATGTTTTACATTGTTAGGTAGATGTATTCAGTTCAATTCAATTTGGGTTTATTGATAAAAAGCATACTTAAAAAGAAAGTCTGGAGACTTCTAACATTCAGTCTACAAATAAGATACAATCATATATGATGCACATAACAGATAACTAAAAAACGTGAACATTATTGTAACAGACTAACGGACTAGCAAATAATTATAAGGTTTGAATTCGATTGGCGATTGTTTATAGATTGTTTAAAGAAAGTCTGGACTCTTATAGCATTCAGTGTACAAATATAATACCATATATACAAATATATTATTTATTAATTAAAAGAACAGTTTAACGAGCTTGGGCTAGTTAAGGGAAGCCTATGGGTCTCAGTTATGCATGGTTCTTTCATCATGATTATGAAAAAGAGGGAATTTTTTTACACTGGAATAGAGGTCACACAGCAATCAACACAACTTTGAGGTCAAAGCTGGATTTTTAACACTTAAACATTTCAATTCAATTTACTCCACCTCCAATAACCTTCCATTGTCACAATAATTGTCATGATCTGCTGGGGCCATATTCATGAAACTTGACTAGCCTAGTTGGTTACTAAAAATGCACGTAGCTGAATGCATTTTAGCAAGTAATTAGGCTTAGTAAGGTTTCATGAATATGGCCTCTGTTCACTAGCCTCCCCTACCTACCTTTCCATGATCACAAAACTGCACAAATTTCCGGCAAATTTGGGATGTTACGAAAGCACATCATGATTTCATGATAGGCGTAGTGTGATTTGAAGACTTACTGGTAGTACATTTCATGCATTATACATAACAATGTGATGCTGCATGGTTTCCGGCTCATTAACTCGCTAATCATTTAATAGAGCATATCAACTACCATGAAATTAACTCTCATATCCTATGGATTTATTGTGGTTTCAATGTCTAATCATAATTATATATAATTCGTCTAGCATTTCATGTATCTACAGTCAAACCTGTCTTAGTGGCCACCTGTCTATAGCAGCCAACCTGTCTGTAGTGGCCACTAAAAAAATTCCCCCGGAGAGAGATCATGTGTTAAAGAACCTGCCTATAGCAGCCACCTGTCTATAAAGGCCACAATTTTGGTTTCCCTTGGGTGGCCACTATAGACAGGTTTCACTGTATTTGTACATTTTATGCCTGGCATATATAGTGCACGTAGAAGAGGTTGCAGTCACATACAATAGAGCATTCTTTTTGTCCACTACAATTGTTTTTATATCATATGGTAGATAGTCAATCTGCCTATTGCAAATCACATTCTTCAGCCATATTGTCTAATTCTGATCATGGAGAAAAATTTAAAATGCATTTGCTGGGCTACTTTAAAGCTTGCTATCATGATTCTGGTGATTCATTCCTGTGGTCTTGAAGTCAAACAAGAATAAGCCCTGGGGTCATGGTAGAGTGATTCTTGTATGACTCTAGGTCCCATTATCAGTTCCTATACCATCCCTTACTTACCATCTGAAAACAAAATTCAACATACTTGTATTTGGGTCTGTCTACAGTAAAGGGATATTTTTGGCACCACTGAATCATTTGAAATTATGACCACCTTGCACTACCAAAATATAACAGAGTGTTGAATTAATTTCTTCTAAAATAACTTCAGCTAAAATCCTGCTCTGAATGTTCATTTATTATATATTTCTAAACTAAGCCTGTACAAATTTGTCATAGCATGTTGGTAACGGGACAGATAAGTGTTACAAACTCGTCTGTCCCGTTACCAACGTGCTATGGCAAATTTGAACAGGGCAAATTTTCTGAAGCGTACAAAACCTTGTAAAGTGCAAATCAATACATTTCTCTGATATTGTATTTATTTAAGAGACAAAAAAAAATGGAATTTAAGAGATTTGTGCAAATGTTACAGTAAATGTAACAGAAATGTACCCATTACTGTATACAGGCCCATTTCAATTTAATACTACAGCGTACTTGATGCAGAACTGCATGTTACATTACAGTAATTGCCTGTGTTGTGTGTGCCAGACGTGATATTTACAAGCATTTTTTTTTTACTGTATGGTTGTGTTATGTTTTGTTACGGTTGGGTTTATTTAGCTGTGAATTCTTATGGCAACAATTTCAGATACTTGTGACTGTCTGATCAATTTTTTTAGAATGTTAGTTTCTTATTATATCACTATACTCTAAAATGAATTCCAGCTGTTCTTGCTTGCATGCAGTCTCTTTTCACAAATTTTCACTTGTTTTCAAAGATGGATGTTTTTACATTGTGATAATTAATTTTATTTCCCAGATGAAATTACACAAATTTATGACTGGCGATCATTTTCTAAAAACTGAAGTACCTCACTGCATCAAAGAAGGCAAAATAGAACAAGAGTTAACTTTGCCCCTCAACGCACACCAGTGTTGTTTTGAAACCATTTTTATTTTTCTTCATAATTATTTTTCTTGGAACAATTAATTTTTATTTCCTGGACGAGGTTGAAAAAATATGTGACTGTCTGGCCATTGTTTCCGTCTGGTCACCTCACATTGAATACGTAACCTATATTAGTTTATTTGCAGCTGATTCGACAGAGCAGCTGGCAGAGAAGACTAAGCAGCAAGCCTGCTCTGTCTGGATCTGAATTCCCTATTTTACCTGTTGCTTTTCTAGACAAGTTCAATCCAATTCAATTCGAGAAAGGTTTATTGGTATGAATTCTAGCTGCCATGGCTGAATTACAGTAATTTACATCTTGTATGTACAGTCAGAAAGCACAGAAATAGAAACAATCATACAGTGTCAATAAATAAAAAAAATCAATTTGGGTATGTAACAAGTAAAAGGATCAAATGAAAGGTGACATCTATCAGTAAATTACATGAATGTTATGACCATCACACAGAAATATCAAATTACCTAATTCAAATACAGGGAGTATAAAATTAATTTGAAATGCAAACAACAGTTGGTACAGATATTCATACAAGAATACTAGAATGCACTGTGCATTCATCTCTGAAGATTTGCCCTTCGACATACTCTTCACTTCATTACATGTGTTCCCCTCCCACCTATTCCATTCATAATGTATA
This sequence comes from Arbacia lixula, assembly GCA_963669155.1. Lineage (NCBI taxonomy): Eukaryota > Metazoa > Echinodermata > Echinoidea > Arbacioida > Arbaciidae > Arbacia > Arbacia lixula. The sequence goes on from OZ022579.1 coordinate 7,384,748, forward strand.
GGTGTTATTACTGGAGAGCACTCCGAGGTATGAATTTTTCATCTTTGAAAAGGACGCCACGCTCAGCTGACAAGCTGGCCGTGACTGATAGTGTACCTTCAATAGAAGCTCTCCAACACATTCTTTCTATCAATACACAACACAGATCATATATCAGACACATCTTTATTCATGGAAGGTAAAATTAATTTGAAACCACAACCATATTTGAAAAGCACTGTCCCAAAGGATACTTTCACATGCATGTAGAAATGTTCAACATCATGCAATGATACAGGAAGCAACTCCTAAGTGCAGTACTTACAATTTCTCAAAACCAATAAAAATCATATTCCAAAAACTCTAGCGTGATTCTTCTTCTCCCAGGCTCTTTGCCATCAAGAAAGTATGTACGTCACACCGTGCATAGTTTTGAATGTCACACTGCATATTCTAAGAATCTTGCTCCAGATGCATAGTATTGTACTCATGTTGATGTTCTGTGTTGTTGTTCTTTTCCTGCTGCAGAGAGGCGAAGTACCCCTCGCTCCATCTTATCCAGGACTGTGGTTGATGGTAGAGACTCCAGCCCTAAGGACAGGGACTCCCCGGTAGAGCAGGCCCAAGAAGCTCTATCCCCCTCTGCCTTTGGCGCCGCCAACACTGACAGCAGTCCCCAGTTTGCACGGCGTAGCTCCTCTCAGCAGCTCCCAGATGGGTCGACGCTTCCCCCGACTCTGGCCCCCTCTCGTGCCCCGCCCCTCTCACTCATAGAGGGGGATAAGCCCCTCGTCCAGGGCGGCTCCCCCAAGATCCTCCCTCCTGCCTCCACGGAGCGGGTCCGGAGCTTCACCAATCAGAGCATGGAGTCAGACTCGTCATCCACCACCTCCATGCCCTTCGCTTATGACAGTAAAGCGCCCCCTCAGGTTGATGTGAACCCAGTGTCTGCCTCGCCACACAGCCTGGAGAAGTCGACGGAGAGCGCGACAGAGCAGCTCCGCAAGCTGAGCAGCTCCTGGAGGGACGCGCCGGAGGAGAGAGGGGCTGCCATGGAGATGACTAGGACCGCTATACAGAGGGAAGGGGCAGATGGTTACCAGGGCAGTCAGGAGGAAGAGGAGCAGAAGCAGGAGGAAGAGGGGAGCAGTGTTGATGGTGGTACCATGAGGACTAGACATGGGAGTGGAACCGTCCATACGCTGTGAGAGCCTAGTCTGTGCACGCAGGCTAAGTTGTGACGCCGTCCTGCAATCATCAGGGTCTGCAAGGATCAGACTAGAGGTTGACCTCCTGCTTGTGTCCATTGAATAGTTAACATTATACTTCAAGTATTATGACATTTTCCCATGGCATCATGACTACCTATAGCTATATCTAGTCTGGACATTTAGACTAAATGTGAGAGTGACTATGGTATGAACCAGCAGGCTTCATTGTGGACCCTGTCAAAGTCTCTGTACATCGTCTATACTTAGTCTAGGCATTCAGCCTCTGTGTGCTAACACCAGGGATTCTGCCTTATCCACATGATAGTCTGATAAGACCATCAATCAAAATAAAAGTGAGGATGATGGTGATGACGACTCCAGTGATGCTGAGGATACGATGCCGACAGTCGCCTTGCGGACATGAAAACATTGCTTTGCATATTTGTATTATTGTGTGAGAGGTTGAGGTAATAGGATTCCCTTTGGAGTTAAAAAGGTTAAGATATGTTCACATACAAGTGATTCTTTGCTGTCATTGCCATAATGACAATCATATTGACCCATCAATAAGACATCTCTGCTCTATCAAACCCATGGCCTGTTCTGCCTATTGAAACATTGTTGCATCTGGCAGTTTTCTTGTGCAGAGGCAAGGGTAAGACACCAAGCAAGCTACTTGTAAAGCAGGCAAGAAGCAAAATAGCTTCTGTGTTAACACACCTTACCTTGAAATATTTGAGGACCAGAAATCATGTCTATTCAATCTCAGTGCAGAAAATCTATGGGGAGGTGTTTTTTTACTGTATTTTTGTCTGTTAGTTTAATAAAATGAAATATAGAAGAGTATCCTTTTGGTAAGAAGTTAAAAAGGGTTTATGAAGAATATATGTATTATGAATTTTATCAGAAACTTAAATTGATTATGATGAATTGTTAAGTATTATCATTGCTTTAAATTGCTCATGAACCTTATGTAAAAGTGAAGTGAAATATTATAAAAAAAAAAAAATCAAGTGCTTTTTTCCTGTCTTTTGTTGTGCCAACACAAGTAGAGTGTATGAAAATTATTTCACATTGAATATTATTTTAGTGCTACATAAATTATTTTAGTGTATAATTTATCACTATGATTATAATATGAATTGCTGCCTCACTTGATTAAGTGTACCGTGGGACAATACATTTTAGAATGAAGTTTTAAAATGTACAGAACTGTTATTCATCTTTCTATTTTTGTTACTTAGCAAAAAAATAAATCACAACCTTTTAAGTACTCTTTGCCATGTCTCTGTGCATGTGCTGCCATACACATAATATAGTCTAGTGATCCTTTAAGTGTTTGACACCAAAAAATTAATATATTTAAAATTATAGATCTTCAAATGTGAAAACAGGGATACTTAGAATTGTCACAGTTAATAAAAATGTAAAGTGAATAACTGAATGTAAATAAATGTCTATAAGAGCTTATCATAAACACAAGGTAATCACAGTTTGTTATTGATTGTTTTATTTATTGCAATGACTTACTTCAGCTCTAACCCCAAACATATTTTCCCCTCCCCTCTCTCTCTCTCTCTACATGCAGTTTGGCTCATTATCTCCCAATATCAGTAGTTGTTTTTGAGTCAGTAGAGGCAATCCGTTCACCGCCACCTGTCGTCATGGAGCTCAGGACCACCAAGCTTTTATGAAATCTCTAAAAAGCTCAGGCACTCATTGTGATGACACGCATGCGCCACACTTGTTGTTCGCAGATGTGAAACCTCCACCCATCCATGAAATGTTGCCTATTCGTGGAATCGTGGATTGAAAGGCTCGATAAATGTGCAATCAAGTGACCCCTCAGAGTTCAAGTTGAAGGTCATTTCAGAGTACATGCTGGTTGTTGTTTTTAGGCCACATAGAAATAAACAACCACATGTGTTACTTTCTTCACCCATCCCTAAAATGGGCCTAATCAAACGATTTGTGGATTGAATAGCTCAAAAAAGTGTAATCCACTGACCTTTGAATCTGAGTTGAAGGTCATCCTCTAGTACTTTCTTGTTGAGCACTTCTCTTTCTTGTCAATTTATCCATATTGCATATAAGCAACCTCTTATCACAGAGCAGTGTGATGTTCATCAGCCCATGCCTGTTCCTCACGATTTGGAATTACTTACATTTTGCTCACTCATTTTTCGTTCAGGAATTATTTCACCGAGTAAAAAGTCCAAATTGATTGGACGAGGGCTATTTTTAAGTCAAATGTCATGAAATAAACGTCCTGAACTTTATTTTGCAGTATAACCGTTATAACGCAAAATAAAGAAATGAAAAACAAATCTTTCTCAGGGTTCTGTTTGCACTGCAGGGACAGAATCGCGCTGAGCCCCTGACCAACTTGTTCACTGTAGTTCATTCTCAGGTGACTCACCAGTGTCGCAATAAATGGTCATAGGGTCTGGTACATACAAGACTAGTCACTAAGCCATTCACATCATCTCATGGAGATGAACTAGATAGTCTACTATCGCCACAGACCTGTTGAAATCTGTACTGTAGGGCTACATTATATTATGAGATCGGATTAGATACGCTCAGCAGCCTAAGAGCCAATGTTGACAAAAAGTTTAATTATAAGAGTTATATGGATTAATGAATATTTTTGTGTATATATGCAAATATGGTATATAAATTCACTTTTTAATAAAAAAAAAATGGCAGACTTGTTTTTCAAGGTTGGGAGCTTATTTAATTTGTGCATGTAGAAACAATGCATTCTTTTTTTTTTTGGTGCATGGGTATGGTTAGAATTCGGGGGCTATATTCATGGAACCTTACTAAGCCTAGTTAGCTAGTAAAGTGCATTCAACTTCATGCATTTTTAGTGACTAACTAGGCTAGTAAGGTTTAATGAATATGGCCCCAGGCACCTTGCCCCTGTGTGCAAATCTGCAACAGTTGATCTGTGGAGGTGATTACAACTAGAGCATTGAAAAAAGTACAGAAGTATATTTCATCCCTGGATGGGCCTGACTCATACAAAGATACAAAGTTACAAAGCTTTGTTAGTGAGGTAGGCAATTAGTCAGTTTGAATCAATGCCTTTCAGTGAGTCTGAAAGACAGAGACTATCTCATGTTTAGTTGTGCTTGCCTCCAAACAAGGTCTCCAATGGAGTCTGTCCAGGCGAGCCTCTCTATCTCTCTCTATCTCTATCTCTATCTCTATCTCTGTCTCTATCTTTATATTCCGCATACTAAGAATGTTGCGATATGATTTGTCAAGAGTTGATCACGTGATGAGGCATAGTTTTCCTATCAGATCACCTGAGAATACAAGTTCGTTACACTCTAGGTGATAGTACTTTTTGGTTTCGCTGATCTCTTCACTCCTCACAGTCCTAATGCGGGATTAATATTTTGAGTACGCGCGAAATGAAAGTGCGTTACACTCGGACTATCGGTTTTAGCTCGAAGCAGACGACGCCGCGGTGCGCTGTAATTACAAATGTGTGGTTGTGGTTGTAAGTACTGCGCTACGCCGGGCGCGGGTACTACGTATGTACACGCACACGTACGTACATAGCCTATGTACAGTTCGTATTTACCATAGACATAGTCGCGTTTCAATCAAAATGGCCCATGCCAATGGAATTAGATTGGAACTACTCACCGAAACTGAACTGGAGCATTTGCTGCAAAAAAAGTGAAAGTAAAAATACAAAGAGACAATTTGAATCTGAATGTATACGCTATCTTTCCTCAGCTTCGCTGCGGAAAGATCGCTACATGCAGATCGCCTCGGAAGTGATAGTTCGTCCCATCACCCAAACCAACGTTGATTATTTGCTTACTATCTCTCTCTCTCTCTCTCTCTCTCTCTCTCTCTCTATATATATATATATATATATATATCTATCTCTCTCTCTCTTTCTCTCTCCCCCCCTCCCCCTCCCCCTCTCTCTATCTCTCGCTTTATCTCTCTCTCTCTATCTCTCTCTTTCTCTATCTGGCTGCCTCTCTCCGTCAGGCTGCAGTAGACTAATACAGTGACAAGTCTTACATTGTCAGTTTGTATCAGAAATGTCCAACAGCCCGGAAGCCAGGCTCCTTGTGCCCCCCCCCCCCCCCAACCCACCCCCAATCCCCATCAATAATTATTCTGCTGGTTTTTGGATCTTAGAGGTGAAATGTCTTTTCATTGACTTTATTCAAGCGGGAAACGGCTTCCTAGAATTTTGAGGGGAAGAAGAGGCAGAACAAAAAAGGGGGGTCATTTGGGGGTTAGATGAGTGGGAAATGAGAAGAGAATAGAGAGTGAGGGAGAGGGAGCGCAGACAGAGACGGGCAGACATGATGCATAGGTGGAGACAGTGGGGAAGAAGAGAGAAAAGACGGAGAGCTATAATGGAGTGGAGTGAAACGAAAGAGAAGGGAACAGAGGGAGAGACGCGAAAAGAGATAAGAGAACGACATATGCCATAGGCCTTACATTTGTTGCACGATCTTATAAATACTGGGTAAGATTTAATAATTGCGCAGTAAATTTTCTATCATTACTGGCTTTCAGACCTATGAAAGGTAGAATGTCACTTCGGAGACGAAACAAAATAAACCGTAACATTGCATAAGCCACACGAATAACATGGATTCAAAAGTCATGTGTGAGATACGAAACTTTAAATTCATGTAGAATTCAGATAATACATGACAAACACTATTTTGAAGTTTGTTTTTGACACCCAGCCTCTGTCTGAAATGCTTAACATGTAAGATGGAGTTTAAAAAGATGTCGTCCATCTGTCCTCTTCATCACGCAATACACATTTATCTGAGTCAATCAACATTTATGTTCAAAATAACACCTGTTTCAATAATGGCCGCAGATACAAGAATTTATAGACGATCCTTCGAAAACATCGATTTTTGACAAATCAAATCTTCTAAACCCATGGAGAGCCCTTGATCCATTTATATTTTCGGAGGGAAATTGTTATCATTATTGCTCCTATATCATAGTAATTACCAACTGTGTTCTTTACGCTTTAATGCAAAGGAGATACATCACCTTTTCATATCATTGTTGTGTATTCCTGGAAGGTATTGATTCATATATTAGTTGGCAGCGCGAGATAAGCTCCACGTGATTGCTCAATGGAGTGGTGATCATACCAGCCCCTGGATTCAAAGGTGAGGTAATTTCCGAGAAATATGTCTGGCAAGTGGCCCCATTTCAGATTGCAGAGACGACCAGAATAGTATTTTGTTTTATGAGGGATTTTAACCTAAAATGTGTTTTGAAGAAAGAATAATGTCTTTATTCAGGAAAATCACGAGCCATGAGAATGCGGTTCTTTCTTCCTGTCTCGGTGCGTAGGTTGCGTAGGAATCGGGATTAAATCAGGTTTGTAGGGGAAAGATTTCTATTTTCTATTTATCAAATGGGGTGAGAATGTATGACATTCACTGTTGCGCAGACACAATTTAACAGGGACCCTTTGAAATTGTGTTCGTGTAACAAAAGACCACGTTCATAGCGATTGAAATAAATGCTAGGTAAAGTCCATGACGCATCCAAAATGAAGAGGTAATGTCTCTTGTAGGGGAAAAGGTTGGTTTATAAAAATGGGTTAAAAATGTAGGGATTTGAAATGATACGCAAACATGCATGACACATTCCAAGTGTCATTCATTTTCATTTTACATAATGTAGTATTGTCTAACCATCTCTGGGGCCTTTCAACTCACAAGCTCTGTTTTGAAGATTAACCCCTCCAATAAATTTTCTTGTTTATAACCTAGGTTAGTTAAATCAGGTTGTTATTTATGTTTTTTTAAATATTTGCCATCATTATATCCATTGTTCGTTTGTTTATTTGAAAATGTGGAAATAAATATGAATACCCTGTTGTATTCTTATTATCATCAAAAAAAGTGAAAAGAAATTCTCCCCTACCCCCCTCCCATCTCCCTTCTCCCTTTGAAGACACTTATTCGATATAAAAATGTGATTACATGATTGGAAGATGTCAATTCATATCGAACAAACTGTACAGTAAAAGCACATTGCATTTGACATAAAAAAAAATTAAAAAAAAAACCACTGTGTATAGTGAGCCAACAGATAAAGTGAATGTGCTATCTTTTGGTAGATCTCTGATTTTTACGAGATAGGTAAATAAAGTGCATATTCGAAGAATGATGTAAATGACCTTGCTATTCAATTTCACGCTTTAACACATCAAATTAGCAGAAATAGCAGAATGTTCAGGGAATGTGTCTGGATTAAGAATGAGAAATTATGGTGGGGGGGGGGGGGGCGTTTTTGGAGGAAGAAGTGGTCAGAGGAGTATGAGTCAGAGGGAGAACTTGTGGGTTTTGTGGGGAAGGGGGTTTGCTTAAGGATTCCACCTCAACCATCTGTCATCAGTAGTCCTTTGTTCTGTGTTCAACAATGAGGGGAATGTCATTTAAGGGTCAGATCACCTTCAACGATGGAAAGTTACCTACCAGTGACGCAGGCGAAACAAAAGAGAATCAAATCGGTAAAAGTTCCGTGTCAAATCAAAAGGAAATGATGAATGTGAAGTTTACTCATTAATTGCTGGTATCGGCACGACTGCGGTGTCTCTAATTATACATACGTTTAAGTATACGTACTGGCAGTATACTGTAGTCTTCCTGATTGGCTAGTACATGTATCCCAACACGATTCTGAGATTGGGGACACCGCGGTGGTGCTACTGGGTTCTACCGATATACAATTCCTTACAAGTATGCTTGTCAAATTGGCAACGCATGTGTAACTCTACAATCTAACCTGGCTTCCGTGCCGTTGAATAGTTCTAATCCATCCTGAAAAATAGGGTCAGGTTCTCATAAGACCACTAAATATTCCATTCTTCACTTTCCTTTAATCGAGACGGGAAGACATCGAGAATAACTAGTCTACTGCAGCCAGACCCCGGCCTTATTGAATCGTTTGGTTTAGGAATTCCCCAAAAGACTGGAAACCAGGCTCCCACAAGCGAGCAGTCCTGTAGCCTTGTCAACCTAAAAGAAGCAGGCCAATACTGCCCTACTCTGACAAAGGGAAGCAAGTGACAATTCACTCAAATCTGGGTTATTGGTATTCTTCGATTGTACCCAGCATTACCTACATACAGGCAAAATCTGGACAAGAAATATCTTGCTGCGAGATATTCAATCTAACATGATGTGGTGTTGCACTGATGCCAATGCAAGTGACAGACACATTTTGCTCATTTACAAGAAAAGTCTCTTTTGTTTATAGTTGCTTCCTTTTGCCAGAGTAGGGCAGTATACTTCTAGCCTAAGTTCTAGACACTGAAGCGCGCCAACGCATACACTAACGACATAGACTATGCCGCTGCCTCACAACCCTGTCAGTAATATTTACACATTTGCACATTTAATGTGGATTTAACACTTTCCATTGATTGTTGCTTCAAATCTTAGATCATGGCTCCAGACATAGTTGAGAAGCAGTGGGCATTCTATGTGGCCTCTAAATCAACAGCCTATAATCCAGGCTAGAGTACTTTAAATTACCGAAGCATTCATAACTTCCACACTCTATTACCGTAACTGCGATGTACTGCTATGAAACTAAATTCCGCTTGAAATTAAAGCGGTAGTTCACCCTGAAGATAAGTTGGTTTCGATAACAGCAGGGACTTGAAAGAAACGTGTTGACGAAGGTTTTACGACAATCCGTCAAATGATAAGAAAGTTAATATGTTCTTCGGAAATTTCGATTTTGTGACGTCACGTGCGAAGTGCTCTCCCACATTATTGTGTGCTGCATTGTTCCATTAATTGGGGTTTTTTTTTCTCTTTTTGACAAACGGGTTCTCTTATATATATATATGTATATATATAGAGAGAGAGAGAGAGATAGAGAGAGAGAGAGAGAGAGAGAGAGAGAGAGAGAGAGAGAGAGAGAGGAGAGGGGGGGGGGTATGTGTGTAAAAAACGTGTTTCAAATGATGTATTAAGTACACCGGTTAAAGGATGCATTTTTTAATGCAACACATACATATGGGAGAGCACCTCGCATATGACGTCACAGAATCAACATGTTAAAAGATCACAACTTTCTTGTCCTTTGACGGATTTTCATCAAACCTTCACTGATATGTTTGTTTCATGTGTCTGCTTTTATTGAAACCAACGCAATTTCAAGGTGAGGACATTTATAGTAAACTTTATTCTTCTAATTCCGTGGTACTTACATAATTTGATTTAGTTTTTACTGCAAAATTGTTACACTGTCTTTAAGTATCAGAGGAGAGAGTGGGGATCGAGAGTAAGCAGATTATGGCCTTGGTAAAAGTCTCACAGAATGAGTTGCAGACAAAGCGACGATCTTTTTCGGTTCTGAGAAGACGTTTCCATTTGAGGTTCTAATGACTGAAACCATAGAATGTAAAAAAAAAAAAAAAAAAAGAAGAAGAGAGAGAACATATTTCAATACTCCTTGCACACGGGTAGCCTCTAAAAATCTTTGAATACAGGATTATGGACAATAGGATTGCCAATTTCCTGGAAACTCCATAAAGGCTGAAGAGATTTAGACCCCCACAGGCCTCTTGTGATGCTAAATATATGCTAGGTGTTGTTTGTTATATTCCAAATTATCTATTTGTGTCTTATGCGAAACTCGCGAGCCTGGCCCTGAAATATGTTAGTTTTCTCTGATCGACCTCAAACACCGTGGAAAGGAATCTATTCATTGCCTCTGTATGACAATGTGGATTAAGAAAACACGAAACTGGCTTTAATGAATTCATCATTTCAGTCCATAACATGTCACACTTCGGCACATTTCAGACTTTTTTTTGGTGAACAGACTTCATTTGAACAATTGTTTTTCTGTCTCCATGTAAGATGCAAACAACTTAATTTAGTTTTACATTCCATTCTCATTTTCTGAATTTTGCTACATAAAATCTAATTTTGATTTTGAGAGTATAGATGTTAACATGAAACCCATTGTTTGTCTCAAAAATTGTCCCACCTACTGTTGGTGGAGGGGTGAACTCCCCCCCCCCCCCTTCCTTTATGCTCCTCATTATGCTCGGTATAGTAGAAGTTACGCCGAAAGTGTAGTACTACCCATCAATATACGAGCGGGTGTGCTGTGTATTGGAGCAGAGCTTCTACATTTTACGGCAGAATGGCGGCAAAAGGCGATGTGTACTTTAGCACAACAGTATCAAGCCGAATAATATAATGCAATAAAGCGTGAAAGTAACACTGCAATACAACTTGTAATCCTTGTAAAAATAACCCTATACAATATTGTAGATAGTACAATAATGTATAGGGTAGTTTTTACAAGTTCAGTGTGTACCAAGTGTTCAACGATTTATGTTGCTAAAACTCTTGTCTTAATCAAGAATCATGATGATAATAATCATGGAAGATACCGATGCTAACAACAATAACTACAACTCTGTGATTTACAGACTTTTGCATAATAATGATGACATGGAATAAACGCCCTTTTGCAGTTCATTCATAAAATATATGAGCGTTCTATTTCTATCTCTATTCCCATGAATATAGAGGAAACTTGCCAGGATTTACGGTAGATTAGATTTTCATTACCTTTAAACACTGATTAAAACTTCCTGGAAAACCACCGAGAGGTCAGACAGAGGTGAGGTGTTCTTTTAGTGGTAGAGGGGTGAGAAATTGTACCCCTGTGCACTCATTAGGGGGGCTGGGGGCACAGCTGTCTCTCATTCTCTTCGCTGTATGGGTGTGTAGCGGCCTGGATAATCATTGCAATTCATATTTCGTAAGCAAGGGGATGTACTTGTGTACCTGGGGCGAGAAAATATCGACATGTCTCAGCTTTTAAAGTTTCTCAAATAATACAAATGCTGAATCCCCTCAATATCCCATGTGCATTCCAATCATGTTTTTTTTTTTCTCAGCATTGAGTAATTCAGTGTTCTATATGGAAACCCGGGGATAGGGGTGGGCAATTATTAGCTCTATTTGTGGTCCATTTATGTGCTAAATTACGTAAATGAGTCCGTGACTGCGAATACTCTAGTAAGAGAGTGAAATGTGTGGGGTGTTTTGGTTTTTTTTGTCATTCCCTTCTGTTTGGAAAAGCGAATCGTAGAATATGATAAACAATAAGGAAAATGATGAACAAGCACACACACCACAGAATGCGATCACCATCATCCAATTTAGGAGAAAATAGTAGCTAGTGATATAAAAATGTCTGATTAATAACCTTTGTTTTGCGCTTCGAAAATCGTCTATACATTTGGGTTTAGGCTGACATTTGAGATACTACTGCTCGTAAAAATTGTCGCTTTTTTAGGTAAACATGACCCTTTTTTCTCTCTGTTTTTCCTCCTCTTTTCTTTTTTTCTTTTTTTTTTTTTTTTTTTTTTTTTTGGGGGGGGGGGGGGTCGGAGTGGTTAATTCATTAACTTATAATGATGTCAAACCATGAGATAAACTTCAGTATGTGTCAGGTTAAGTGCACGTCATCTTCGTGGGAGCCAGAGAGGCGTACGTACTTATTAATGGGGATTCGTTTGAAGTAGTGATTTTGCACAAGAAGCTGTCGAAGTGGTCGAGGAAGGCAAACGTTATTGCCTTTGCGAATTTATCTGGTACCCTTCGAATTAATTGGATATACCTGGGCATTTTTAATACTGTCACGAAGTATGCGTGTGGTAATTCCGCGCTTCTATTCCTTAAAAGAAACTAAGTTATATATTTCACTGCAGGTTCGGCCCAGATGACACGCCATATATTGAGTGGTGGGTGGTTGTGGAAATTCCTCTTGTTGCTCTTTCCAAGAATTTTCTGTAGGTGCTTCCTGTATCGTGTTGTTTTTGCAGAGAGCCTCGGCAGATGTTGGGTACAGAGAGGAAACCATTATAGGGGAGGATGCCCGTTTGATACCATCATTGGAAAGTGTGTTTTTTTCCTTTTATTCAATGCTCACGGCGTGCATATCGCTGTATTATCATGGGAGATAAAGGCCAGGGCCCTGTTCTATAAAGTACCATTGGTGGTAACTACCAAGGTAACCATGCTTTGAGCTAATTGACTATGATAGGAATCAATGTTGTAATTTACATTCAGGCTGTCAGGGGCACATTGATGTACTCAGGATGCATCCTGCGATATACCACTGTGGCTTTTCTATATGAACGTGCCAAACAAAAACATGATTCAATCGTATCGACCTTTCGTGTCCTTTTCCAGCATGTTAATACTTTCACCATTTTGTATCAGAAAAAACCCAAAGTACTTTGAAAATTCTCACAAGTAAACACACATTAATAGTTTTAGCTGTCGTTATCTTTAAATTGTCGATCCAACTTATATAGGTTGGGGTGAATACAATGTATTATCTGTATGGCGGATATTATAAACTCCATTAGTGTTGGGTTTAATGGGTTTTATGCGTTGCACTGCCGATACGTGTACTGCATGGCGCAATCAGGTACAGTCGGCTTACCTTTGTCAAAAGTCACTCAAGATTCCATTCCTTGAAACTAGGTATTTGATTGTTCCTGCGAAATGTTTTTGTTATTTATGCTTCAGAGAGCTCATTACAAATTATCAAGTCTACCCCATCAGATTGCAAACTTGGAAATGATACCGAGGCAAGCTTGTCGTAGCAATGATTAACGTTTGAAATGCCTCCACTCGTGTAAACATGTTCTGACACCATAATGCTCTACCCTCACATTACCAAGCCATGAGAACCCCATTGACTTACTACACATATCAATGGTATTTATGCAGAGGAGATTATTCTCACGGAATAAAATATAGTAATAATAATAATAGTCCATTCTTATATAGCGCAATTATACAGTTAAGTCTCAATGCGCTTAAAAGAGAAATAGAGAAAGAAGTAGAACCTTATTTAAGCAAAGATAAAGTGATTGAAATCTACAATTCATTAAGAAACAAAAATATCTTCAATTTGGCGCGAAATTGATCCTGAGTTCTAGATTCTCGAATAAAGTCTGGAAGTTTATTCCACAGCATAGGTGCGGCAAACTGGAAAGACCTTTGACCGTATGTCTCGGTTTTAACGGAGTACTGCTCTAAAAGATTCTTTGAATTTGAACGAAGGACCCGAGGTGATTTATACAAACTCACAAGTTCTTGAATATAGTCAGGAGAGTATACGTGGGGAGCAGTCATGCATGTAGATTCAATATTTTTTACCAACTGACAGCTCAAATGGTAATGCTCCTCAGAAAATGCAGTGAAGCATACACAACAATTTGTACAAGCCGTATTCAGAGGCAGAGCATTGGGTATTCATTGTCATGTTTGCTCCCATGAAATTTCACTATTGTTAACAGCAGAACATTTCGAGAAAAAAAATGTAGTATTTAAACAAATGGACGAAAAGAAAACAAGTTATGATTTTTTTTTATGCATGATTTGAAAACCTCGAACGAGGCCGCGATGTCACGGTTGAACATGGTTTGTGAATGAATACGTCATCGATGTTCATATATTTCAATCATCTTTTACCCAGGGTGCATGCAATGCATGGTAAGTCCAGGGATGTGTTATGGAAGGATATGAAGCAACTTTCTTTCTTTGAACCCATGTAAGGCACCGCCGAATAATTATGTGGTCTCAGTACGCGTTTTTCAGATGTTTTAACAATAACCAACAGGATTGAGTAGCAACGGTTTCTCAGAGAGAATAAAAGAAATGTAGAGTCTTATTTCGCTTGTTCAGTTCTGTTGGATTGCATCAACAATTTTGAGAGGAAAAGAGATATCAGCGAACAAAAATAAACAGTTTTTGCTAGTAAAATATCTTAGCTGCACGCAGATGCACGCAAACTCTTTTAAGAAAAAAAATAAACAGCTTAAGATATAATTTGGATGATGATTGAATCCCACATTTCCGGAAATCGCCGGAAAGTGAAGAAATTTGTTAATTGTGTAAGTAAGAATATTATCTTATTTTTCCGTTTGTGCATCATTCAACAATTATTTAGAAGAAAGCCGCGTACAGGATCTCTAGTGGTGTTGCCCTTAACTATCTTGAAAATTGCAAAGAAACGTGATAAGTGTAAGGCCATTTTGCACAAGAAACACATCAAATTGCAATGCGACAGACAAGGGGTTAATTGCAATCGTGTTAGTTATTTGAACACCTGTTCGTTTAGTCACACAGTCGTAGAATGTATTTCTTTCTTTTTCCCGTTCGATTGTAATAGATATGGGTGGTACGCAATGTACAATATATTACCTGTTCAGTTGTAAAAGCAATTAATAATGGTTGGTTCGCAATGGATAATTTATTTCTATTTTCCGTCCGAGTATAAAAAAAAAAATCATCAATGGGTGGTACGCAGCCTATAAAACACATGTCTTTCTATTTCCCGCTCAATTGTAAAATTAAAAATAAGTATAAGTCTTTATGCGCTATTGGAAATGATTACGGCCATTTTGCACAAGAAACACATCAAATTGCAATGCGACAGACAAGTGGTTAATTGCAATCGTGTCAGTTATTTGAACAGCTGTTTGTTCAGTCACATACCCATAGAATGTATTTCTTTCTTTCTCCCGTTCGATTGTAATACATTTGGGTGGTACGCAATGTACAATATATTACCTTTTCAGTTGTAAAAGCAAATAATAATGGGTGGTTCGCAATGGATAATATATCTCTATTTCCCGTCCGAGTATAAAAAAAAATATGTCATTAATGGGTGGTACGCAGTCTATGAAACACATGTCTTTCTATTTCCCGCTCAATTGTAAAATTAAAACTAAGTAATTATACTTAAAAAAGCGCGGGTACGCAGTGCATTGCAGAGTGGTACTCTTAACACCACATGGCGCTATCATATATTATAATGTTATACAAAGCCTTCATGCTATTGACTGTATTGATGTTCTTGTGCCAAACCCGTTATTGTAGACTGTTCCAGTCAGTCTGAGCTGCTAATAGGCATGATAGGTATATACCGGAATGAGTAAGTAAATACATGAATAAAGAACAAACCAGTTGCATTAAGCGCCACGTCAGTATCAATTTTACAACCGTTTTGCGTATTCAATAATTATTGAATATTTATTTTTTGGTCATTCATTTAATAATGTATTGGTAATACTTTCAGCACCCTGGATGTTTCGTCCAACTTTTGGTGACAATTTAATTTTAACACCAAGAATGGTTAAGTTAACACTCCCTTGGTACAAGATTTGTGTGAAGCGCTACCTCATTGTGCGCCATTGAGGCATTTTTGCACACTTATTTATACACAGCAGCGTTGGCTTGGCACATAAGAGGTTAAACGTAACATATCTGACTAAAGCAGTGTAATAATAGGGTATGGAAAGGTAATAAGGTATATACAAATGAAGTCCAGACAAAATTAATGACACATTGTCAGTGATTGCGCTATTAGCGTTTCTGTAACGTCTGTATGCGTCATCGGTGCGTCTTTGAACAAGGAACACACACATTCAAGCTCCATACAGCAATATGTCTGGTGTATAAAGGGTTAATCTCTCTTTCTCCTCGTTTCTCCAATGTATTGTTGTCATATATGAGGAATCATGTACAATGACCCACTGATTGTACGCATGCGCCGTGTGGCGGTTGACAATGGCATGAACATGGAATCAGACGTTTGCAGATAATCCTGGCTGAAGTGTCGTCATTTAACACCTTTACACAAACCCACGCAACACAGAGAGGACATAACAATTATATCATATTTTAAGCTGTGCATCATAAATTCAACACGTAGTGCTTAGCAAAGGTACATCAGTGCTGTATTGCTTTGTGATCCCTCACTGTTGCACAAGCTATGTAGAGCATTATACATCTAGTATATAACTTCTGTGTCTGACACAGACCGACTTCACGGCGCTGTTGATTACAGTTCATTACAGTGGAGTGCACATCTCCCTGTTTATCCTGTAACATGGTGATTTTAACAAGCCAATGTTACAAGTAAGAAAATTAAGAGTTTAATAAAAATAAGAAAATTATTAGGGCGGAAGTGACTTACTCCTCTATATTTTTAGAAATTGGGTTTCCGGTCAAGAGAGAATGACCATATTTGGGCATAGATCTCGCCCAGTGTAACAAGAGCTGACCACTTTGCAAAGAAAGTCATAACAATGTGGGTGGACTTTCACTGGAAGACTCAAGGGCGCTTTTATGGGCTCTTATCCCTGCACAAAAAAGGAGAGCTCTGACGTAGAGCAGACTAAGGGGAAAGAGTGCAGATTCAGTGTGAGGGTCATCTCTTAGGAATGTCCAAATGTCCTTATATTCAGGCAGTATTTGCTACATTGCCTCATGTTCATCCCGGGAGGGAGTTGTGTGGGACATTCTCACAGCTCCCTGGCCCATTCCATCAGTATTGTGAGGAGGAGAAATTGTCATCTTGTTTTAGAGCTATTGTAGAAGCTGGTTGAGTTCCCTACTCGCGTTCATCTCCAGCTGGGGTAAGTGAGCAGTTCTTTGTTGAACATTACGTATAATTGATTATAGGAATTAATTTAGATGCTCCTTGTATCTTTATGGTGATAATCGGTTTTATTTCAATTTGGATTGAAATGTTGATAGTGTTGGCCCACACTGTGAGGATGTCATTATTGTCGATATCTGAATCGCAAGGTACACACCTGCCTCAGAAATGACGTTTGAGAATGACATGTGATTATCAGTTCCTATATTAGTTAGAGGCGTTTGAAACAATACAAGGGAAAGTAAGTCTCCTCAGTATTACAACTGAGTAGAGCAAGCTATAGACTGTACCATTAAGCCTGGAATGTTCGTACATGTTTCTACAATGTTTTAAATAAGTTGATGATTGATCTCAGGAAGAGTTGATGTGCCGAGAACGTGATGGTTAGACGTACACTGTCCCCCCCCCCCCTCTCTCTCTCTCTCTCTCTCTCTCTCTCTATCTATCTCTCTCTCTCACCCCTCCCCCCCCCCCCTTTCCTGTTATTATTCGTCATTAAGTAAGACATGAATGGATTCTGTTAACTATATGAGAATAAATGTCAATGTTTGGTAGAGAAAGGATTCTCTAATGGAAATAGGTTTATGTTACTCTCTGAGAGAATAACTCCATTCAGGAAGAAATTTAGAAGTATTACTTATGTTAATCATATTACCATTCAGCATCCGCTTCAAAATATATACTGAGATGTATCTATAGATTGTTTTATGATGTATCCGTTATCATATTGGTTAACAATGTTGATATAAGTTTTGGAGGAAACAGTAAAATCATGTTATGAGTTAGAAACTGAGTCATGAGTTATGACACAGGCTACTTGAATGTACACTGGCCAAACTTTGGGTCAAGGTTATTTATTACCCTTAGGACCACTAGGAATGTTATGGTACAACATTTGTGATGCAGGCTTAGTTTACATGAATACTCATGCATTATAGCAGTAGGACCACTGATAAAGCAGTAAGGGTCTATTCACATCAATAATCTAAGCAATACGTTTGGGTTTACGTTAATATTTCAGTTTAGAATGTTAAGTCAGTCATGTTAATGAGAATCAGAATTTGCATTATGATTATATTTAATGATTGAAGATATATTGTATGAATCCACAATATCTAGGATTATGTAACTCATCATTATGTTTATAATGTCTGTTTTGTTACAGGGTTTTTATTCGGTCTACGGTTTTTCCACGGTTTTGTTCGGGTTCGATCAGAACCTGCAATAAAAGAAACTGAAAGAACATTGCGTCTCTTGCTTAGTGATCTGTTGCTGTGTTACAAAATAAGCGTCACGGACAGCCAGGATTCGCATGTCACAATCCCATTATTTTTTTAAAATGAAAATAGAACCTGAATGTACCAGCAAGTCTACGCTCTTCCATGCTGTCTGATGTAGGTCGCGTTGGGTCGTGGGGGAGGCTGGGAACAATAAAATGACAATGGAAAAAATATTTAATCTGGGTCCAGTCATATGGTGTAACTTTTTCAATTTTTTTTTCTTCTTCTCCTGAAGACGGACAGTCAATCTGCCCGAAACGTCGAGTCCACCTCTCTACTCACCAGCTCTTCACGCTTTCTGGTTTACAGTCCTTTTTAGGACTACACTCACATTTCGAAAGAATACTCTACTTTCAAATCTCCACTTTCTCGCCTGTCCATTTCACCTTCAATTCTATCCACGTTTTCTCATCTCAGTCCTCCCAGGACTTTACACATGGTGTACCGTAAACCTCTCTCGTGATTGATCTGGATTCTTCTGTGCATCGTGGTAGGGTCCATGGTCTGTGCGTCTACTTTGTTTAGACTAGCTGTCAGGCTGTTGGGCATTTCTAAACGGAACAATTTAATAAAGGCCTCTGGCGGTAGTAGGAGACTAATCCTTCTCCGTTTCTTCTCCAACTCCCCCAACAATGGGACGGACTGAGACAAGAAGATTCTCCAGCTCCCCCAACAATGGGACGGACTGAGACAAGAGGATTCTCCAGCTCCTCTAACAATGGGACGGACTGAGACAAGAGGATTCTCCAGCTCCCCCAACAATGGGACGGACTGAGACAAGAGGATTCTCCAGCTCCTCCAACAATGGGACGGACTGGGACAACAGGATTCTCCAGCTCCTCCAACAATGGGACGGACTGAGACAAGAGGATTCTCCAGCTCCCCCCAACAATGGAAAGGACTGAGACAACAGGATTCTCCAGCTCCCACAACAATGGGACGGACTGAGACAAGAGGATTCTCCAGCTCCCCCCCAACAATGGGACGGACTGAGACAAGAGGATTCTCCAGCTCCTCCAACAATAGGACGGACTGAGACAAGAGGATTCTCCAGCTCCCCCAATAATGGGACGGACTGAGACAAGAGGATTCTCCAGCTCCTCCAACAATGGGACGGACTGGGACAACAGGATTCTACAGCTCCTCCAACAATGGGACGGACTGAGACAAGAGGATTCTCCAGCTCCCCCCAACAATGGAAAGGACTGAGACAACAGGATTCTCCAGCTCCTCCAACAATGGGACGGACTGAGACAAGAGGATTCTCCAGCTCCCCCCAACAATGGGACGGACTGAGACAAGAGGATTCTCCAGCTCCTCCAACAATGGGACGGACTGAGACAAGAGGATTCTCCAGCTCCCCCCAACAATGGGACGGACTGAGACAAGAGGATTCTCCAGCTCCCCCAACAATGAGACAGCTGAGACAAGAGGATTCTCCAGCTCCTCCAACAATGAGACAGCTGAGACAAGAGGATTCTCCAGCTCCTCCAACAATGGGACGGACTGAGACAAGAGGATTCTCCAGCTCCCCCCAACAATGGGACGGACTGAGACAAGAGGATTCTCCAGCTCCTCCAACAATGAGACAGCTGAGACAAGAGGATTCTCCAGCTCCTTCAACAATGGGACGGACTGAGACGAGAAGATTCTCCAGCTCCTTCAACAATGGGACGGACTTAGACAAGAGGATTCTCCAGCTCCTCCAACAATGGGATGGACTGAGACAAGAGGGTTCTCTAGCTCCTCCAACAATGGGATGGACTGAGACAAGAGGATTCTCCAGCTCCTCCAACAATGGGATGGACTGAGACAAGAGGGTTCTTCAGCTCCACCAACAATGGGATGGACTGAGACAAGAGGGTTCTCCAGCTTCCCCAACAATGGGACGGACTGAGACAAGAGGATTCTCCAGCTCCTCCAACAATGGGACGGACTGAGACAAGAGGATTCTCCAGCTCCCCCAACAATGGGACGGACTGAGACAAGAGGATTCTCCAGTTCCCCCAACAACGGGTCGGACTGAGACAAGAGGATTCTCCAGCTCCTCCAACAATGGGACGGACTGAGACAAGAGGATTCTCCAGCTCCTCCAACAATGGGACGGACTGAGACAAGAGGATTCTCCAGCTCCCCCAACAATGAGACGGACTGAGACAAGAGGATTCTCCAGCTCCTCCAACAATGGGACGGACTGAGACAAGAGGATTCTCCAGCTCCCCCAACAATGGGACGGACTGAGACAAGAGGATTCTCCAGTTCCCCCAACAACGGGTCGGACTGAGACAAGAGGATTCTCCAGCTCCTCCAACAATGGGACGGACTGAGACAAGAGGATTCTCCAGCTCCCCCAACAATGAGACGGACTGAGACAAGAGGATTCTCCAGCTCCTCCAACAATGGGACGGACTGAGACAAGAGGATTCTCCAGCTCCTTCAACAATGGAAAGGACTGAGACAATAGGATTCTCCAGCTCCTCCAACAATGGGACGGACTGAGACAAGAGGGTTCTCCAGCTCCTCCAACAATGAGACGGACTGAGACAAGAGGATTCTCCAGCTCCCCCAACAACGGGTCGGACTGAGACAAGAGGATTCTCCAGCTCCTCCAACAATGGGACGGACTGAGACAAGAGGATTCTCCAGCTCCTCCAACAATGGGACGGACTGAGACAAGAGGGTTCTCCAGCTCCTCCAACAATGGGACGGACTGAGACAAGAGGATTCTCCAGCTCCCCCAACAACGGGTCGGACTGAGACAAGAGGATTCTCCAGCTCCTCCAACAATGGGACGGACTGAGACAAGAGGATTCTCCAGCTCCTCCAACAATGGGACGGACTGAGACAAGAGGATTCTCCAGCTCCTCCAACAATGGGACGGACTGAGACAAGAGGATTCTCCAGCTCCCCCAACAATGGGACGGACTGAGACAAGAGGATTCTCCAGCTCCTCCAACAATGGGACGGACTGAGACAAGAGGATTCTCCAGCTCCTCCAACAATGGGACGGACTGAGACAAGAGGATTCTCCAGCTCCCCCAACAATGAGACGGACTGAGACAAGAGGATTCTCCAGCTCCTCCAACAATGGGACGGACTGAGACAAGAGGATTCTCCAGCTCCTTCAACAATGGAAAGGACTGAGACAATAGGATTCTCCAGCTCCTCCAACAATGGGACGGACTGAGACAAGAGGGTTCTCCAGCTCCTCCAACAATGAGACGGACTGAGACAAGAGGATTCTCCAGCTCCCCCAACAACGGGTCGGACTGAGACAAGAGGATTCTCCAGCTGCTCCAACAATGGGACGGACTGAGACAAGAGGATTCTCCAGCTCCTCCAACAATGGGACGGACTGAGACAAGAGGGTTCTCCAGCTCCTTCAACAATGGAAAGGACTGAGACAATAGGATTCTCCAGCTCCTCCAACAATGGGACGGACTGAGACAAGAGGATTCTTCAGCTCCTCCAACAATGGGACGGACTGAGACAAGAGGATTCTCCAGCTCCTTCAACAATGGAAAGGACTGAGACAATAGGATTCTCCAGCTCCTCCAACAATGGGACGGACTGAGACAAGAGGGTTCTCCAGCTCCTCCAACAATGAGACGGACTGAGACAAGAGGATTCTCCAGCTCCTCCAACAATGGGACGGACTGAGACAAGAGGATTCTCCAGCTCCTCCAACAATGAGACGGACTGAGACAAGAGGGTTCTCCAGCTCCTCCAACAATGGGACGGACTGAGACAAGATGATTCTTCAGCTCCCCAAACAATGGGACGGACTGAGACAAGAGGATTCTCCAGCTCCTCCAACAATGAGACGGACTGAGACAAGGGGATTATCCAGCTCCTCCAACAATGAGACGGACTGAGACAAGAAGATTCTCCAGCTCCTCCAACAATGAGACGGACTGAGACAAGGGGATTATCCAGCTCCTCCAACAACGGGTCGGACTGAGACAAGAGGATTCTCCAGCTCCTTCAACAATGGGACGGACTGAGACAAGAGGATTCTCCAGCTCCCCCAACAATGGGACGGACTGAGACAAGAGGATTCTCCAGTTCCCCCAACAACGGGTCGGACTGAGACAAGAGGATTCTCCAGCTCCTCCAACAATGGGACGGACTGAGACAAGAGGATTCTCCAGCTCCTCCAACAATGGGACGGACTGAGACAAGAGGATTCTCCAGCTCCCCCAACAATGAGACGGACTGAGACAAGAGGATTCTCCAGCTCCTCCAACAATGGGACGGACTGAGACAAGAGGATTCTCCAGCTCCTTCAACAATGGAAAGGACTGAGACAATAGGATTCTCCAACAATGGGACGGTCTGAGACAAGAGGGTTCTCCAGCTCCCCCAACAACGGGTCGGACTGAGACAAGAGGATTCTCCAGCTCCTCCAACAATGGGACGGACTGAGACAAGAGGATTCTCCAGCTCCTCCAACAATGGGACGGACTGAGACAAGAGGGTTCTCCAGCTCCTTCAACAATGGAAAGGACTGAGACAATAGGATTCTCCAGCTCCTCCAACAATGGGACGGACTGAAACAAGAGGATTCTTCAGCTCCTCCAACAATGGGACGGACTGAGACAAGAGGATTCTCCAGCTCCTTCAACAATGGAAAGGACTGAGACAATAGGATTCTCCAGCTCCTCCAACAATGGGACGGACTGAGACAAGAGGGTTCTCCAGCTCCTCCAACAATGAGACGGACTGAGACAAGAGGATTCTCCAGCTCCTCCAACAATGGGACGGACTGAGACAAGAGGATTCTCCAGCTCCTCCAACAATGAGACGGACTGAGACAAGAGGGTTCTCCAGCTCCTCCAACAATGGGACGGACTGAGACAAGATGATTCTTCAGCTCCCCAAACAATGGGACGGACTGAGACAAGAGGATTCTCCAGCTCCTCCAACAATGAGACGGACTGAGACAAGGGGATTATCCAGCTCCTCCAACAATGAGACGGACTGAGACAAGAAGATTCTCCAGCTCTTCCAACAATGAGACGGACTGAGACAAGGGGATTATCCAGCTCCTCCAACAATGAGACGGACTGAGACAAGAAGATTCTCCAGCTCCTCCAACAATGGGATGGACTGAGACAAGAGGATTCTCCAGCTCCCCCAACAATGGAAAGGACTGAGACAATAGGATTCTCCAGCTCCATCCTTCCCCGTCCACTCGGTATTCCATCCTTCCCCTTCCACTTGGTATTCCATCCTTCCCCTTCCACTTGGTATTCCATCCTTCCCCTTCCACTCGGTATTCCATCCTTCCCCTTCCACTCGGTATTCCATCCTTCCCCTTCCACTTGGTATTCCATCACTAGTAATTTACTTCCTTTCATTATGCCCTTGAAATGAGATAACCACCCCCTCCGGGAAGATCTAAAAAGATACATCATACTACTGGACCCAAATTTAGAACTTTTGCATCGTAATGATAATAATAAATCATTTATAGAGCGCAGAAACTAAACTTATATATTCTACTGTGCTGCAAGGGCTCCTACAGGCATTTCTGCTACATAATGCTATATAATTTAAATCATGGTCAAAAATTGATTAGGTCTATATTCAGAACAAATAGGTTTTCACCTTTGATTTAAAGCTGTCTGATGTTTTAGATTTCCTGATGTCTACAGGTAGATTATACCACAATCTAGGAGCTGCACGAAAAAAGGATCGGTCACCTAGGATTTCTTTTGTTCTGATTTGGGGGACTTGCAACAACAATGTGTATTGTGTACTGCGGAGATTATGACCATGGGTTTTCCATTTAAAATTCAGTGTTTCGTTAATATATCTAGAAGCCTGACCATTTGGCGCTTTATAGACTATCACCAACATCTTAAATTAAATTCTTTGGCGTATGGGCAGCCAGTGCAAGTCTCTTAACAATGGTATAACATGGGCAAATTTTGGAAGTTTACAAAGCAATCTTGCACATGTATTGTGAACCCGCTGTATCTTTACTATCTGTGAGTCTGGGTATACATACAGTACACTATTACAGTAATGTAATTTACTCGTAAAGTATGCGTGAACTACAATTTTCATGCTATCTTGATCGAAGTATTTACGAATACGCCTCAGATTATTATTCCATGGTCATTATACCATGGACATGTGTAAAAAGCCAATCTTGTTTTCAAGGCCTGGTAATGAAAGGGTTAATATGTGTGTATATATAACTGGTGCAAGATTTGCGACAGGGTCCCATTAACTCATGAAGTGCCGTGGGTACAGTTTATCACCAGTAATACACGCAAATCACATTAGAGAAGTAATTAATTTGGCCCAGGAAATGTAAAGAGATATGACAAGTAGTTTCCCTGATCACGTTTCGGGCCTATGGACCTTGCATCAAGCTGGAATGCAAGAGGTTTAGATGGTGAGTTCAGTGAGTAAAACACATTAAAAGAAATCAAATAAATAATTTCAACATTCTTCGAAAAGGACTCCAAGGGAAGCACAGCTATGATAGATAAAGCATATCTATGTTTGTCACGTATTCTCCATGACAAAACAGCCATATGAATATTGGCTGAGCGAGGGCTGTTTACCCAGGAATAAAAGTAAAAATCAAGCACAACAATATTGCAAACAATGCACTTTACACGATCACAAATAAACGCGCTTATTTAAAGTATTGATGTAATAAAGAGAATGAGAAAATATGAAATAAGAGAGGGGGAGAGAGAAAGATATAAAGATCGATATAGAGCTTCATTATGACATGATCGCAAGAACAAGTAAACAAGTCGAGTTTCCAGGAACTTTTGCATGGTTCATTACTTTTGATGTAATACTTTGTTGTGTACGATATGGAGAATACTATAAAAAGAATACGAAAATATGAAATGAGAGAGGGGAGAGAGAAAGCTCGATATAGAGCTACATAATGACATGATCAGAAGAACTAGTAAACACGTCGAGTTTCCTTGAACGTTTCCATGGTACATTACTTCTGATGTAATACTTTGTTGTGTACTATTTTGTTGTATTATTTTTTAGGTACCGATGTCAGCATTAAGCACGCATAATGCATCAACTTATGCAATTTTGGACGAATATCAAGTTCATAATGAACATTTCTGATACATCGTAATTTTGCTGCATGTTTTTAACGTTTCATCAAAATCTTTTGATTACATTTGATTAGTTTGTTAAGTATGTTGTGAATAAGTCGCATTGGTTTGAGGTATACATAGTACTAACAACTCTTGAATGAAACACATCGATATTTTACAAGATAAAATGAAAAGTAATTTTTTCCTCCGTTTCATTGAAACAGAACACTTTAAATATAACAATCAATACGAACATTATGATTATGATGACTCGGTGTTGTTGAAGACTGGTGTACCATGGTTTTACCGTTATTATTCTTTCTATTTATTTTACCGTTTTATTGCAAAGAAAACGCTGGTGTTGTTAAAGGCTGGTGTACCTTGGTGTTCGTATGTATATTCTGGTTGAGCCTATACTGGCATACGACTGGAAATATGACGTCGCCTTCTTGCGCCCGTCCAATGACCGGGTCCTACGATTCAGCCAATCACAGAGCCGTACGACTGATGGGATCGTGTCGTCTTACGGCGACCTTATACACACGACACAGCTCACATCAGTTGGAGAGTTGTGTGTAACGTCTAGTTACATTACATGTATGTACACAAGCTACGAACCATGTCCATTGCGGGTTATGATAGATCTCTCTTGCAACTTCTTTGTGATACAGATATACGATTGATGACAATCGATAGATTTATCGCACGATAGATCTACCCATTGCACGATATATCGTAGCTCTTTGTAATACGGGGTCCTGTACGCATACATGCATTTTGAATTGTCACGAGGGATATCCCCCGATGTATAAAACATGGTGTATTTAGATGTGTGGTCACGAAGGATATGGTATTAAATCCAGATGAGTTTGTTCACTTTACTCAAAACTTTACATTGTGATTGGGTTTCTCTAATGTGCAAGATCTGGAATTCTAACTGGGCAGCCACTAAGTTGAGTATTGAGTTATTATTATACGTCTGCTGTATTATATTGCAAAGGAAAATAGTGTATAGGTTTTATGTCAGCTAACAGCGATGGCAAATAGTATGTGTCGTACTCAATGTTTCATTGCGTGGTATTGTAATATTTGTATATTACGATAATAGTGAAATTAAAATAGATGTAAAGTTTGAATTATTCAGTGATGTAAACCATCTTTCTTTTTGTTCTGGGCCCCGTAACATAAATGTTTGCAATCAATCGCAAAATGGCACTGGCCAATCAACACCATTGTTACATGCGCACTTTGTCCAAAAAAACAATCAGAATTCGTTTTTCAAATTTGCAATTGGTCGCAAATCTTTATGTTAGAAACATAATATGCTTTCTATTCCACTCTCTCTCTCTCTCTCTCTCTCTCTCTCTCTCTCGCTATTATCTATCTATATATCTCTCTTCCCCTCTTGTTTACACACAAAGTCACACACACACACACATACACACACACATTTTATTTCTCTCTTACACATACGCACACATTTGTCCAACATATTCACACCTTATCTCTTATGTTCCCTATTTCTTTCCTGCTCTCTTCTACCCCCTCTCTCATTCTCTCTCTCCTTCTTTCTCTCTCTCTCCATCTCTCTCCATCTCTCTCTCTCTCTCTCTCTCTCTCTCCCTCTCTTACTACCACGGAACAAAACAACTCAAGCTTCCTATCTATTCAAATATGAGACTTATCGTCACCCTTCATCCACTGCACACTGTCATCGTCTTTGTCAACAGCGTTATAAAATTCTGCTTCCTAGAAATGTGTTGTGCATTCTTTTGTGATTTTATTGAATTGGTAATGATCAGGGATTAGGGCCATTGTTACCAGTAATGAGACACTTGCTATCGACTTTACGCATCAAATACACAGACCACCGCGTGTTCAATGTGGGTATCGCGTATTTCGCTTGCATTTCAGACTTGATTGACCAATCAGCATCCATTCTCGTGATGGTGATACAGTACTTTGTTGTATGGCGCCAACGATGTTCAACTACATGTACATTGAAACATACTTGTCTTGATCGGGCTATTCGCAGTGTGAAAGGTAGCTCACACTCAAACAGCAACAACATGAACCTGCAAATTACAGAAAGAAACGTGTAAACAAATATATAAAATTAATTATCACGGTTATGTAAACCATGAGGTTGACGTGGGTGAGTGATACGCGTGTGATAACATCCCTCTAAACTATTCGTGTGCCACATGTTATGTACCGTGGCCTCACTCTCTCATTGGCAATGGCATGAAGACGTGTAGTAAACCCAGGAAGTTTAGAAGGCCTGGCGATGTAAGGGGCTCTACGGTAGCTGGTAAACATATAGTGGTCATGCGCAGTAGTATTAGGTGAGCGTGCTCCATTCAAAGAATGTAACATGTCGTCTGCTAGGAGCATCGCGACAATGAACAATGAATTCAGCAAGCAAGAAAGTATCGGGAATTCATTTCTCTCAGAAAATAAAACAGTACCAGGCAAACTCAAACCAAGGTTATGAGCTTCACAAATATCTCACTAATATACATTTTAACGACTTTATGAACAAATGATATCCACACACTAACAAAAAGCTGTAGCAAATTGAGTGAACATACCAGCGTGTTAACTCTTTCATCACCACTGACATGCAATGTGTAAAGAGCCAATGTGGTTTCGAAGGTTTGGTAATGTAAGGGTTAGCTCCATTGATCTCTCTGAGAGATCAGTGGTTAGTTCCCTGGTGGCCCAACTGCTCAATATACATCGGGGTCCCGTTTCACAAAGAGCTACGATTGATCGTATGATCAAAATGAATCGTAAATCCGTATCGACTTTGATCGTAACTTGCCATTTATATTGATCGTAGTTTGTGTGGATCAATCGTAACTACGATTGATTGCAAAACCAGCATAGGCTAGGACTTGCAGTAGATATCAGTCATGGTCTTGTGATGCGGTAAGTTGCAATAGATAGAGTCTACTTTGCGATTGATTATTTATTGATTATTGAACTATTGCACCTCACTCTTGATACGAAGCCCTGGGTGTCATACACATCAAGAAAATACATAAATATGTCTGTGTGACTTCGGTTTACGCCTTTTAAGATGCAGGCGTGTTTCCACGGATTATGAAAGTTAAATTCCGTGATAAACCCATGAAACCTCACCAGGATATTGCAGGTCTTCGCAATATTTGAATTAATCGGAGTAAACGAGCTGACAGTGACGACTTCACGATGTCAATGGAAGGTTTCATGGTTCAGTTTGGGATCATGAACATGATGGACGTCATATTCCTGGAATCCGACCAAAGTGGATGAAGCCTTTCAGATGCATAAATGTTTTCATGAATTTTAAGTCGTAAACCTTTTGCTCTAGGATGATAATGAGAAGGGAGAACAACTGATATCGGAGCTGAACGAATAGAAAGAGGCCTTCGCAGTTGTTTATTATTCAGCGCTAGAAGATAAGTCGACGAAGTCACCGGTTACACCCGGTTCCATTGCTAAACAATGCTAAATAGCCTCGTATAATGGCACAAATAATCTGTGCAAAGAACGAAGCATAATCTCAACTTTATTCTAAGAAAGTTTACGTTATTGTTGTCTTGTTGGTTGAAAGTCACGACATAGTTTTAGCCATCCACTAAGCGCATGTTGTAGGACACCACGAGTGTCCTATAAATTATGTATGCCACGTATGTATCGCGCTATATTCCAACTACTAAAAACGTTACGTTAGCTCAAATTCATCGCATCGCTGCCACATTCATTTTGATAATGGTTCAGTTTTAATTGCGAAGTTCATGTCGTGCCGCGGTTCCCGTCTTTTTGGCGCTTATGTACTACCGGCGGCTTTCTCGTGTATGCCGTCTGAGTCTAATTGGCGGGAATGGGGACACTGATGGTGGTCACGTGATGAGTGTGGATCGAATGGTACCGGATGGAACCGTTAGAACATATCTACTAAAATGCCTGTTGAACTAACCCTTGCAATGGAATGTGGAAGCATGTGGGCATGTGGGGGTCGCCCCTACTCATCCGTTTAACCCAGTCATTGATTGTGCAAACCCATTGTCCTTTTTCATGTTTCGTTCACCTCTGCTTTTTTTTTTTTTCATCTTTTCCTTTTTCTTCGTTTTACCCCCCCCCCCCCCCACTCTCCCCTTCTTCTGTATTTTCTTATATTCACCTTTTTATCATGCTTCTGTCTCTCATTCGCCCTAGTTTCTTGTTTGCCGTGCTCTTCCCCTTCCGCTCCTCCCTGTGTGCCAGGTGAACTGTGGTTTTATGTGTTTTTTTTGTGTTATCAATGGATCAATGGTGAACAAAGGGATAACCCCCCCCCCCCCGCCACACACCTACACATACCCACACACACACACACACACACACACACATACACATACGTACACACAAGCACAGATATTATCTTTATTCAGATCCTCTAACACAGTGAACTTGGAAAAATAATAAAGATGTGTGGGAAGGTGTGGGCACGGACGGAAATATAAAAAAAAAAAAAAAGGATGGAAAGTGACTGTATAACGATTCAAAGTCATGATATACGTCACGACACGTAGGAGGGAATGCTTGAAAACAGATACAGAGAACGTCTGAGAAGGAAAGGCGATGTATACAGATGGATAGAGGGGAACAGGGTATAAACATGGGTGTGAGATGAAGGGGAGGGGGGGGGGGCTTGAGAATGATAAGACGGGGCAGGTGTTTCGTGGAGAATGGAGCTGGGTGAAGAGAGGGGAAATGGAAGAGGGGGGGGGGGAACAAGGGGAGGAACAGACGAGAGAGAGAGGGGGGAGGGGAGAGAGAGAGAGAGAGTGTGTGTGTGTGTGTGTGTGTGTGTGTGTGTGTGTGTGTGTGTGTGTGAGAGGGGGGGAGAGAGTGAGAGTGTGTGTGTGAGAGAGAGAGAGAGGGAGGGAGTGAGAGAGTGTGTGTGTGTGGGGGAGGGGGAGAGAGAGAGAGAGAGAGAGGGAGAGAGTGAGAGTGTGTGTGTGTGTGTGTGTGTGTGTGTGAGAGAGAGAGAGAGAGAGAGAGGGAGAGAGTGAGAGAGTGTGTGTGTGTGTGAGAGAGAGAGAGAGAGAGGGGGGGGAGAGAGGTGGAAGAGAAGAGAGATAGAGAATGAGAGAGTGGCATCAAACAAAACGTTATTAATATGGAGGATGAAGGAAGAGCAACAGAACGGGTGAGATATAGAGAGAGGGAAGGAAAGAGAGAGAAAGAGAGAGGAGAGGAGAGAGATGACAGAGTGTATTGATTGAGCGATGGATGAGGTAAATCGCCTCGAAGCAGTGATTTCCAAGAAGCGGGCTTTCGAAGACACACACTAGAGGCTGGATGAGACGTCTTCCATCACCATGGCATCGCACGGATCATCTTTTAAAAAAAGAGGATAAAATGTGTCGGAAGTTGAAAGTACGTCAACTGCTTCGAAGATAGTCCTTTATCGTCGACATATTGAATATAACGTTTTGATACCAGGTAAAAAAAACCCATACATAATCCAAAAGGGTTGCTTTCGTGAAATGTTTTTGTTTACGTTTGGAATGAATGTACGTCATGTAACTTTAAATATACGATGAAACCTTGGCTTGTGTACGCAACAGATTTTGTATCCGGGTTTGCTTGAAAGCTCTAACTTCAATCTATCCTATAAACTTCCTCTCTTTCACGTTTGGGAAAATCCAATTACAAGATAAGTATTGTGTGGAGTCCGTATATATTTAGGTAGTCCCTGTCAACTGTTGCATTTCTATCTGATAAACATGATAAAGAAAGCAGTATTTCAAGAGAACATTTATTCCCCGCTTCCCAATAAATAGAGAATATTAACATTTCTTGGCATCAATTATCAATGGCAATTGAATCTTGAGTAATTATATTTTGCTCATTGTTGAAGTTTGTCAAATTAGCCATACTGGTTGATTAGTTCAGTGTTATGAGAAATGTATCACCATTGAACATTCATGACGCATGCGCACTACATGAAATACCTACATTATAAATCATTGGGTACTTTACCCATAATGAATGATTCTACTAGAATTTCTAGTCTACTTTACATAAACCATGTGTTATCAATCTCCAATACCAGGACACCCTCTTTGGGAGTAGGATTTAAACATTTTGTTCATGGTAAATAATGTAGGGTTTTATGTTTCGAAATGCAGAAAACCAGACATCATAGTGTGCTGCGTTCCTTAAACTCCACACGTCTCCGAGATACGGCGGCTCCCATTACAACACCTGCGGAGCAGCGAAAGTGCAGCCGCTGTTGATTTTGGCGGGCTGCGCCGTCCGTGTTCCTCTTCACTTTCTGTGACGTCATTCTCGCGTTACAGACGACGGGAGACTTTAATAGCAGGAGCTGCCTCGATTTCCTGGAAAGGAAAATTGAGGAGATTTGCTATTCGGCGAGTGCGCACATACTCAATTCTCCATCTCCATTTCTTTCTTTTTTGCGCTGGTGCTTCTTTTGTTGGCGTAGCAGCATCCCCTGGAGAGTGGAGATGGAAGGACTCTCTCCTTGGAAGGTGAAGAAGCTTGAAAACCAGCATCTTAAGACTCCGGAGCTGCATTGCAGAAATTGACACCCACTGTCTGTGTTAACCTGAGCGCATACGTGTCTTCGATAATTCTTGCTCGATGGAAGTCGCCTGGGTTCGGGAATTGACGTCAGCTAGGGGAAGGGATCGGGAGTGGGAAGGGGGGGGGGGTCCTCATCTTTACCACATGGATTCCTCATTGAAGCGAAGAAAGTTGATTTCTGAAAGGTCTCGGACATAGTGTCGAGTTGCATTCACACATGCGGCAGGGAAATGACAGACAGACAGCCTTTTTTCTCGACCCATCGGCAGCTAAATCCCTCATTAGAATAACATTTAACGTCCATGTGAACTGTCATATAGCAATTTTATATTGCGTTTTAAACAATTATTATCGATGGTAAAATGATACGTAGTGTACACATACACCACACACATTTACATACATGCATGCACACATACACACTATACGCAGACTCTACAGCTAAACGTTCATATTCTGCAGGGTCAGAGGTCTACTTCGTATGTTCTCTAGCTACTGTAGTCATGCTAGTAGAGAGAGGAAAGTTATAAGTTGAAAAGAGGGAGGGAGGGAAAGAGAGAGAGAGAGCGAGAGAGAGCGAGAAAGAAAGAGAGAGGCAGTCAGAGCAAGAGAGAAAGAAACAGAAGAACATTCATCTAACCGAAGTATCTCCTTATAATATCTAAAAGTCACGACTTTATATTCAGAAGACGTTATATTCAGAAACTGTCCCGCTTCGTTTTCAGATCTACCTTAGATTAACTTCCTAAGAATCACCGTAGATTAACTTGAAGTCCTGATGCCATATTTAAGAAGCGTTACTTATCCAAGGAAGGTACTAGAGTGCATTCAGTGCGACAAAAATTGTGAGCAGTTAACTAGGCAAGTAAGATTTCAAACATTATAACCCCTGGAATCTACGTTCTAGTGGAATGTCGGGAAGTCATCAGTTTTGATTGCTGACATGATTTGAGCATTACCATGATTATATGCAATCAGCAATTGAAGTACATGTATAGCTATAGATAATTTTTGAAAACTACCTGACCCTCTTAAAACAAATATTTTGAGCTTTAAGGTTTATCGAAATTGATAATTCATGTTATTTTGGCAAAAGTTTTTTTAATATGTTCATACACTTCTCATTCATGCTGAAATGATTTAAAGACGCTGTTTGAACTTGCGTGTCCTGCATACAAATTGGAAACGTTCTATCTGTGTTTTTGCTTATCAAACGTGACATATTCACATCATGTGACAAATATCTACTTCTTGCTGTTTGTCGAGGGTCATGGCTGCTTACATCCAAATTATTTTGGTTTGCGGTTTGCTGTACTGACGTCAATCTTAGCGATCTAATCCTAAAACCTTGCATGGATTACACGAAATCTACTGTAGGTTCTTTTGTTCTTTAACTCTATATACGCCATTGATGCATTTTTGCCCAGATGATAAACTAATTCTATCGAACAGCAGTTTGTTTGGCATGCAGTGGGATAGAGTACGGGGAATAAGCACTCCATGCACAAGCTTGATTTCGTGTTTTGTGTTTGTTTGTTATGAATACTAAAATGATCGGAAACCGGGTTGAAACCGGGAAGTGTTTAACTCATATTTAACCAGGGAAAGTACAGTTAAGTCAATGATAGTACACGCAGGAATCCCAAAGAGCAACGCATTATCGTGAGCACGGGAGGGGTTAAGGCAGGAGATATTCTGAAAGCTTCTTTTGACAATTCCTTCAAGTGGTATTAAGATCTTTACGGAAGATGGCAGACAAAATGGATCGTTCCCACTGCCGAGAGCCTTCTACTGACAGTGTTTGCTTCAATTCTTCTTGCTACACCTATACGTGAGCATGACCACTACACGCCGGCCGATTTATCTACGCGTGTATGGAAGCAGAGAATGTTAACACTCTCACATGCATCAACATGCATGTTATTAAGTAGCAGGTCAATGGATGTTTGAAAACTTGGTTTTGTGGAAGTTAAATGAAGTGTGCACTATTCATGCTAGTGGTAAAGTAGCGGGACCCATAATGTTTGTACATGTCTAGCGACTACATGTGAACAACCCACACTGGCCAATCACGGGGCTAGCCTTCTCTTCAGATACAATGTTCTGGGAACGAGGCCGCCATGACGACGTGCCTGTACGCTATCTATGCAGTGTGCTGAAAGCTTGCAAAAGAATGCGTGGATAGAGAACGTAAGGTAGATAGATAGATAAATACATTGATAGATAATACATAGATAGATACATAGATAGATAAGTAGATAGATAGGTAATAGTTTATCAGGATAACAAAACAGTATATTCGAGAAAGGCTTTCCAATAACATAACATGCAGACTTCGAAATAAATACAGCAAGATGTTGTCCGAAACTCGACCGTGCCCATATCTTCTAATTATGTATATGGTTCTAAAGGAGCTGTATGTGTAACTCTAATTGTAGATGCATAATGCATAGATGCCTTCGTCTTTTTATTTCAGGAAGTATGTTGGCGTTTTAAGAAAACAAAAATTGAATTGAGTGGTTACGTGCGACATGCAAAATCGTTCAGCAGATCAAAAGGTCAGATAAAGTAACCACGTAAGGAGGTTATGAACAGATATTAATCATACATGTAGTATGGGGGCTGTGCACGGTGCATCCGAGCACGCAACAGCTCGTAGTTAAACCGTGGCGCCTTTTTCTTGCGGTCAGTGTGCACAGGTTCGGTAAAACGGCATTATACATCTGGCATTGTGTAGATCAGCTCGACGAAGCGTCTACGCAAACGATTTCTTGGAAAGAGAAATGTCGCGAGCGACGGCCATCGAATAAAGATGCTATTACCTCGAGGGATGATTGGTCGAGCGTGCTGCACGGCGCTATCCGCTTCCCCCCCCCCCCCCCCCCCCTCTCTCTCTCTCTCTCTCTCTCTCTCTCTCTGTTTCTTTCTGTCTTTCTTTCTTCCCCGCATTTCCTCGCCCCCAAGGCCTCACTCTCTCGCCCTCTCTCTTCGCCTCTGCCTTTCTCCTCCCCACCTCTCTCTCTCTCTCTCTCTCTCTCTCTCTCTCTCTCTCTCTCTCTGAAACACAGGCATAATGCACACTCTCTATCTCTGTCTGTCTCTGTCTCTCTTTCTCTCTCCCTATTTCTCTCTACCAAGGCCTCATTCTTTCGCACTGTCACTGTTTTTCCCGTATGTCTCTATTTTCCGGCCTCATTTTATCTACCTCTCATTTTGTACCTCATATTGTTTAACCTCTCTACATATATATATATATTCCTAATTCCATTTCATTTAAGGCCACATTATCTCTCTCTCTCTCTCTCTCTCTCTCTCTCTCTTTGTATCTGTTTCTGTCTCTCTCTCTATCTCCCTCCCCCCTCTCTCTCTCTCTCTCTCTCCCTCCCCCCCCCCTCTCTCTCTCTCTCTCTCTCTCTCTCTCTTCGCTCTCCGTTTATGTTGATTACATATTATACGATAACATGCGACATCTCTATTAACCCCACCTATATTTACCCGCTCTCCTTATCTCATAACCTCCTTGTTTTATCTCTCTCACTCTCACTCTCTTCATGTCCCACACACACACACACACACACACACACACACACACACTCTCTCTCTCTCTCTTAATCTCACCATCTCTCTCTCTCTTTCTCTCTCTCTATCTCTCTCTCTTTCTCTCTCTCCATTTCTCTCATATGCCTAATCTCATCACTCTCTTCACACACACTGACTCTTTTGATCCATATTCTTGATACAAGCCAGCATTGTGTAACTATTTCCGATATTGAAATTATTTCACCCCTCTTACGTCACTGCTTCTTCGAAATACACTCTAAATATGGAGCTGTTGGCAAAGTAACGGAGCAATCGGCTAATATAATAATCTTCGTTTATTCCCCCGTCTACACACCTACACCAAACGTTCCTCGTTATTGATTTCTCCATTTCATTACCCCTGTTCCTGAAGTCAAATCCATCTCAGCTTCCGTAATCTGATCATCTTGCAGGTAGATACCAAGAAACGGTTGACAACCGTGTCATTCAATCAATGTTTTCACATCTGATATCTGTCCTCTGTTATTGTTCATAAATTGTAACAGTGATAAGGTAATGATGAAATGAATGCACACAGTAAATAAACACTGAATCAGCGATTGGAAAAGAGGACGAACAGGTGGTGAAAAACAGGGCGAATGTAGGCAAGACAGAATGCTCCTTTTCGACCATAAACAGTGTGCTTCATTTCGGTTGTGATGATCAATGTGAGACTCGACTTTTTGTTTTCTAAAGTAAAGGTCTGGTGGCTGAATTATGCCAAGAGAAAAGGAACATGCATTGAACTAAAAAACCACTCACGAAATTATGAGCGACAGTAGTTGATTGAAATCTGATGATCATGAAAATGGTAGCTTCCTAATTATATCGTCTTTATGATCAAGATGAATCAACGTGGAAGCTGCGGGTTTCATTCATGGAACCGACCTTGTTACTGAAGCTCTCTGTGTTGTTAGTGCGCCAGATACTTCGTGATATTTGTTTCCCTGTGTGTGTGTGTGTGTGTGTGTGTGTGTGTGTGTGTGTGTGTGTGTGTGTTCTCGCGCACCTCTCCATGTGTGTGTGTGTATAAATGTATAAAAGAAAGAAACACCCGTGGGAAAGGGGTTGCGGATGGAGAGTGGAAAAAGACGCATGCGCCTGCAAACTTGACCGCCATCTTCGAAAAGAACGCCGTGGTACCGCGCGCCTACATGGCCGCAAGTCAGGTGAAGATCCAGTTTCTTGATTACGATGACATTACTGGTACAAGAACTCAATACTATATATTCTGTTACCGATTAAGCTTATCCCCTCTCCCCCATCTCTCTCCCTCTCTTTCTCTCTCTCTCCCTCTCTCTCTCTCTCTCTCTCTCTCTCTCTCTCTCTCTCTCTTAAAGCAAACAAATAGTTACGCCTTCCCTTTCATAATTAGTTGGCATGGTTTTGGCATGTAGTTTTATTCATGTAATTCGATATAGCATATATTAAAATACTTTTTTTTTCTTTCCATCTCTCTTCCCCACCCCACCTCTCTCTCTCTCTCTCTCTCTCTCTCTCTCTCTCTCTCTCTCTCTCTCTCTCTCTCTTTCTGATTCTCTATATCTGCCCCCCCCCCACCTTTCCTATCTGTCTCTTTAGCCGATCGTGTGCTTTATTTCTCTTGCATTAAAAAAAGTGATGTGTTAAAATGTCATCAAAATGTCATATCTATTCTTCTCCATCACCATCCGCTCCTATTCTCCTCCTCCGGTTGAAGAATAGCGTGACAGATAAACGTCGCTACCATGGCAACCGAGTAAGCAAAACCTCATCTTCTGGAAAAATAGCACGGTCTGTTAGACAGGGATGTGTTAGATGTGGTATTGGGTGAAATGAATGAGCTCGTCTCCGCCTCATGAAGAACGCCCATGCACGCACATTCTTCTACTAGTATCTGGAAGGAAGGACACATTGCAAATCATGCAAGACCATCTGCAGTGCGCATGCGTGTGGTGTTTTTTTTTTTTTTTTGTGTGTGTGTGTGTGTGTGTGTGTGTGTGTGTGTGTGTGTATTGTATGTTTTTGTGGGTGCATATGTGAAATCACACTTTGATAAGCTTTATTACGCTTTATTACGCTCTGATATACGTTCTGATAAATCAGGCTCTGGTACGATTATCAAGCTCTGTTGTGTGTCAAGATCGCCGATTTTATGCCGCTTTTGATCCAGAGCCGATAGAAAGATGCAGTAGATCCACAAAACTGAAAGTTAAGAAGTAATTTTGTTAAAATCTATTTTTTTTTTGTAAAAGAGAAAGAATACACATTAATTTATTCATCAAACTAGTGTAACAGAAGTACAAAAGTATGTATCTAAACAATGCCCATTGTATGCAAAAGTGTTAATTATGTTCTCTGGAACCAGCATGGCCTCGATCATCTTCTGCCGACGGTGGTGTTGGAGACCTCGGCCTTTCAGCTACCTGGCCTCTGCCTCCCCCTCTCTGTTTCTTCTTTGCTGCTCCTCGACCTTTCTTGAGCCCCATCTTTGTGTTTTTTTAGTAGTTTTTCAAGTTCAGGATACTTCTTCTTCGTTTGGAAACAATGCAATGAGTGTTACTCAAGTCGCAGCGCTATTAATAGGGATGGAGATAGAGCGTGGGTATTTGTACTTGAGCTTGAGATGGCGTAAGGAAGCTTGCCAAGCGTATCAAACAAAGCCTAACGAAGAGTGTCAATCCTTGATCAAAGCGTCTCAATTCGTGGGAAAGCGTGAGAGTCCTTCATGAAATCGTATCAAAGCGTAACAAATCGTGTCAGATCTTGATGAAAGCGTCTGGCCTCGTGTCAGATCTTCATGCCAGATCGTAACAAATCTTATGACATCTTAAGTGGTGACAGTCAAGTGGTGACAGACAGTGAAGACTATGGTCCCCGCTTTGAACCAAGCTATGTTAAGCTTTTCTACGTTTTGAGTCAAGCTTTTCTACGCTTTGAGTCAAGTTTTTTTTTGGCGCTCTTGCCGAATGTCCCGCTTTACTCCAAGCTTTTCCACGATCTATTTCAACCCTGACGCTTTTAAGGGCATATAGTGTACTGGGAAGGCAAAAAAAGCCTTCAAAAAGTAATTGTTAGCAATCTTCTTGTCAATGGTCTTAAATTCATGTATTGTCCAATTTAGAAGCTTGCTGAAAAATATTTGCCCTTAAATGATCCATATTTGGAGTAATTAATGATTAATGATTAAATCCTCAAAATGTTCGGGCCGAACATTTAGAAGATTTGTGATTTAATCACTCATTACTCAAAATGTAGATCATTTGAGGGCAAATAAATTTCAGCAAGCTTCTAAAATGGGCAATACATGAATTTAAGACCATTGGCAAGAAGATTGCTAATAACTACATTTTGAAGGCTTTTTTGCCTTCCCATTACAGTATATGCCCTTTAATCAAGCTTTGTTACACTTTGGTGCCGCTTTGCACGGCGCTTTAAAGTGCCATCAAACCGCCGTTGGTGTGAACCGGGTATAACTAAATAGTATTTATTAGAAATAAATTTTATTGATTAGCCCAGAAATCCTGTTCAAGATGTAAAATGATTAAAGCGAAGACGCAAAGAGAAAAGTCGAGACATGTTATCCGTTTTAAATCAAATAAACGAAATGAAAATAAAAAGAAAAAAGAAAAGCAAGAAGATTACGAGAAGTACGGTTACTGGCATGTCTTCCTTGACTGCCACGTTGAAGGGTTTCCCATTCTGGATATCAAATAGGTAAGTGACAATAGTTCTGCTTTATACAAACCATAATAAGTCATGTCCATTGATTTTCTCGGATTTGATTATTGCTTCCTTCGTACAAGGTGATCGACTAATCGAGGATAACAAAACCGACATCCTCTTTACCTTATAGAGGTCAATTATGCAGCCATAGTTTCATTTTCATTGCCTGGTTGTTGCGCTTGGCTTTCAAACATGACAATGCTTAAGGACGGGCCTTGAACGGGTTATGGAGAACGTGCTCCCCGAAAGCACGCGGGCGCCCCCACTGCGACCTGAAGAGTATGAGAGCGTGGGGTAAAGCGCATATCCCTGTTGACCGCTATTAGCTACCTCGAGCGCCAAACGTTGGGGTTTGTTTTTGCCTGCTCTAAACAAGCGCAGTGGATCTGCGCTCTGATTCCAGCCGTGTATAGCGCAGCTTTGTCGCCATGGCAACGCAAAGCGAACAACTCGATAGCGCACGGAGAGCGTCTTGGACGCACCGAGAGCGCAGTGGAAGCCCATGGAGATCTTTCTTCTGTAAGACAATCTATACTCACACCGATACCGATGTCGTCTTGTAGGTCAACAATATTCTAGTTATCGTGACTCTCGATCTGCTATCGGGTGTACGTGACACAGCTTACACTGAAGCTGCGCTAATCGAATCTTTCTCAGAACTCTATCTAATCGGTTTTCCCGCAAAAGATGGATGAGTATATTGCGGAACGTGCGGTAAATACTCGGAAAGATGAAAAGAACAGCTGGAGTTCGTTTGGATAAACATCCTGTCTATTTCTTTCACTGGCTTCTTCCTCCCCCCCCCCCCCCTTTCTCCACCCCCTTTCTCTCTCACTCTCTCTCTCTCTCTCTCACTCTCGCTCCCCCTCTCTCTCTCTCTCTCTCTTTATCACAACCCCACACACTGCCATAATTCTGTAGAGAAAAATGAGGCTGAATGGAAAAAAACACAACGATGGCAAACAACATTTAATTACACATTTAAAGGGAAAAAAGACCCAATCAAGAGATTCCCTTTTTTTAAAGAAAGCAGAACATTCACGCTTGCAGAACACAAATGTTACCATAAGCTATTGGCCATGTTGACTGTGTTGCAACATGTATTGTGGACAAATTACACTAGAAAGTACCAATTGAATACATGCGTCTCACACAAGTTTCTGTGTATATAGATTTAAGATGACAATGTAGGCTATGGAGAGCGGGATTAATTTCATGAAAATGCATGAAAATGAAAAAAAAAAACAGTATTGTCTACTTAGCAATGGTTGTGGTCTTAGGATTCTGTTCTCTTTTAATGCGTATTTTTCCAGAAATGAATACCCTTTTCGTTGGAAACGATGGCGGAGGAAAAACGACTTGTTCTTGAGCATTTGTTGATGTTGCAGTCTACGTCATTGATGACATGCGAAAAAGCCGGTTACGTAACCTTAGTCATGCTCGATGGGTGAAATTCATAACAAAATCAGAACGTAGTAAGTAGAGTCCAGGCATATCTTAAACTTCTGTTAGAAGTAGAAGCAATATCATTGTGTCATCACACAATGCAAGAAAGGAAAACTTCAATGTGTGACGCACAGACTTAAGTGAAGTTAAAACCCTCTTTTTTTTCGAGTTTTTACTTATAAACACAACAAAAAAGTAAATCTCCCCTAAGCAAAATAGCATAACTTTTTATCAAAGAAGTTTTGGGCAAAATAATTTGGCAGGATTGTTCCTTAATTTAGTGACTAACCTATGTGTGAGAATCACATTAATCCAAATAGTAATGCATGAGTGGGCAAATTTTAAAGGCAAAAATGTCACTTTTTAAAAGTCACAAGGGTAATTTTGGGATTCTGTCATATAATTTTTTGATGAATTCCATTTTTGGTGCATAATTTATGCCATTTCAATGTTTATCACCCATCTCTCGATGCACTAACATCTATCTCGTCACCAATTGTTCTAATTGAGTGAGCACCGTTTAACAAATAGTCATCCCTCTTGAGTTTGAAACTTTTAAAAACCCTTTATTTTGGTGAGAAAATGAAACTCTGGATATTTTGACAAAAATGTAACATATAATATAACATATGATAATTGGCGAAACGTCGCATCAGTGAGTTTATTTCCAGTTAATTGATTGAATTTCCTATATCAATCAAGTATACATTTCGTTCAAAATGTCCGTTGATTTTTCTATCAAGTCCCGCTGGTTCGGAGAATTCCGATTGATCGATATCCATCGCGATAGATATCCATCGTAACATTGGCGTATAAACTTTACATAAATTCCCTAAATATAGTGTTTCGTCTGCCAAGTGAATGGTTAATGTAAGATCAAGCTTCGCCAGTGGTAAGCTACGATGTGTGTGTGTGTGTGTGTATGTGTATTATCCATTATCGAATGACAGCTTGCACTTCTAGCGAAGAAAATACTTTTGCGCTGTAGTCGGATGCCATTCTGGAATTGTTTGTTTATTAATTAGTTTCTTTTAATAATTATTCGCCTTTTTCCTTGCCTAAACTTAGTTGTATCCCACTATTTATGTTTATTTGGGAAACATTACAGATTGATGTAGCAAATGAATGTTATTTGATGCTTTATGAATAAACGCGAGTTGATTGAACTGAAATGAATCAATACGTTAACATCTGCAGTAGATCACCTACATGTACTACGTGTATTATGAGCTGCGACGACCATATTTAAAGGAACACGGGGGCGGAGAGAGGTTCATTATCAATTTTAATCAGCATTGTCGATAGATTATTAATGTTTTGTTGCTGGATTCTCTATGATTTATCGTTCAACGTGTTTGCTCCTCTCCAGTCACGTGTGATTCACTTACTATTGGCTTATCATTTCTTTCGACGAGAGAGAAAAAAGCACCCCCAGTGCACCTCTTGTTCAAGTGAATGATATCACGTGATATTAAGTCTTCATTTGGTTCTTCCTAGTTCTTACTTGTTGTTTTACTTGTTTACCCAGATTTCTGACCGATAAGGAAAAGAAGATGACTCCAAACTAACTTAAGTTATCATTTAAAGAGATTTGAAAAACACACCATGGTTATTATTGTTTATTAAATGGAGAAATGGATTCCTCGAGCTGTTCGTAACATTTCGGGGTTTTTTTCTCATACATTATGAAGCCAAAGTCTCACTGTGGCGATGTTTGTTAACGAACAACAACGATGCGCACGGAGAAAAATCGCTGGAGTCATTCTTCCTCTCGATTTGTGATGTTTTTAAATGTTCCCAAGCGATTTTCACTACGAATACCAGATCGTTGCTGTTCCCCAGAAATAGTTGCCACCGGGAGACTGCCAATTTTTTGTATAGCAAATCGCAACGGAACGCGCAATATTCGTACTGCATTGACGCAGTTCTTTACATTTTTTGTGATAACAGACTGATGTGAACACTGGTACAGCTAGAGTCGTATCGCTCATCCATAGCAAGCCAGTCTAGCTCAATGAACAGTGTTATTAACAAGGTTAAGATGATTATTTGTTGCGCTCAGGCAAATTTGCCCTGTTGACTGCAAACATGCAACTAATGTCCAAGTAAGACCCGCTGCTCACATATTCGCAGTGATAATGGATGTTCTATGGCTCCGACTCTAATGAACTCGTGTTTTCCAGGAAAAAGACGTACGCGATGACCTTTGGGTATGTAATTTGTTTATGATAGCGGGACGTAATTAAGCATTTAAACATGAAATAGCAAGATCAATTTAGTACCCTCATGTTGTGGGCGATATCAAGTACAGTTGCTCACAAACAAGTTATTGTACTTCTAACTATTGATACGTATTTACGTAAATGCCATGTCTGCCTTTGTTTAGAGTTATTAAAAGAAAAATCAGCTCCCACTATTTGTCACAGAATCATGTAAAATAATGTAAGATCAAATCCATGATAGGCAGGCATGAATAATTAACACCTGAATTAGTAAAAGGCTTGGGTTTTCTATTGTTTTTTATCCGCGTGGATAGTGTAATAGCATATTTTCATTTTATCCTCTCGTCATTTGTTAGAATTGTCTGGCGAACATATCGTGTCGCCACATAAAACTGCGAGTCAACCTCCTGACAATGTTATAAACCGGTAATGTATGTTTATAGATGGAAACTTGATACATGTTTCTGTCTAAACAAAAGGCGTCC
This sequence comes from Arbacia lixula, assembly GCA_963669155.1. NCBI lineage: Eukaryota > Metazoa > Echinodermata > Echinoidea > Arbacioida > Arbaciidae > Arbacia > Arbacia lixula. Next base: position 7,427,841 of record OZ022579.1, read on the forward strand.
ATCAATGTTTATATAGTTCAACGTCCTTCCTGTAGGAGAACGATCATTAAACCTTATGTTGCTTCCATATGTATCTATTTCCTTGAAGCTTTGATGGTATGGCACCAATGTACTGAAGCTAGTCAGCTAGGACATTTGGTGTTCTTTGCTATACTGTTTTATGAAGTAGTTACTTTTTATACGCTCAGCATATGCTCCGTACATTCGTATATACGGCTCGAAGCGCGTTGCATACCGCAGATACGAGGACCGTCAAAACACAAATTACCATAACGCTATCATTCCAGGACAGATAGGATCTAAAGTGAACCGAAAAAAGAGAATCTTTCTACTTATTTGCTAGTGATAACCGCTTGTTTCGCAATGTATGGCCAACAAGGAATGTAAAAAGATCACGACGTTTCGTGCGCCGTTGCAACACTTCGTCATGTGTAATACAAAATTGTACATAGTGAGGCAATTTTGTATCAATTTTATATCACACTTGATGAAGTGTTGCAACGGCGCACGGAACGTCGTGATCTTATTAGATTCCTTGTTGACCATACATTGCGAGACATGGTTATCGCTAGCGATTATATCCGCAATGAGTAACATATTTCGAATTATGTAATTATTGATAAACATTATCAGTAAGATAAAAAAAAAAATACGAAAATCTCAACTTGAAAAACGGTTGTGGGGAGGGGTGACGAACAACTTCCAGAGCATGATGATACATTTTATTTAAAATAACCTGTATTATGAACATTATTTCGCATTTTCTCTTTGCTCAGAGTTTTTCTAGACTGAATCTGACACAACCATTTAAATTTTTTCTCCACCGAATGTTTCTATTCTCACGTGTTTTGAACTTTCGTAATGTTCTCTTCGTAGTACCTGGTTCCCATATTTACTTCCCCACCTCCCTTCTCTTTCTCATTACTCATCTACTATTTCTTTCATATTTCATACCGTCATGACATTCTGTCTAAATACATGACAATTAAATTTACCCCTTTTTTTCCTACGTGCGTACTGCATTGAGTAATACTTTGTATTTTTTCCTTTTATACTGGTATATCTATTACGTTTATGCATTTCGGTTTTTTTTTAATGTATATGTTGTAATGTTTCAAAGGCAAAAGTTTACTCATCCACATGTTTTTCACCATATGGTGCCGATATGAAATTCGAGCCAACTCTCGATCTGGGAAAGAAGGGACAATGCTAACCTTTCCTCAGAGGGGTTTAAAAAGAAGCCGACTTCTAAAAAAGCAATGACATCTAGGCGGAAATGCACAGAAATGTAGCAAATAAAAACCGAGGTTATAGTCTTGCTCGTTTGCTCTAGAGGCGCGAATTTCTGCTAAATAATTAGGCGACTTCGCGTTGTGTTAGCATTAGCGTGAAACGCCCGTAAACGATAATATATTATTACCACCAATCATCAATCATTGTGATCCATGAACGTGCAATGAAGACACTATAGCGGTTACATTATTTACGTGGCGTTAGGAGGAAGCATCGAAGCTTCTACATCCAAAGAAACAGAAACAAAACCCACCAATGCCACTCCATATCTCAGAAGGCTGACATGACACTGATATAGAATCAGGATTTCTTGGAAAATTGCTATCAATGGATCCACAGGTTACAAGCGTTATTTGTATCGAATTCGCCATGACAACCAAGCCAACAAAACACGATCGACCGCAAGATGTCTTACCGGAGGTGACTGATGATGGGAATCCAGTTTCCTACCGGCCTCATATTCCACGTCTTCAATGGAAAGCTAACGGTTATTCTCCAGTTTGGGGAAATTAGACATTCATGGGAGCGCAGGACTTATAAACTCTTCCAAGAATATTCGAATATACACCATCAACTGCTGCAAAAGAAGCAAATGACACACGCGATAATGATAAGAAGAGACTTTCTGCGTTGACATGATTGAGGGTTGTGGTAACCAGTATTGAGAAGGAAGTGAAAAATTTAACAAGATAGCAAGATACGCCCAAAGGCAAAGAGTAATGAAGCCTTAACTCTCAATAATGATTAAACTGACATTAATAAGAAGGGGAAAGGGAGTGATGTCTAATAGAGAGGCTAAGGAGTAATACGGTAAAGGAACGTTAATCATATATTTGGTTCACAATGCCATCCCCCAAAAAAAGTTATATCGGTTGATCATATCTTTTAAATGATTTTCGAAGCCGCACATGCATAAATGCAAACTTTGAGTGGATAAGCACAAAGATGTATGGACAAGCCAAATCAACATGATTTATTGTTTGATAACGGAAGTTACTGTTTAAATGAATGGACAAAAAACAGTGGCGACTTTCTGCTCAAAATAGCTGTGCTCGCACATTGATGATTTACTGCCCTTCATAAACGATTTCTCCAGAATGTTTTATAAACATTTCTGATTATCGTTATCGCTATTTCTTAGGAAGTAATGTCCCTGGCGACTTTCGTTGTGTAAGACACATACAAAACACGTTGTACATAACACCTTTAGCGACTGTGGTGGTACGTGTATTATGTGGTAAGTGGTGGTTTTGTGGTCAACATCTCTGAAAAAAAGAAAATGAATATAGAATGCGCACTTGGTTTGCGCATGCGCCTTGGTATGGAAGATGAGCATAACGGTGACGCGTGACGCAAATCTCCTTGAGGATTCGAGGAAAAAGGACAGATTGGAATATTTGTTTCAACCAATCATTGATTTTGAGATCATCGTGTTGTGTTGCTTCAATGAAACATATAAAGCAAAAGGCACTGATGCATAAACGGGGGAGTTTTGAGGGATGCCACCCCCCCCCCCCCCTCTCCCACCACCACCTACCACCCCTCCTTCACTCCCTATTCCTTAATAGATTCTTGCCCAGCTCCTACGAGCGCTCGTAACCTCATTTAGAGCTTCATGAATTGAATGCTGGGATATCGGTTAATCTCGGGGGGGGGGGGGGAGGGGGGGGGGGGGCGCAGAGGCATGCTTTGACCAAATAAACGCCCCTCTCCTTCCCCTATTTTGGCGATTTTAACAAGGTGATGGCGGGTGAAGGGTGAGGGGGTTTTTGCAGGATAGTCTGCCTTCCCAATATTGATTTATGAATATTAAAGGTCAAAAAACGAGATTAGCCCCCGGTATTATGGCAAAAGAAGGGATGCGGGGGAGACACTAAACTTGGGGGTGGGGGAGGCGCCCCCACCCCACTCATCTGTACTTCGTGAATGTCAAATCTACTGCGATTAGTTCTGATAAGAAGGGAGGTCTTCACTCGAGGGGGCACTTGAAGGATTTCTGAGAAATGTTTGTCACAACGTTACTCTTCAAGGTGGGAGAGACAAAGAGGAGAAGGGGGCTTTGGGGATTGGGTTGTATAAAACTAACGCAAATAATGTTCATGAACTTTAGGAGTTGTTCTGTGTTGTGTAAAAAATAGATATGACACAACACTTGTGTACAACTTTCAAAACGTTATGGAGCATTCAACTCTTTTTTTTATTAAACAAAACGCATATAAGGTAGATTTAGTAAGCAGCGTATGTCTTAAGTAAAAATAATACAGAAAGTAAGAGGGACAGACAGAGACAGAGAGAGAGTGAGAGAGAGAGACAGAGAGAGAGAGAGAGAGAGAGCAATGGGGATGGAGATAAAAAGATAGGGAGGGAGAGACAAATGATGATGAGGAGATAATACATGTAAAGAGAGGAATGATAATCAACAAATTCAGTTTCGCAAAATGCCAGCAGTAACTTGATGAGTATGATCAGCAAGAAACGCGGTATGCCAAATATATTCGCTCTAAAAATATCGTGATGTCGATGGAAATGATATAAGATGGATTGATAATTAACTTTTTCAGAGAAAAGTTTTCTGTTTGGTCGTATAACCATAATCAAACATGCCGTCATGGTAATACATTTAGCATTATTTTCGTATCACCTAATGTCAAATTATGGAGTAGCTGGAAACGAGTGCCTCGATTTCCGTGAAAACGTCTCGTAACCCGGGCCGATAACGCCAATTTCGACAGAACCCAATGAAATGAAGGAGCGACGCCGGTAGTCATTTGCCAGACAATATCGAAGACGAATTTAAATTTCATATTTACCGAGAACCGTCCAGGAAACCTTTACTCCACCATGTTCTAGTATGATTGCTCAAGTACTGGGGGACCTCGTTTTCCCCGTAGCTAGCCATTTACGCAGAATTCGCACTCAGTCAATGTCATATATGGTAAATGAAATTATGCCAAACTGGGTAAAGGAGCTTGGGTGAACCTCAGCCAGGCTTCTGGTTGGTTGGTTGTTGTGATAACATTCAATTTAGATTACATTTTATTTACAGCATATAGTGCGTATAGCAATGATATTGTGTATGCAGAGGATGCCTGTGTCTCTCTATGTACCTACAAGTACGCTCATGAATGTGTGTATATTTGTATGTGTGTGTCCGTGAGCGTTGTGTAATGTGTGCTTTCATATGCATTTACGCGTACGTATGTAATACATATTCCTGTGTGTGTATGTGTGTTTTTGTGGCCTTTGTATGCATGTATGTATGTACATGTAACTGCGTATGTGTGTGTGTGTGTGTGTGTTTATATGCTATCACTATTGCGCATGACTGTATGAACTGTTGTTTGATAATGATATCTGTATGCATGTGAGTTTATAGAAGTAACGATATAATAATACTGAGAAAAACACGCACACAACACACAACTCGGTGCTCCTTCAACATGTTCAAAAAGGAGCCGCATCAATTAATACGAACGCATTCGTGCGTATCCAATGGAAACATAATGTATTCACAAATGGTGTGTTTGTTTCTCTTTTGGGGAGAAACAATAATTATTGGAGCAATTCTAAAGATCTAGATACAATTACATGTATAAACATTTCGTTGAATAAAGGATTATCGCCGCTATTGTTTCAGCACAATTTCAGTAACCATGGTTACTATGCTAATGGAGCAGCAATTTTCTACATTTGTGCAGTTGTAAGATGTCTGAGCTTTTCATTAACATAATTATTGGCAGATCCACACACAGAAAATGGTTGAAGAAGGAAATGCCGAAACAACTCTTCACATTAGGAATGCATTATCATTAAAAGTCGGAAATATCAACAACTATAACAAATATAGACCTTTCCCATAGAGACGGGTATAGCTGTTTGTGTACAGTACACTGTGAATTCTATAAATATCACATAAATATCACGAGTTAAATCGTCCTTGAAAAACGGTGGATCCTTAACTGCATCTATTCTCAGCCAAATCCTTGGTAGTATAGTGGTAAGTATCTCCGCCTGTCACGCGGAAGACCGGGGTTCGATTCCCCGCCAAGGAGGCTCTCTTTGTTTTGGTCGTTTTGCTTCTTTTGAGTTTTTTCACTTGTTTTTCCTTTTCTCCATACCAAACGTTTTGCTTATTTTTTTTTATTATTTTTTATTCTTTCTTATCAATTTTTAAATCCTTCTTAATTTTATTTTTTCCCCGCGTTTTATAGTTTTTATTCCTGTTCCTTCGCTTTCTCTCTATTTTCTGTTTCCGATCCTCCTTCTTCCCACCCCCTATCATATTATTATCACTTTCCCTCCTCTTGTCTCTACTTTTACGGTGTATTTTTCTGTTGAGGTTTTGATATTTATGGATATTGCGTTGACAAGAACTGACTTTGTGTTCGTTCTTGTAGAAGTATGAAGAGATAAACCAAAATACAATTACCGTAACAGAATTTAGAAACTATACGAGTGCGTTACTGGATATCCCTATAAGAAAATGATATTCGACAATCGTACAAAAAAAAGGTTCCTGATGATATACCTGCATGGTCTAAATATTCATATTTGACGTATCAAATGCGAAAAATCTTTCAGTTAATGATATGTGTCAGAATGGCTAGATAAGAAACAAATTTCCCTCTTCTCTTCTTTATCTACAGTGATATAGTTTAAAGGAAAACAGAAATGATACCTGCTTAACATGGATATAATGTTCTGTATACCTTTTTGGCAATATGTACGGCCTAATATTTTGGAGGCTATGTAATGTCTCCAGAAAACTGGATACTTCAGTCCGTATTCTCAACAGAGGTTTAACGCAGTGTACTCCATGTGTCATAACTTCTTGGGACACCAAAAAGAACAACATGAAACATTATTATTGATTCAATATCATTGATTTTGTACTTGGAATAACTATTATATATATTTTTTTCTCACAGCAATTACAGCGAACAATTAAAATCTGTGATTTTTGGCAGCATCAGATGATTTAATTTTGACTAACATATGTGTGAGAATCACATTAATCCAAATAGTAATGCATGAGTGGGCAAATTTTAAAGGCAAAAATGTCACTTTTCAAAAGTCACAAGGGTAATATTATTTTGGGATTCTGTCATATACATTTTTGATGAATTCCATTTTTGGTGCATAATTTATGTCATTTTAATGTTTAACACCCATCCCTCGACGCACTAACATCTATCCCGACACTTATTCCATTGTTCTGGTTGAGTGAGCACCGTTTAAAACATACTCATCCCTCTTTAGTTGAAAGTTTTAAAAACCCTTTATTTTGGTAAAAAAAAATAAACTCTGGATATTATGACAAAAATGTACCATGACATGTTATGTGAGCATAAGAAGTCATTTTCGTGTCATGGTTGACTAAAGAAGTGAGCAAAGTTTAAAAAATATTCATCCCTCTTGAGTTTGACACTTTTAAAAACCCTTTATTTTTGTGAAAAAATTAGACTCTGGATTTTTTGACAAGATTTAACATGACCTGTTAAGTGAGCATAAGAAGTCATTTTCATGTCATAGTTGAGTGAATATACTTCAAAAATCGCACAAGAAATGCCAAAGCGTATCGTTAAAACGGCATAAACAATTACCCTTGCGACTTATGAAAAGTTACATTTTTTGCCTTGAATGTGTGCTCACCCAAGCATGACTAATTGGATTAATGTGATTTTCACACAGAAGTTAGTCAATCAGTTAAGAAAAAATCCTGCCAAATCATTTTGCTCAAAACCTTTTCGATCAAAAGTTATGCTTTTTTGCTTAGGGGGGGGGGGAGCGTACTTTTTTTTGTTGTGTTTAAGGAAAACCACAGTTGTAAATACGGGCCTTTGGCTATTAGAGAGGGAGTGAGAGAGAGAGAGAGGGAGAGAGAGAGAGAGAGAGAGAGAAAGAAAGAGAGAGAACAAAAGAAACAGAGAGAGAGAGAGTGAGAGTGAAGGTTTATCTGAAGGTGCAGAGTTATTTGTTTTTACACCATGTAGTACATGTATTAGGCCGATGGTTGGAGCCTAAAACCAAGGCTCAGATTTGTATAAAAATCTTTTGGAAATGGAAATGACTATGCTCTGTGTATATAACACGGGACATGATTTGAATCGTCTGCTCCCCCACTCGTATAAACATCACGTCCATGCCCCAGCTAACCATGCCGGCTGCCGAATTGTTTCGGATGGCAAACAAATTGCGCGTTATTCTGTTCATCACGTTTTTTTGTCTGTTTGTTTGTTTGTCTGTCAGTTTCCAAGAATCTCTCCAGGGACGTGGGCGCTACACACAATATGTTCAACCGCGCTTGGTTTATTCCCAGTGATTTGTTAATACCCATAGCAGCATTGACCCCATAAAACGGTCCAATGACGTTAAATTGGCAACTTTATTGGGGTGAGGTTATGGGAGCGGATCGACCACTTTAATATACTATACAGTGCTGCTCCATACAGATAGTGCAATTAAGTATGGAAGCTATTTAGCTGGAAAGCCTGTATGGCGATTGAATCTGTGCTCAGGTCGATTGAGGATGTATGAAGCGAAAAAGATAGACAATATGAAAGATGGAACCCATACAGCGTAATTTCTGTGGTTTTGTTTTCATTGAATGCACACTCCTATTTGGAGGAGGGTATAAATTAAAGAGGACGATATTTCATTAAGACATTAAATCATGGAATACTTTGCTCACGTTTAAACATGATATTTTAACAATGTCGTGTAATTAAAAACATAAGCAACAGCTATGCAATTTACTTTAAAACAAATGCACGTGCTGAATACATGATACCATGAGCTCAAACAAACATTCCAATTATTGTTCCGTGTTTACCCTTTCAAGAATTTATGAAAACATTGTTTCATCCTACACTGGGCAAGATGCTGAATCAAAAAACGAAAAAATGTACCCATCATTCTTTGTTCACTCCTGAAGTCGTTGGATGATATAAATTAAACAACATGCATTGTTGCTGGTTGATGAACCCATAGTAACTAATCGAAAAGTTACCCAAGCCATGTTTACCAAGTTTTCACGTTAGCAACAACTAATCTTCAATCCTACCATTCCCTTTCATTAATCTCTCGACTATTACATTTCCTGTTATGCCTCCGTTTGGACAATAGACCTGCCTAATTGTTGAAGTATATATTATTAAATGCTACCAGCGCATGTTTTGATCAGCTCAGTGTGGTCTATTTACACAATACCTGGCATGATGCACCTAAAAAATCGTTAGGTAACAAGGATATGCATCTAGTGTATTTTCAGCTGGAAATGAGGTCAATGTATGCATTTAAAAGACAGGGTAGCTTTTTTTTTGGCAAATTCTAGACTATAATGTAAAACGAGCCACAATTGCAGATGACATAACGTTGGTCAGTATTTAGATCTATTCAAATCACTTCTAAGCTGCTATATTTTGAAGGATACTCTTAAAGATTGTCCGTCCCTTTTGCAAGCTTAAAATTTGAAATCGTCTATCACGATCGTAAATTGAAGAAAGTGTGATTCAAGACCATTTCTAAGAATATAGCATGTTGAAGCTTTCTGTATATGTAAAAAAATTCAGCCGTTAAATTTCAAACCGACTTTTTTCGTACCACGAAAAAAGTATTAGTCTTTGTTACAGTATCTATTTGGTTATTATGCGTGTGTGAAATCCTAATTTTATGAGTAACTACCAAACTTTGGAGATGATTCCTTCCATAGAACATTTTTTTTCATAATGCGTTTTATAATTTAATAAACAGATTAATCAATAAAGCAGATATTTCAACACAAACTGCTAACTGCCTGAGGTAAAGACTATTAATCAGACGTTGTTTACGTGCATTATTTGAATTTTACACTACGTATCAGTTTCAAATTGTGAATATAGAGCTTGCTAACAGTTCTCTATATGTTTTGCCAATGTTTCGATGGTTTTGTGGTGATCTGAAAAAGGGACTGGCTGTCTTTAACCAGTATTTTCATTCAATTTACTTTTTTTTTTACACAATCTTACTTTTTGACATGCAAAAAGGCCACACAATTTTAAATGTATGTGTATGTGATATACTTCCCTTTTTGTTCTTTTCTCTCCGCCCGTATGGATATGGATCACATAGCCCTCCTTTGTTGAATATCGTCCATTTTTGTTCGTCCTCCGCGCGGGATATATTTCCTGGAAAAAAAAAACTATTTCTTCCTCGACGGAGCGAAGCGAATAAATAGTTTGCGAGCATAAACCCTTGTCAGATAGTCAACCTGAATCTGTAAAATTCACGGGTCTGAAACTGCCGAGACTTGCTGTAACTTATATGGTCATGCCTCTTGATAATGAAAAGAGGCAGAGCTGACAAGATAAAGAGTTAGTCTAATCATACAGACGCATGTTTTGAGAAATAGCCTGAATTGAGTCTGTGCTAGTAGACTACGATGAGAGCGCCGCGGGCGGTGTTACAGATTTCGATGCGGGCGGGGAAATAAAACCCATAAAAGCGATCGCAATTTTTGATTGGACAGAAAGTAAATCAAACCACCAGCCACCACCTAAACGTTGTGCGCAGGTGAGCTGTTGTTGTCTAATGGAAGCTAAGTATGGAAAATGGTTACATGGTAGATTCATTCTTATGTTCATAATGAGTGCTCCGCATGATTCCTACAAAAGGTGTATGCATTCACATGTATTACAGAGCTAAATATCAACATAATTTATTCAGGAAGAAGTCAGGCAAAAAAAACCCAGCTAGATTGAATCGAAAAGGTATTTCTGGGTTCAACTTGGACAAAGATGTCCGGGAAAGATGTATGCATACACCCATGCAGTAGTAAGGATAGCATGCTCCATTTGTGTTCGTGTTTCCGTTCATTTATAAGTAAGAACACGCTTTGCCTACTCGGGACCGTAAGGCCTTTTCAGACCAAAACTGATCACTATTTTCCTTTCTAACTTGCAACACAATCAGAAAAACACACATTTGTATTGGGGCGTACAGAGCATTGTAAATTAACAAACCGTCAACAACGTACAATAATTTAGAGCAATAATTCTGCCAAATTGAAGAGCAATAGCATCTCTTCAGCGCGTTGTCAGTATGAGGAAGGATTTATTGATCATTTGACCCACATTTCGCTTTGAAAAATCAAATGTATTATTCACGCACATATATCTTATCTCTGTGATGTAAACTATGTTTTCTAGACGAACAGCATTTTAAAGAGATCAGTAATTTGATATAAAGTTTAATCAATAATAGCAAAACAATACGTAGCAGCTGCATCATATTACTAGTATTGACTAATGTCAACACGAATTTGTGAAGTTGCTTTTCGAATCATGACCATGGGTACTTGCGGGCAAGAATGCCATACATACGTCATGGGTGTTTGTGGGTATGGAGATAATTATGTACGTGCACCCGTATCTCAGTATGCATAGTTCCAGGAAAGTTGAATATTAGACCCGCTCTTACCTCACACCTTCGCAGTCATATCAAAGGGGTACTTCTTACGAAATTAACACCCAGGGGTCCGTCCTTGAATCCAACCCGTAATGTACCCTGGTTTTTTTTTTTTATCCCGCGACTGAAATTACGATCCAGCATCATCATGTATACGCTTGCACCGGATGACGTCAGAGTTCGTTGTTTATTTTCCCGCCAAAATATTCGCGGCATTTCACGCCCCGCGGCCAGCACGCATCCAAGAAACGCCCGTCGCTCTTTTCATTTGAATAATCCGATTGCCGCGCGCGTCATAACATCCGAACTCTTCGGCGATCATCAACATTATCATCTTACGTTACACGACCGCCGTCGACGCTCCTTCATGCATATTCATCAGTTGATAGTAAATGAATGTTTGTTTCATGAATATTCATTGTAAAGTACTTGACACATGTGCTTATTCATAATAAACATTCTTTGAAAGTACGGAAGTGTGTTTCTTTATGATAAGAAATCTTATGATAATAAGCGAATATGTTTCTTCTTCAATATTCATTGCATGATTGTAAACAAAAGTTTGTTTTTCATCAATACTTATTTGATGAGAGTAGAGGATGTGTCTGCCATGAATATTTATCTTATGACAGTAAACTATGGTACATGAATAATCATCAAAATTTTAGTAAACAAATGTTTCTTCATGAATATCTATCTTAAGAAGGAAAAAATGTATTTCTTGTATGACAAACATATTTTCCCTTACAAATCATGACCACGAAAGATTCTATTTCTATCTAGTCTATTCAGCCTATTTCTCTCCACTGCTGATCTATCTTGTGCCGGTCGTTTTCATGTCACACTACCATATTCTCTAATATCATCGATCCACCTCCTACTTTGCCTGCCTCTTCTTCTGGGGGTCCAGACAGTTAATTCATGTGTCCATCTTTCATCTTTCCTCCTGGCCAGATGACCAGTCCACATCCATTTCTTCTATTTAATTTCCTGTACTATGTCCCGTACCTTGTTTTTTCTTCTCAAATCCTGGTTTCTAACTTTGTCTCTCTTTGTAACACCAATCATAATTCTTTCCATAGCCCTTTCGGTTACTCTAAATTTTCTCTCTAGCCTCTTAGTTGTGGTCCATGTTTCTGCTCCATGATAGAGCAAATATAAGATGCACTGGTTGAAAGTCTGTTTCTTGGGAGAATGAGGGAGCTTCTCATCACGAAAGATAAAGTTGAGCATGCCAAAGTTGAGCTTGACCACGAAAGATAACGTTTTCAAATGATTGGCAGGTATTCCTATTACCCCGGCACATTTTGATATCAATGCCCAGTATCCGCATCTCTTGGTTGTCACTGTAAGCTTTCGCAGGAAAAGCGACATCGTGCGGTCGATGTACTAGTCAAGGCAATTTGGTCAGATCTCCCTTGAAGTTAGGAAGGAACCATGAGCGAGACCTCATCCACAAACGAAATAGTCTCTCAGATCATGCTCCGATTGAACGCAGCGACCGTCCATCAGTTTCGTTTGAATCGGACAGAGGCACGCAGTCCGGCGTCGGCTGACTCAAGCGAAATCGTAACTCTATAATGGCCACAGTTACAAAAATATCATGCGAAGTTCATTTGAATATAAGTTAATAATGTTCTTTAGATTATTCTTTAAACTGTATATCTCGAAAACAATGCAATCAATTTTTTGACAATTTTAAGCAATTCACAGCCTTCTACGCAACATATGGTATGCACATACAGACAACGTATTTGAAACCTGTCGTTCCACGAAATTAATCTAGACGTGCAATCCGATCGTTCAAAATTATAAACAAATTACTTCACTCAGATCCTTTGTGTGCCAGATAAAATGCTGCTCTATGGGATTTGTGTATATTACTTGTGAGAAAAAAGGCCTATGTAGCACACACAGGGTTAACAGACCCTTGTGAGTGTTGGTAGTGATACATGCACTACCATGACTACGAGTGTAATCGATCAGGTTGATTAAAAACATTATGCGACACATGTTGCACACTTTTACAGACCCTGTTGATAATTTGGATAACATATTTACTCTGGATTGAAAAGAGAAAAGTTCTGGGAATAGTTGAAAGATAATTCCGTATTAAGCACTGTAATGAAAGAATAAGGCTGGTACGGTGACGTGAATCTGAAAGGTAGTCGGGTACAGACACACGACAATAGACCATTTTCGTTATGTATGCAAACTTGAATTCACGTCGTTGAAACAATATGTTATTAATGCTAACCTCAAAGTCTATCCGAGATTTGTCCAAATAGCCACCACCTTCCTCCTTCTCTCCGCCTCCTTATCTCTTTCCTTCTCCTCCTCCTCCTCTTACTCCTCCTTCTCCTCCTCCTCCTCCTCCTCCTCCTCCTCCTCCTCCTCCTCCTCCTCCTCCCCCTCCTCCTCGTCATCAACATCATTATCGTCGTCATTATTGCCACCATTACCACCACCATTACCGTTATCTCTTCTCTACCCGCATGGTTTATATCACTTTGTACAGGTTGTCCCATTTCTACCCTCTGACGTTGGTATCATTGTACTGTATATAGGTAAGTGTATTTGTGGGTCACGTATGACAATGATGGCCCTAGATTTCTTGGAACATATCAAAGAAATAGCATTTAAAAACGATTAATAGAGGAACTAAACTTTAGCATTTACAATTATTATTGCCTGCAATATAATATATGTGGGGGAAATCAGGCCGTTGCCGTGGCCTGCATTTTTTATTATTATTACTTGAGGTTTGCGGTCTGCACTAGTTTAGTTACTCCGTTTTATAATCCCAGTATTTTTGTATTCCAGGAAATCTTCATTTTGACCTATAACGCTCAAAAAAAAAGAAAAACTAGAGCAACGGGCAGAATTGGACAATTTATGATTATCATGGTTATTACCTCGGCTGTGGTCATGCTCGTCAAACATGGTATGATAAATATTTTAACGCGGAATTTAAACGACATAAACAAAAAGAAAGAATTCGACCTGGAGCTGTATTGAATAAATTAAATTATAACCTTGTGGATCCACTGTCACAAGTGTCCGTGATGTAACGCATATTTTTCACACACATTCTAGCAACAGCATAACACACGCCCCCTATGATGTTACCGATGTAAAGACATTATCACTCCGCGATGGGTAGTTTGTGTTACGTGTATAAAAACTTTCATTAAATCTCTTCCCAATAACCGTTTTCATGTTTTATTCTTCTGAAAGTAAAGTGAATCTATATCTTCCACGATCTCACTTTTTTCTTAATATGATTTGGGCTAATATTACTCCTATGGTACGAGGAGGGTGGACTGTTCATGCAGCATTGACAATACACATCATTGCCATAAAGTTTGGAGTCTGCCAGAGAATGCCCCGTTTTCCCAACATAGACTAACTTTATGGGCCACCAAATAAAACAACAAGAAACATTATCATTTATTCAGTATAATTGATTTTGTCCTCGGAATCGCTATCGTATATCAAGATTGTCCACATAATAATTATAATTAATAATCTAAATCGCCCACTGTTGTAATTCTTTGATGAAAATCAATGATGTTGTGACGGCGTCAGGTGATTCATTTGGCTACCATATAGTTAGTCTACATTTAGTACGCGGTCTAATTTAAATCTCAGATATGAGCCATCGACTTTTTAAACCAGAGGAACAATGAGGTACTAAGGCACTCCATCTTTCCATGATTTATCAGGGGAAGGGCGGTTCTGATCTGGCTACACACTTTCTCTGATTTTCCTCCTCTGATATTTTAATTTCGCTGAAATCAACTTGAACCGCCCTTTAAAGTCAGAGGAACAACAAACTACAGCTTCCACAGTTCCATTCTTGTTCTTCGGCCAAACTAACGGCCGCTTATCCTGCCCTATCTCATCCCAAGGGAGAGACTTTAATTTCTGGGTCTCAAATTAGGCCAAGGACTGAATCGGCTTTCTGAGAAGAATATCAATTACAACCGCTTTCGACTTGACCGCTGACGTCACGGCCAACCGCTAAAGTTTCCCTCGCATTCATGGTCATCGACATTTTGACTTTGGTTCGAATGAACGCTTCCTTCTGATGTCAAGTAATGTACAATTGTACTTTTTCTTTGATTTTTATGATGACTTTGATCACCGATGATGCATTTAGTTGTTTAAAAACAGGCTGTCCCATTTGCCAAAGTCCTGATCTTCGACAGGAACCAGCAGTATACCTTAACGATAACGTGTATGAAATTTCACAGTCATAGCATCATGAACCTTTTCAGGAAAAGTGAAAAACTATCCTTTTTTACGTTTGAAACGTAGCGACCATAATCTACTTTCATAATCGTTCTGTCCTTACTAGTGCGAATTTTCTATTCCGTGGTATATACCATTTTTTAAATATATTTTTGACTTGCAATAATGCTATAATGTCAACGACACATAACTGTTTGTACAACAACATTAATATCTTGACATGCAAGTCCGGCCATCATGTTTAACTATAAGGAAAAACATTGTGCCGCATTGTGTACTACACGATATATGAATAGCAGAATGACGATGATCATCATAACTAAAATTATACATTTATTACCTTCAAACTCCAATCTATAAAGATAACATAATGAAGTATAATTTTGCCAATGGATTTGCAGAGGTCAGAGGGAGGAGGCAGGTGCATTTCCTTCAGGGGTAATCGGTCTTTATTTTTGTTTTGCTGTCGTTTTATTTTGGAGGAAAATTCTAACAATTCCCTCTAGAAAGCATTTCTTTAAAAAAAAAAATACATGTGATTAAAGGGCATATACTGTACTGGGAAGACAAAAAAAAGCCTTCAAAAGGTGATCATGAGCAATCTTCTTGCCAATGGTCTTAAATTCATGTATTGTCCATTTTAGAAACTTGCTGAAAGTTATTTGCCCTCAAATGATCCACATTTTCAGTTATTAGTGATTAAATTACAAACCTCAAAATGTTCGGGCCGAAGAATTTCAGGATTTGTGATTTAATCACTAATTACTCAACATGTGGATCATTTGAGGGCAAATAACTTTCAGCAAGTTTCTAAAATGGACAATACATGAATTTAAGACCATTTGCAAGAAGATTGCTCATGATCACCATTTGAAGGCTTTTTGTCTTCCCGTACACTATATACCCTTTAACTGCAGTGCGTACTTATAAATTATTTGTCTGGCGTTTTGACGCCGCGTTGTGTTTACGATCCGCACTTATTGTAAAGTTAAACTTTTGCTCCAGTTTCTGGTCTATTTCTGTTGAAGCATAACTGAGTCTTCATACCGTAATTGGTACAAATAAACAGGTAGGAGGGGAAAACCCCGAAGTCAAAGGAGAGTTCAGCACAGAAGTCTAGTCAATGTCTCGTCTGTCTTTGCAATCTTTTCAACAAGATTTCGTGGTATAAGAATGAACGCAATCACACTCTAGAACCGATACTATCGTTTGAACTTTGGACACACGAGAGAATTCATTCGTTATGAATAGCGATCGATCGAGACAACGCATCATCATAATCAGTTCTCTGTTAACGTCATAATACAACCACAACTGAAACTTTTTGAAACATACAATAGGAAAGGCATGATAACCAGTCGAAACAGGTTCAAGTCTCCCCCTACTGATCATTTTCTCTCTCAGATCAATTGATATGTCGAGCTTATAAATGATCAACGTTTCATTTTCACTGATTTACACTGATTAAGTATAGATAAATCAATTCTTTCGTACAATAGTAAAGTGATCAACAAAACAATGATAACAGATAAACGTATCGGGCATATCTTTATTTGTTTTTTATCAAAATGAGAAATGAAGTACATACTTGTCATTATTCTAATATCATCGACATTTTCAAAATATTCCTCAATTGTTTTTGTAAATGCATTTCAATGTAATAGAATTTGGTTTCACGAGTGTCATTGTATACCAATGAATGACACAATGGAAACTACGGGTTGCAATGTGTGTGGGTCAATGAATGAGTAATTCGTCATGGTCACATGACCACTTGTTGGACGTCACAAAGCAACCAAAACTGCAACTTTTGAAACAATCAGACACATTGAGAATGAACGGAAATGTTGACCACATTTCGTGGGAGCATAATCTAGCGCGTTTTTGCACAGAACCATTTATGGTATGTTCACAAATTATTGCTTGATTAGCAAACAGCAACACTACATTGTGTTTCCCGCCTTTAGTGACGGTAAAATGGCATCATAACCGGTATGCCAACGTAAATATGACGTAGAGAAGAAGGCTTCATCTCATTACGACGCTAAATGACCCCTACTCTACCTTGTAGGCAGAGAACTACATCCGGTGTCATTGACGAACTATCCACCAATCAGAAACCGCGATTTCCTGTCCAGTTGACGCATGATGGTGCGTATCACTATGAACCGTATTCCATTACATCGTCATTAGGAGAGTGGTGCGTACTCCCTTCTCGGCCCACTCAGCTCCCTCCTTTTCACGACGGAATCCCACCCGTTGAACACTAAGTAATGTTCGGATACCATACAGGAAGTATTTTATGATCGCGACCCAAATGTGTTTGATGATTGGAGGCGAAACAGAGTGATGGCAACGCGCTACAAACGGATGTGATAAATAACCATTTCCGTGTCACGTACGTGTTAATCCCAGTGATTCTACCTGCTCAAGCTTATGCTAACACTGACCTTGAAGATTTAGAACGCTCGTGATCAAATGAGGATTGCAAATGAGACTAACGTAGGCCTCCGATTATCTACTCGTACTATATCTGGGTCATGGCGATGAGTATGGTGATAACATGATGAGTATAGAAAGGTGTCTGAGTATCCATTAAAAAACACATCAAATAGAAAATAGATAAAATGGCGCCAAGACAAGGATTATAAATAGTAATTGACTATATTAAGTTGACATTGGCTTGTGATAAAGGACATACTATGAAATATTTCCTCTGTTGAGTTTGATGAAGGTGATCCGTGTGAAGCTGTAAAGTTTAGTCATTGTCTCTGTTTGTCTATGAACTATACAATACTAAGATGTGTGGTATGGCCAGTCATTGGAATACTTAAAGTCAAGGTAAGTTGTGGTTGTTGTTTTTTTCGAGAAGGTTTTGCTTTACTCGTGCCAAGGGCTGATAAGATGGTTCATGGTGAGGAAGTGCTAGAATGGCAACACGATAATCTTCTTCACTTCTAACAAGTTTTGCTGTTTTGAATAAAAACTTAAACGGTATCTTAGAAATATCGAAGTGCAAATGTAGTCTCTTGAAAATATTCATTAGAGGACATTGTTTTTTATTGAAACATACGCTACCTCAAGTAAATTCCTATTGTTGTTTCCATGTCTTGCGCTCTTCCCAGATGTGCCTGCTAATCCGTGGCCATGTCCATTTCTAATTCGAGACATTTATTGGCTTTATAATCATATCGACAAAACAAATGTATAATTATATAATCACGTAATGAGAAACGTTAATAGAATGTACAATTATGCCATGATATCACATTACGGCAATTAAAAGTATGTAGAAAAAACACAGTGAAGGGGGGAAACTCCTTTAAGCGAACTCGTAATGCGGATATGCCCTTAAATATTGAACAACAAATTCATTTCAAGCATGAAAGCAAGGCCTATGTGATTATACAAATACGGCCGTTGCAACGCAGAATTTCGATGATGAATAAGACCGAATCATCCGGCGGCTGATCGTAACTATTCGTAAGGCGTGGACTAATTATCGTGTTGACCCCCGTTATTATGACCATGCCCATAGCGACTCGGGATTCCAGGAAACCATCCATGTCAGGGTGACATCCATCTTGTCCATTAAGGATTCCAGGTAGTGAGGGCATTTTATATTTTTGTATTCGCGATACAATGGACAAGCGGTATATAAAACTCGGGAGGGCTATATATATAGGGCGGGTTAACTACCGGGGGTGTACCGGGGGTAAATAAATGTTGGTATTGCTATACACATAAGCCATCACATGGTATTATCGATACATTAAGGTTAATTGATACGCGGAAGGAAGAGTCGTTTAAGTTTATAGTTTCCTCTTTGGTTAAAGTGTCCCCTCCTCTGCCCCCCCCCCCCTCATTCTCTCTGTGCGTGTGTGAGTGAATGTGTGTATGTGTGTGTGTGTGTGTGTGTGTGTGTGTGTGTGTGTGCGTCTCTCTCTCTCTCTCTCTCTCTCTCTATCTCTCTCACTCTCTCTGCATGCCCCCCCCCCTCTGTCTCTTTCTCTCTCTTTACCTGTCTCCCTCCCTCTCTCTCTCTCTCTCTCTCTCTCTCTCTCTCTCTCTCTCTCTCTCTTATCACAGCTATTCGCACCACCCTCCCCCACGCTTGACTCTTCCTCTCTTTCTCTCTCCCTCCTCCCTCTTTCTCTCTCTCTCTCTCTCTCTCTCTCTCTCTCTCTCTCTCTGGTCACACCTATTCATACCACCCCCACTCTTGGCTCTCCCTTTCTCTCTCTCTCTCTCTCTCTCAGGGGGACGGGGACTGATGACGTCATGACATCACGAAACATAGACAGACACGTTTAAACGCGCATGGAAACAATCATAATCATTCCCTTTGGAAATCCTATTACCCACGTGCCTGCCCGTCGCCGAATGTTAACATAATTAGAGTGGAGGCGACCTGTCGGATGAATGATGAATGCGTTGAATCAGTTACAAGAGCCAACTATGTGTAGTCATGTGACCTGTCTGAAAGGTCTGTGACATGTTGCGCTACGTGCCCTACATCCAATCTATTGGGCTTATTTCCACTATGGGAATGAATGCCAATACCGTTACCAATACCAACACCAATATCAATACCAACTCATTCAATACTCATTTGGTTTGATTGTACTTTGTGTTCTGTTTCATTATGTTATGTATTCCAAATCAAATTGAAGACCGTATGATATATAATTCATATAATATATTAAGAGAATACAATCGAAAATACTACGAAGCAACAACAACAAAATTCCAATATCAATGCCAAAAACTGCTAATTGTATGCAAAGCGATCTGGCATTGTATTGGGTTTTATTCGGCAAATCGGTTTATTGGTTTAGTGAGTTGATTTTAGCTTTGTCACAACAGAATTTTAGCTTTGGAGCTGGTCGTCTCAATGTATATTTTACTACCTGCAGATCATTGCAATGAGCATTTTATTTTAAACATCACCGCGTGATCGAACCAGTGAGATTAATACTGTAGGCAAATTTATAGGCCTACGTATCATTATGAGTGATAAGATGCGATTATACGGGCAGAATAATTCACTATATCTTCGCTAGCTTCAACATTAACAAAATGGGCTTTTCACGGCTTTGTTTCATATTTCACAAACATGATTAATTTACTGGTCTTGTGGTTCATGCAATGGTTTAATCCTTTCATTGTCAGACAAATTGTATGTGTGTGTTATTGGTGAACACACGACACATACAGAGTTAACGAACGAGCTCTCATCTTCAGAAGGAATACGCTCCATTCAATCTCTGATAAAGACTGGGACGTTAAACATAACAAGGACAACGGATTTATGAAAAAGATAGTAACATATCGCAGCAAAAAAAT
>OZ022579.1:7450677-7510677 GCA_963669155.1 Arbacia lixula
AGTACCCTGATTTTCCAAGTAATCTCCACCTAATATAATCCGCTAATTAGCGCGTGACCATAATTCTCCGAACTATTCTACCCACGGAACCGCGTGCGACGTGCGGGGGGCCTATTAATATGATGAACGGTGAGAAGAGCTGTTGGCATTGGTTGTGTATCTTAGAATAGGTTCACGGATTATGATAATGACGAACCTGTGAGTATAAATGCCCCTTCAGATATGTCAGATGTGAGAAAAATATTCACGCAGGGAAATGCATTTAGTGTTCATAATTGCCCCAGTCAATTACTAAGTAGCTAACATCGTTACCATAGACATGATCGATTCATGCTCGAAATTTTCAATGTAACAATTGTTGTGTTGTGTATACATCTCTTTCTCTCTCCCTGTCTCTCGATCTCTATCTATCTCGCCCCGCCCCCCCCCCCTCAACCCCCACACCCCACCCCGCCCCCCCCCCCTCTCTCTTTCTCTATAGCCACCCCCCCTCTCTCTCTCTCTCTCTGTCTCTCTCTTTCTTTCTCTCTCTCTTTATCTCTCTTCCCCCCCCCTCTCTCTCTCTTTCTCTCTCTCCCTCTCTCTCTCTCTCTCTCTCTCTCTCTCTCTCTCTCTCTCTCTCTTTCTCTTTGTCTTCTAGAGCGTATGGCCGATATATTCTTCATCTCCTGTGTTGTTATTACTATGTATTTTGTCTCCATCCAGTTATCACGGCGAGCAGCGAGGCATTCTGATTTCTTCTAAATATGTTTGTATGTAGTTGCATGTATGTGTGTGTGTATGTATGTATGTGCGCTCACTTGTGTGTATGTAAGTGGGTGCATTTATCAACTCTATGTACAATGTAGTTACAATCAGCATTTATAAGCGTGTATGTAGAAAATACGTGTTTAGATGACGTGTTGAGAAATGCTAATTCTAACTTTAGAAAGTTGATTATCACACCTTCCGAGAGAGAAATAGAGTGTGGCATTATTTTTAGATATGATATAGAAAACAAACAAGGACAATACAATGATGGAACGATAAAACTGAAGCAAGCACTTTTATTGCCAGTCATGAATAAGGAAATAAAATGTAAAAAGACCCAGTCTATCCTCAAAATAAAACTCCCAAATACGCAGAAAGGCAGCATCAGTCCCTCTTGATCGTGTTTATCAGTTCGCTCACATCTACCACAATTCACGGATTTCCGCGACGAAATGTATCATTTGATTACGTGATTACGTCACACAGCTGGTAACATCCGAAAATCGGTGATAATCGAAGCTATTTATGACACAATTCCGTCTCGTTGGGGTCCCACTTTCTCTTAATGCAATATCATACCACTCATACTCAGGGTGTCAAAAGTATTAACCCCTTAACCCCTTAAAACCGTTTTAACCCCTAGTATAAACGTATAACATAGTCCATTTGAATGTCTACTCTTTTATCACCATTATATAATGTGGTCATGCAATCATGAAGATGGTTGGTTTAAAGTGACACAGCGGAGAGGGCAGGAATCTATGACCAGATTCGAGCACGACAAATGATATGATTGCATGAATAACGATTGCATTGATTACATCAAGTTATGAGTAGCAAGTTGTAGAATGAGAAACAATTTCTTGAATACTTGAAGAAGACACGAAATTATTCGAGAGAGCAAACACAAATTAAATGGTGAAGATGGGCGGGAATTACGTAATCAATCGAACAATGTTTATTCTCCGTCCCGAAGAAAAAAACATTTCCTTGCTTAACCGGAGAGTGTGGGGACGAAGGCCAGGAACCTGGGATTTCAGAGAACTCCATCCGCCGCAGACAATTCCGCAGACAGGTCTGAACCCTATAACTCCCCCCCCCCCTTCGAGGCCCTCCCCCCCCCCCCCTCCATGTCACCCCATTGACCGTTGCGTAAATGAAAAGCTACAGCTTTGCACCAACTCCTCCCCCCTCCCCTTTGCCTCTCTGTTTGGCACTGCATGTGCGCTGAGCCCCTCCTCCCCGCCCCCTCCCATTAAACGCCCCTCTCTCCGTTGTGCACCAAACGTCTGGGAGAGCGCGTTGCCAGACAAATTCAATCTGTATGCCTATTAAGTCCACGATTCGTGAAAAATTCGATTTTAAAACCAGGACGATGAGAGGGTGTACATAATGATTTTGTTTGTTTTTGTTTTATCATGAAGAGAAAAGATGAATTTTTATCAACTATTTCGACTTCCTCTCCTGGGGTTCAACATAAAAGCTTTACAAACTTACGCGAAACACAAGATGGGTACTAATTGAATTTGCCCGAGTATGAGATCGGGATCCCGGAGGGGTTAATCCGACCTAGAAATGTGAACCCCGGCAGATCCAATGTTGGGCACACTCCAAAGAAACCCACATGACAACTTGCTGCATTTCTTAGCGATGGGAGCCCCCCAAGAACCCCCCCCCCCAACCCCCACCCCCCCCCCCCCCGGCGCCCCCAAGACAAACATGTGACAGTTACATTAATTAACTGTTAATACTCAAAAACAGCTGAAATTTACATATAATGCTTACAGGTGTCACATCTCTTCAGTGAAAATTCTGCAGTGAAAATGTTAGCAATCCATTTTCTTTTAATAATCTTTTAATAATTTGAACATTTATGACATTTTCAATCGTTGACAAATCAGAACCATAAATCGATAATCATAATCATTAATCGATAATTACACACAATGGGACACACGTAAAACTCTGAAATCCTTTAGCTTTATATTATGTTATATTATGTAAAGCTTTGCTTGACTCGCATTTAAACTTTTGAGCTATCAGCAATTTAAACAAACAAAGTTTGTTTATTAAGTCGGAGAGAGTTAGGACTTCGTAGAATCCATGCACCTAAGAACATGGGTAATGATAATACAGAGTTCTCTTGAAAAGCAGTGTTCAGGGTAAATATTACCTTATCATTGTAATTACCATTGTATAATTTGCAATAACATCATATCCTAATAATACTAATTTCATTCCTTTGATGGCCCACTGGTATATGACGTCATGTTGACTGCGATAACAGTATTAATCCTTAGCCACGTTAACATGGTTAACGAAACTTTACTTTAGATCCGACCATTCCAGAGACAGAGGGTTCTAGCCGTTTGGTCTATATGCTTGCTTCCAGGCCGTTAAAAATGTCTGATCCAAAGTGACAACTAGAGTAGTGTGTACTCTAAGACTAGTCACTGTATTATTCTCCTATTTTCTCCGTTTTCGGGTCAGGGAATAAATTGAGAATGATTACTTAATTGAAGCCAGACCTGTTTATTAAATACTGTAGTTTGAATTGGTCTACAAGTGCTTACACTGCTTCGTGGACAACTCACTAGGTCTTAGACCAATCGGTGGTATGGACAGAGCAAGGTTAGTTATACAGTGGCGACATTTTTTATCGTCCCACCTGTCTGTGCATCTGATGACAGCATCTAGCGGTGTCATCGCGGCGTTCTTGGAATGATGGGAACCGTTATGTAACCATGGAAGATATATACAGACAACGAAACAGACAACGCCAATGGCGGAGGCGTATACCCTGTCCTGGGCCCGGAACCAGAAAGAGTTAAGATTGATCGTAGGATCGATAGATCAATCGTACGACGGTTCTATATTGATCGTATGGTTGATATCGATCGCAAAGCCGTGCAGAGATTCTGATACCCATTCTACAATGTTTCTTAAGGATTTTGATGGGATGTCAAAGAAGGCCCATTAAGCTTTCAGATGATTTGTTTATTTTTTGTGATAGAAAATCAATTGTAACTTTCAATAATTTTACCATGAACTGGTTGCCTTCATGAGAGACAACTGTATTATGATTTAAGAGGTGGAAAGGATATGAGAGAGCTCTCACTACGAAAACAGTTTTTATACAATTCAAACAGACTTTACCGGCAAGTTCACAGAATGGACATAAAACAGAATAATCACTTGATTGAAATACTATGTATGGCAATTATAACAGATGAAGTTGAATGTTTGAGCTTACATTGTTTCAGCGATAACGAACAGGACTTCATCAGCTTTGTGATGGGGTAAGACATGGTCTGTATTGGATTAGTTGCAACATTCAGTTTATGATCAAACTCAGACACATTAATATATATTCCATACGACAAGTTAGCTTGTCAGAATGTTATCCAAATGTGTTCCAGCGGTAGAATAATTGTTAAGATTACTACAATGTACTTATGTAAAAACCATGACAATTCTTGAAAAACACAATTATTGCCGTAGTGTCGTATTGATATGATTTAAATTTCAATGTGCATTGCTCGTTTGATAAATGAAGTAATTTGTTTTCAAAAGTTGTTGAAATCCATTGTCGATAATTGCTCTCCTGGGTCTGTTTCTTGATTTTAGTAGCTTCATAGTTAGAAACCCTAACAAGATAATTTGCTAATGAGAAAATAAAACTATCTGACACCATTCAAGCACTAAGAATGTAAGAAAACAAATTCTAGCTTTTTGTACATTAGATTGAAGCTTTTTTGGAGAAGGAAGTCTTCAGCATATCAGTCATTGCTATTAAATATATCTAAATTTCGGATAATTTTTCTAAGAAAAAAAAAATCACAGAGAACCTACGATCGATGTCGATCGTAATTTGCAATTGATATTGATCGTAGCTTACGTGGATCTATCGCAACTTTACGATTGATTACGAAATCATTCACAGGGTTGGACATGCAATAAATAGCTGTGGTGGTTTATGATATGCGTTTTGCTCCGCCCCCCCCCCCCCACCCCCGCACCCCTCCTCGACAGTTAAATCTTACCATTCTAAATTATTGTAGACTTTAGGTACAGTTCAATGCTCTTTTATTATTATTATACTGTATTGTTGGATTACTGTATCCATGCTGTATCATTGCAGCTTTTGTGTATCGAGTGAAAAAAATAGCACAATTCAATTAAATCAACTAATCATTTCATGAATTAAGTGAAACAGAAGTCAGCAACAAATCTGTTTTAACTGTTCGTGCCACATGTGCGTTTTGCACAATTGTTATATACAGATCCCATAGAGTGACAGTTTATCCGGCATATAAATTGTTAGAGGAAATAATTAAAAAATCAACAAGCAGAGAGGGGGTGGCGGGAGCATTGTCGCTCAAAATAATGATACTATGATGTTTCTCAATCCAAATTCTCTCTCTATCTACATATGTGTCGCATATGTTCACTACCACTCTCTCCCTCACGCCCAACCCTTGATATGAAGTATGGGTTTACTTGGAGCATGGACATGCTTGGAATTACCATACACTTTGTGTCGGAGTATAGTTGGAATAGTAGTGGAAGTTCATTATGCAGAGTTCATGCAACCCATTGTGTTAGGGGGGGGGGGGGGTCCATTATAATCCACGAGACCTGGAAACTCCCTTCGCTCAGTCTATTATACTCCGCATCACACACATGGTCAGCAAAAGCACAACAAAATGACCGGAAGTCGTGTATATGTCGCGGCTAGACTGACCGGAGACGTCTTGGGGTGATCTTATCTATCCGAGCGCGAGCCAAGAAGCCAAGAAGGCAGACAGACACCTTGCGTTTCTGATACCCCTCCTCGTCCCTGGTGACGCGCCTCCGACAATGTCCGACCACACTTCTCGCTGACGAAGAAATGCATTGTCTTGCTGTTATTTTTACCCCCGCCTAAAACCTCCCACAACATGACTTGTGTGTGTCATAATTAGGCTGAAATAGAATTCGTAACCTTGTAATGAAAAATAGAAAAATGAAACACGAACGCGCGGTTGTGCGTGTTCCTGATTCTCCTGACCCTTTTTTTTCCAGGGAGCATGACGGTCTAAAGATTTTCAAAAACATACCACGTGTGAGTGTATGTGTGTGTGTGTGTGTGTGTGTGTGTGTGTGTGTGTGTGTGTGAGAGAGAGAGAGAGAGAGAGAGAGTGTGTGTGTGTGTGGGGGGGGGAGGGGGTGTCTGTGTGCGTGCGTGGTGCGCGTGTGCGTACGTTTATAAGAGTTAAATGAAAAACTCTTTCAACTTTTCACAAATTGTAAAAAATTATTTACAACTCGAATCAAGCTGATATTCACGATCATCATGAAGTCAACGGATGTCACTTTTTTCGAAGCAGGTTTCGTGACATTAATCAATTATACACTTATCAGAGTCCTTGGAATCTTTAATGAGATTTTTTACTATCGGACAAATATGGACCTAACCATTTGTGTGTCTGGGGTAATTGTTCAGAACACAACAATGACCTTTGTGTATCACACCTGTTAATCCACTAGTAACTGCCATCACAGTGTCATTAATAATGCATGATGCTCCTGGCAGAAAAGAAATTGTGGGTCAACATGTTTGGTGCACAATAACCATTGTTGTGCTCTGAATTAATTATTTGATACACATACACATACATGTTTAGCTCCAAATTTGTTGAAAAGTGAAAATCTCATTAAATATTCACAGGACTTTTACCAAAAAAGAAATCGATGAGATGTCATAAAACCTGTCTCTAAAGAATGTGACAACCCTTCACTTAATGATGTTTCAATTTCAGCTTGATTTGAGTTAGAACTGATTTTAAATCATTTTTTCAAAAGTGTCAAAAAATGTTTGTTTACACCAGGTAGTAACCTCAAAAGCTTGTCCGTGGTTTCTCCGAATAGCAACAACGGACACAAATCCTGAGTGCGTTCCATCCATTGAAACCAAAACGCTAGATACGTAATACTGCGTTACTAATTTTTTGGCGGAACAGTTGTGAATACATTACAAACATTGTTGTTTTACATGTTATTCATCAGACGGCAATTAGACTATCATTACTGACAGCTAGAGCCTGTTTTCTATCAACATGCTGAAGTTTACCAGTACTCCCGTGAAGGGAAAGAAGTAAGGAGAAAAGTTTACATTTTTATCATACAAAAGAAGCAAGGATGATGCTTACCTTAAAAAAAGAAATCAACATGTTCGTGATGGCAGCTTTCTGTGATATCATAATGTATATCAAAGCCAGTGCAACATGATAGTTATCATTTCAAAGCTTTATGTAGTATACACTAAATAATGCAGGACTGAATGATAATATATCGATCTATGCCACTGGGTTATGCCATATACGGAGTTCCTAACTTATGTCCCTTTTTTAAAAAAAGATAAATTGCCTAGAGCAACCGTTTATTTTGTCTTCACTTAACACAACCTAAAATGTCTAATTTGGTAGTATTTCTATGATAGATTGAGCGATGATCATCATAATGACGACATTTACAACCAAGGCAACGATCTAATCCGGCTTTGGGATGAATAGTTTGAGATCGTGTGGGAGGGGGGGGGGGGGATTAAGCTAAGATAAACTAATATTATTTTGTAAGCAAAAAAACTATAGGTGAACTTAGGGTTAGCGGTTGCCCTTGTTTAATTCTTGTAAATATGTAGACGCAAAAGCAAACATAAGCTTATATGTTTATGAGGGTAAAGTGGTGGAAACGGTCTACGTGTGTGTGTGTGTGTGTGTGTGTGTGTGTGTGTGTGTGTGTGTGTGTGTGTGTGTGTGTGTGTATTTGTGTGTGTGTGTGTGTGTATGTCGGTCGTCCTTCCCTCTCTATCTGACGTGATATCTAACCTTTGATATTTTAACTGCATGAACCTTGCGTATTGATTTGTGTGAAGTATTGTAATTAGGATAACAATACTTGTGAATATGTTGATATTACGATTATAAATAGGCGTTTCAAGCCGATGAACTTTGAGCGCTGGACTTTGTGTTTGCTGTCAATATTCAATAAATCGTTTCTTTTTACGGAATTCAAAGAAACTTAACAATAGACCAAGAAAACCAAACGCTGTTTTATTGAAAATCCGTCATGGTATTTTATTTGATTGGATTGCGTGCCCGTTTGGGGTGAAGCGGAAAGAGTCGTGGGGAAATAAATGTGAGGAAAATAAGAATGGAACTGACATCACCTAATATGCATGACCACCGATGATGCCATAGTCTCTACCAAATAATTCACTCTTATTTAGGCATGTTGGGATTAGGGTTTGAATAGCTGATCTTGCCTGACATCTATTAAAGGGGAAGTTCACCCTGAAATTATTTTGGTTTCAATAAAAAGAGACAAATGAAAGAAACATATGAGTGAAGGTTTCACGAAAATCGGTCAAAGGAAAAGAAAGTAATTTGGTTTTAAAGTTTTGATTTTGTGACGTCACATGCGAGGTGCTCTTCCATATGTTGTGTACAATTTTTTTCGAAAATGTGCATTTTCTCACAAAGATGTGCATCTTTATACTTGTGCATTTGGTACATTATTAGAAATACGTTTTTACGCACATACCTGTACGAAAAAAAATAATTCCGTTGTCAAAAACAGAAAAAAAAGGCAATTTATCGACATTTTTTGTACACAACATATGGGAGAGCACCTCGCACGTGACGTCACCAAATCAAAACTTAAAAATCAAATAACTTTCTTTTCCTTTGACCGATTTTCGTGAAACCTTCACTCATATGTTTCTTTCATTTGTCTCTTTTTATTGAAACCAAAATGATTTCAGGGTGAACTTCCCCTTTAACATACAGTCATGTAAATCATCCTAACAAATCCTAATGAAAGCGAAACATTTTGTCCAGTACATATCTAGGCATGATAAAGCGGGAACGAATGTGATATTTCGATAACCACCGAAGTTATGAAATATCAACGTTTTGTGTTTAATGGTTCACTGGAATTAGTCAAGTTTTTGGAACACCTACTGAGGTAACGTCCCTGGTTGTTCTTCCATTGGTACTTAAATTTCGTAGTATTAGACTGTGTCTTGAGGCTATGCTAGTATTTTGATACTTACTCACCATTGGCACTGATAGGTTTCGAATTTCACATAATAGATATATGATTGTTTTTCCTGTGATTCGTGCAATGTTTTACATAGTCTAGGTTTCAGACGCATTTTATCAATGCGAATTCGTGTACACAGCGCGCGGCGAAACTCGTGCGATTGTCGAGGAGTTTGGTAGCGCACTGTATACACGAATTCGGGTTGATAAAATGCGTCTAGAACCTAGACATTGATTTACAGCAACTGGTTCAGTCTTCAAACATAGTAGCAGGTATACAATATATTTTATATCAGAAAAATGGTCAGTAGAGATTTGATAAGATATGGTTATCTAAACAAATTACAGATATCACTCTTTACCCAACTCTCCATTTCTATTTTATTTATTTGGAAGTACAGTTGTGTGTGTACTGTTAAGGTTGTACTAGCATTTGAATGCTACGTCCCTATTGTCCTTGTTAAGAAATACTCGTCTTTTCTTTGTTATGTTTTAGGGGTAAGCGCGGAAATGGTCTTCTTTCTGACATTATGACGGGTAAACCACTGTGGACGTGTTACCTACGGTCATCGGTCATTGCCCGCTTCCCTTTCAACCATCGGTCTCATAATGCACTGACCCCCGTTGACCTTCACCCGACTCCAAGGGTCCGAGCCCAGACAGATAATCATCACAGACTGAACTAAACGCACGACCGATGTGACGAAAGGACAATCTCATTGTGATGTCATAATAGCATCGTCATCCGCCGTCGTCTAATGTTCTGAACTGTCCGTGCGCAACGCTTTCCAGACATAGTCCTTGTCGGCGCAATAAAAGTCGGTACATTTGTACTTCGATATCGATATTCGATATTGCTCCGGTCCGGTACGCAAATCGGCGATGACCCTTTTTAACTAGACAGCTTACATGGGATGTACATCCCAAGATCATGCCTGATAATGGTATTACTCCACCAAATGAAGGATTTTCTTTGTCCATCTCTTTTCTTAAGACGTTGATCCACTTAAGAGAAATAAAAACGACAAACGTACTTTGAAGAAGTGTCTCTTACAATCGGTTCATTCCTAGAACTTACTGATTTCTTAAAGGTCCTGTTCATTTCGGGCTTATTTCGATTTTGTAATTAAGACTGACATCACCATTACGTGTCTATATTTGACTTTATAACAGAAGGGAGAAAATAAAAGCACGAACACTAACACACGTTTTCTTTTAATCAGCACAATTGTGATTATGTGATGATACTGTACATGATGCCGCGTTCTTCAACTCTTAGATGGTTGAGGTTTATTGTGCAGTCTGATACGTATTTTGCGTTTAAACGATGCGGCAAATTATATAACAGAACGCGGTTGCGTTTATCAACTGCAAACATTAACACGGAGCACGTTCATTAACACTTTCTAAGCTTTCTTAAAAAGATTAGACCCATGCGAACTGAATATTTCCAGACACCTATTTAAACATGTTTTTCGATTATTAACGATTATGTTTAAAACGATGATTTACGTTTAACGCCGCACCTTTCTTACGATCTATTAACTTAAATGTGTGTATCGGTTGTAATGTGTATTGTGAAAGGTTTCTTAGAACGTTTTGTTTGTACCGGAAATGATACCATATTGAAATAAACCAAAACAAATGAAATCATAAAACACCTGAAAGTAATGCACTATCCAACAATCAGACGTACCATACCTGTTGACTACCACAAATTATCGACTTTTATTTTTAAATTGCGAATAAAGATGAAGCACCCATCACTTGTAAAGAGTCCAAGTCCAAAGCATCCACAAAGCATGGACCCTAACACACAGGGTCCATCCACAAAGCGCCCACCAAACCAGGAAGGTGATAGTCTCCTTGACAAAACAATTAGAATTCCATGCCAAACATAGCTTCCTAGCTGATGGGCATTGCGAACAACTAAACTTTCGCAAAACAAAAAGTCATGACACAGTAAATTCGGTTCTACTACTTGCAAGACTAATGGCATCATCTTCTCCCCGTCCGTCAGAAGAAGAAATGGAAAGAAACTATATATAGTCTTCCTCAACAGGCCCGGCTCCAATCCTCACGTCTTAACACAATTAGTGAGAATACACAGTGTTTATATTTTAAAGATACAACAGCCTGGACGTTAGGCTAGTATGACTTCTACTGTATCAACCAGTTTCTAAGTAAAGGTGAATAGGCGGATGACTCAGGCAGAGGACTGCCATTGATCGCAGATAATTACTGTCAGTGGTCGCGGCTTTTGGAATTCTTCGCATTTTAAAGACAAATCGTGCGTGAAAGGTGAAAGTGAAGAACAAAGGCAGCGAGTACAGAACACGGGGGGGGGGGGGGGGGGAGGACGGTGAGAGGGGGTAGGGCGTGGAAAGGAAATCAAGAAATCAAGAAATCATGTAGGAAAGAAATGGAGAGACCGCGACATGAGAACGTACACTGTGTGAGTGTGTGTGTGTGTGCACGAGTGTGTGTGTGTGTGTGTGTGTGTGTGTGTGTGTGTGTGTCTGTCTGTCTGTCTGTCTGTCTGTATGGGGGGGGGGGGGGGGGGCTGAGAAGGTTAAAACACCCATGGTTAAAGGAACGTGTACAATGTATCGGGTAGTATGCATCTGGTGTTTTTCCGCTACGGCAATGCAAGAAGAACGGTTTATTCATTTCACAAGAAAATCATGTTCGGGGCTGAATTGAACGTGATTTTGAACTAGGTAAAACATTAATCATTAGACATACCATAAATAGTACACACATATACAAAGATAAATGTTATTGACATATTAAATACAAATTGTATGATTTACGAGGCGTTCCACCTGAATGGAAGCAACTTCTGCAAGACCCGATAGGATTGCCATTATTACAAACACTGTAGCGGCGACCCGCTTCCATTATGTATGTATCTTAACTCCTTGTATGTCACATGGCTGTATTCACAAGTAATGTACACAAAACCCATAGAGCTTCAGTGATCTGGCACACAGAGGGTTAAAGATAACGTATCAATTCTGCCCTACTCTGACAAAAGGAAGCAACTAACAATAGAGACTATTCTTGTCTGCCACTTGCATCGGCATCAGTACAACACCATATCATGTTAGATTAAATATCTCGCCGCAAGATGAATGTTTCTTGTCCAAATTTTGGCCGTATATAGGGAATGCTGGGTACAATATAAGAATAGTAATAACCCAGATTTGAGTGATTGTTACTTGCTTCCTTTTGTCAGAGTAGGGCAGAATTGAGCAGACAAGAACACAAACGTGCATGGACAACACGTACCTTAGACACAGGTTGGTACATAAAACTTGAAAGTTGCATTAAAGGGCATATACTGTTCTGGGAAGGCAAAAAAGCCTTCAAATGGTGATCGTGAGCAATCCTCTTGCTAATGGTCTTAAATGCATGTATTGTCCATTTTAGAACCTTGCTGAAAGTTGTTTGCCCTCAAATGATCCATATTTGGAATAATTAGTGATTAAATCACAAATCCTCAAATTGTTCGGCCCGAACATTTGGAGGATCTGTGATTAAATCACTAATCTCTCCAAATGTGGATCATTTGAGGGCAAACAACTTTCAGCAAGGTTCTAAAATGGACAACACATGCATTTAAGACTATTAGCAAGAAGATTGCTCACGATCACCATTTGAAGGCTTTTTTGCCTTCCCAGTACAGTATATGCACTTTAAATTCATATCAGCAAGAAACATCCATTTCTTCTCAGGCTCGGCATTGCATGGTAATGAAAGGACAACAGATTCCTGTGAATATTGAGTTTAAATGGATTGACCTATCAACATGGCAACATGGCCATTCATGTTGGAAGTATGAATGACAAAGGTTACTTATTGAAGCCATGTCAGGATGAAGCACCGAACGAGCAGAATTTAACACTTACGCCTCACGGCATTAACCATTCTTTGCTAAATAGATCTTTTAATCGATTATTTTTTTCCTTCAAAATGTAACGGGGATTGCATTGGGCAGACCGTGAACTGTTGGAGACACCTAAACGTGTTATGTCGAGGTTACCTCTGGGCCCCGTTTCAGCAAGATATGCGTAAGTTACGCACGATTTTACGCACGACTAGTGACCAGTTCTTGTGCTAAATGAGATACCCCAATTTATTCCTGTTTAAAGACAGCCCGTCCCTTTTGCAGATCATCACAAAACCATCGAAACATTGGCAAAACATATAGAGAAGTGTTAGCAAGCTGTATATTCATAATTTGAAACTGATACGTAGTGTAAAATTCAAATAATGCACGTAAACAACGTCTGATTAATAGTCTTTACCTCAGGCTCTTAGCAGTTTGTGTTGAAATATCTGCTTTATTGATTAATCTGTTTATTAAATTATAAAACGCATTATGAAAAAAAAATATTCTAAAAAAGGAATCATCTACAAAGTTTGGTAATTACTCATAAAATTAGGATTGCACACATGCATAATAGCCACATAGACACTGTAACAAAGACTAATACTTTTTTCGTAGTACGAAAAAAGTCGGTTTGAAATTTAACGGCTGAAATTTTTACATATACAGAGAGCTTCAACACGCTATATTCTTAGAAATGGTCTTGAATCACACTTTCTTCAATTTACGATCGTGATAGACGATTTCAAATTTTAAGCTTGCAAAAGGGACGGACAATCTTTAAACATAGTGGCAGTGAATTTCCTACAATCCTAATAAAATTTGACAAATTACAAACCTTGAATTGAGACGCTTCTTAATAACAAGAATCTTAATCAACTAAAATCAGATTTCAACTCAAGCTGATTGGAATCAAGAATAGGTCACCAGTCATGCTTAAAGTTGTGCGTAATTTGCGGAAGACTTAAAGGTAATGTGTAGCCATGGCAACAGTGGAAGTGAATACATGCAGTAATCATCTTGGTGAAACAGGTCACAGATAACCTCGATATAACATTAATATGCTTCTGTCTTTATAAAAATCAACTTAATTCCAGGGTGAACTATCCCTTTAACTTAATACCTGTATATGCATACATAGCCTTCGCTCAAGTTTTTTTGCCATGTTTTTTCCCCTTCACCTTCGCATTTATCACAAGTAAATATGAACATACGTCATTGTTAGCCTTACTTCTTCTGTCTGTAATCGCGGTAATGATGGCAGCGGCACATATACGAGGAGGCCATAAGGAAGAAGGCATGAACGCTTGGTATGTGTGTTCAGACATTAATGACATTAATCATAATTGAAGAGGATTGAAGCAATCCATTGCATTGGACCATGGACCCGACCACGTCCATGATTGGACGTACTGTATAGGCTAACAATTACATTGTTCTGAACTAATTAATCATCATAAATGAAAACAATATTCTCTAAAAGTGAATGACAAGATATTCATGAAATATTCTTTCTTCTCGGAAAAAATGCAAGTATCATCGTTCGAATAGTTATTTCACTTATTGTTGGTGATTATGAAATTATAGTCGTCAAAATAGTCATAAAACCTTTTCTCTGATAAATGATAGAATTATTATAGTTAGAAGAGTCATATCAGTTTTAATTGATGATTATAAAAGTAGAGTCGTTAAACAGCCATTTCACTTTTTTCTTATAAATAATAAAATCATACTCTTTAAAACAGTCATATCATTTTACATCATACCAGTAATTATTCTTTGGTTATTTAACCTGGCAGAGATAACAAACCCGTCGCAAAATTATGAGTTGTGTTTTTGCTGCCATTGTCATTGTTGTACTCTTCAATTACGAGTGCATTGCCTCAGAGGAAATACGTCATAAAGCGTAATGTCCGGTATTAAAACATAAGACGCGATTGTGATATGTTGTGGCATTGTCATGTAAGGATGGCAAAAGGTTATTCCCATGTCATCAAGGGTTATCCAGCTTGTTTTTTTTTTGTGCCATAGGTAAATATTTTCACAAATAACACAAAACAAAGGGTTGTAACTATGACAACACGAACTTACCGAACACGTGCCGTGCCTTAAGCGTAGAAGCGTTATCGATACAGTTGTTGATTAACTTGAAAAACAAGTGTACTATATGAAATAATCACATGGAAATCAGGCAAATGAATAAAGAAAAAATATCAAGTACATTTGATGCTTATAAATAGCTGTAGAGATACAATTTAACGATGAATTACGATATACCCAGACATCATGGGAACTGTTATAGACGGATCATTTGCAATTGTAAAATACGTAGGGCCTAATTAAATAAAAGTATTTAATTTTATGCGCAACTATATGTTAAAAAAACACATACTATATATATATATATTGCCATTGATAGTCTGAAAGGGCACTCTTCAATTGCTTACTGGATATGTGTAAATGCAGGAATTCATATTTTGTCGTAACAGGTTGAGGAAAATCAAATAACAAAGCAGATGTTCTAAAAACAACGAGTTAGAAAAAAAGGTAACGCTTTCGGTAACACCATGTGGTTGTATGCTTTCAGGGTATTTTGTCCCACTTATGAGGTGAAGAATTCATAAGAAAGTAGATGTTATGACCAGCAGCTATCGGTATCAATATGACAATACCCATACACTCCTTTTGTAAAGAAAAAAACGCCAAGTTATTGTCAATTTGATGAGCGGACTTGTAGTAAACACGAGGTGATCACGCGACCCAGACATCCTTTCCCATGTCTACCGAGCTCAATAAAAGCGACATAATAGGGATCGAAGAAAGGAAAGGGGAGACGATTGTGTTGGTGGAGTTCTGCGAAATACAGGATAACAATTACCATTTGCCCTCCGTATCCTCGTCGCAGTTTTTAAATGATTCTAATCTGTCGACTGGTCGCACGTAATCGTGATCTCTTCGTGGCTGAGTGGTAAAAGCGTGAAATGGTGTGTGTGTGTGTGTGTGTGTGTGTTTGTGTGTATGTGTGTGTATGTGTGTGTGTCTGTCTGTCTGTCAGAGAAACCATGTAGGGTCCATGGTGAAACAATACAGGGTGCAATGCGAACAATAGAAAACAACGTAAGCTGTTCCACCGCCAATGAATATAAGGTATTGTAAAAATAAATCTTAAAGACAGCCAGTCCCTTTTTCAGATCACCACAAAACCATCGAAACATTGGCAAAACATATAGAGAAGTGTTAGCAAGCTCTATATTCACAATTTGAAACTGATACGTAGTGTAAAATTCAAATAATGCACGTAAACAACGTCTGATTAATAGTCTTTACCTCAGGCTCTTAGCAGATTGTGTTGAAATATTTGCTTTATTGATTAATCTGTTTATTAAATTATAAAACGCATTATGAAAAAAAATGTTCTATGGAAGGAATCATCTCCAAAGTTTGGTAGTTACTCATAAAATTAGGATTTCACACACGCATAATAACCACATAGATACTGTAACAAAGACTAATACTTTTTTCGTAGTACGAAAAAAGTCGGTTTGAAATTTAACGGCTGAAATTTTTTACATATACAGAAAGCTTCAACATGCTATATTCTTAAAAATGGTCTTGAATCACACTTTCTTCAATTTACGATCGTGATAGACGATTTCAAATTTTAAGCTTGCAAAAGGGACGGACAATCTTTAATTTGTAATGACAATTGAAAGGGAATTGTGTGTACCCACAGCAAAAACAGATGTAGGCGTAAAACCCAAACATTGCAGTACCGATTATATTTTTCAATTAAACAGAAGTTATTTGTTTCTTTACCATTAATTTGGTACCCCATGGGCCCTACTAAGTGGTGCTACGTTTCCTGTACTAACTATGGTTGGGACGTAAGGACTACTATCGGTTAAACATGACAGAACCGTTGACTTTCAAGATGATTGAGTATACAAATCGACAACACATAGGAACAGTGGTCATGGCAAAATGACTTTACACTGATCAGGGTCTACGTGACCCGCAATCCATACTTATACACCTACCTTTTACCATGGTTCTCTCCCATGGATTTGTAAAAAAAAAAAAAAAAAGAGCAAGCCCTTTGGGGAAGAAATAATGGATACATTCCAAATTACGTTCATCGGACAAAATCGTAAGCTGCAAGCCTGGCAGGTATCCACACGTAATTCGAGAAAAAAACGTACCTTCCTTGCCAACTAGAATTCCGGCGAAAAAGAGGTGAGGGAGAGGGCACAAATGTCTTGGATCAATGAGATTCTTCTCAGAAGAGCTGTCAATCCCACAATGCAAACATGTATCTGTGTGACAGTCTTGGAAAGGAGATATTGGTCCCGGAGGACTTAAAGGTAATGTGTAGCTATGGCAACAGCGGTAATGAATACATGTAGTAATCAGTGCCGAACGTTTCTCCCGCCATCTCCGGCTCTGCAGTTTGTTAAATTTCAACGATTTGATATCGTTTTGAGATGGCTCATTCCTGGTATCCTGAAATCAAACGAGAATGGCACCCACGGGCAAGGCAGAATGACATTAATGACGGATCCAGTAGCCTTTACCGCTATTACACCCTTACCTTTAATGTCGTGGTTTGGAGATGTAACATTATTGGTGTCAATGGGGTGTGACGGAGTGATTAAGAGCTTACCCATG
Organism: Arbacia lixula; assembly: GCA_963669155.1. Classification (NCBI taxonomy): domain Eukaryota; kingdom Metazoa; phylum Echinodermata; class Echinoidea; order Arbacioida; family Arbaciidae; genus Arbacia; species Arbacia lixula. The sequence continues at coordinate 7,468,069 of OZ022579.1, forward strand.
CAGTACGCCATCACGCATTCTGAGAAGAAGATAAAGGCTGCGAGCTGCGGTCGGGAATCCAACGATAAGATGCTTGGAACAGTGCGGTAATGAATACGACACACTCATTCCAAAAAAAAAGATTACGGGACCCGTCTGATTAGGATTCGGATCTCGTTTGATTTTGACAAAGATTAATCATATTTTGATGATTCCTTCCTTTTTCAATGCTCGTGTAATGTCCATGGTGTAATCAAACAAAAATGTAACCTGTGGTCACGATGTGACTACGGGTCCTGTAATCTTAACCACGTGACTTCTTTACCTAGCGCTTAAGTCAGTCTTTCCCGTTGGTATGGAGATGCCTACTAAGCAAATGGGGTTTGCACGGCCTGGTAATTTAGGGGTTACTAAGGGGGGGGGGGGGGGGGGTGAACCTCAGACCCACTATCCCGTGAGTTATTAACACTTGTATCTCTTTTGGAGTGGCCGTCAGTCCAAAACCTCTCGGTTCTTGAAGCATATACATGTAGATACCGGAGACCGTGCTGTCCGCGATGGGGTGTACCACCGTGCATGCGTTCAATGCCCGCCGTCCGGCGCATCGCGCACTGACCAGTTCCATGATAAATGTAGACTGTAGTCGCTACGTTTCAAACGTAAACAAGAATAGTTGTTCACTTTTTCTGAAAAGGTGCGTGAATGTGCGACTGTGAGATTTCACACACGTTATCCTTAGGGTATACTGCTGATTCCTGCCGAGTTTTATAACTTTTGCAAATGGGCTACTTTGACTTTAACTATGGTGCCCATACCTCGTCGTGATAACAATGCATAATGCAGAACAATATTAATAAAACAAAAAACTGGATAAACACATTCATTAGCCTCGAGCCTAGACTAACTAGATCACTAGAAATTGTTTTTCTCGGTAAAAAGCGACCTTCACCTCGGTTTTTGGAGCGGGGCTGATCACCGAGTTCGGATGATCGCCGAGCGAGGATGACAAGAATGTGAAGGAGGTCAAGATCGTGACCCCGGCTTCCTCGAATTTCCTCCGTGTGTCAATTTCCTTCGATTCTCCGCCATTCCCTCCTCATCGCCCATGCCTCTCTACTACACCATGGATCCTACCGTCTCCATACGGTCAGGATAATTGTGTACGATACCCACCTCTCAGTTTGCACGATCCTCGATTGGCGAGCTTGAGGAGCGGGTACAAGAGAGAGCACCGAACCGTTTGGTTCATGGCATGGCACGATCAGGGGAACGATTGCGGTACGGAACGTGGCCTAAAGTCTCGTGATACTGATGATGATGCTGACTATGAAAAAGTAGGGATTTCTAGTGATGTAGAAGATGATATCACCATACAACGTCATTGTACTTGTTCTTGGTGGTTGGGCCGACCGAGGGTGTAGGAAACGAGCATTCGTTGTTATACTGCTATCTGACGTCAGTACGGACTGCTTACTTGATACATCCTTGGGCAAATGTTATTGGGTGTGTATATAGTAAATGTATGATGATGGTGATAATAATGGTGGTGGCGGTGGTTTTGATGGTTTAGGTTTTTAACTCTTTATGCTTAACTGATGCAATTTGGAACACGTAATACAAACACACGCACATACACACACACAAAAAAAAAACAGAGCGAAGAGGTTTGGCACACAAAGAGTTAAACTAGGTGTTATTATAGGTCTATGGTCATTATTGGTCTGAGTAAGTCGTGAAGATGGTGTGGTCAAAATAGAAGTGTTATGATCTGCCGCAGACACAATGTTTTAAGAAATTGATTCAGTTGAGTCTGTGCATGCAAACTATACAGCACAGAGGTTGGAAATCTACCCGGTGTAACCAGAGAGGTGTACGGGGGAAATGCATTCCACGAAAAGAATGCGTACGTGCCGATAATATTCAGGTTTTGCATTTCTGAAAATAACAAGGGCTAGTGGCGATATCATACACCAAAATAATGCTCCATGGTTCTTCGTGTGCCGTATGCATCTTTTTTTCACATTGATAATATGTTTATTTTTGTAAAGTTCAATACATATATGGTTATAATGTACTACGCTATAAGAGTTCATATATGTTGTGGTATCCACGACATGAACATGTGAGTTTTCAGTCTTGGTTTATATTTTTCTGGTGATAGGGCTTTCCTTATTTCTAGTGGTAATTCATTCCATCATCTACATGCTGCGGAAATGACCGGTCTCCAGCTTTATATGGGAGTATTAGCACTCTTGTGTGGTACAGAGGTTGCGATCGTTAGTTTGAGACTTACGATTCAACAATTCAGTAATAAATCTAGAGCTTTGCCATTCGGAGTTTTTTGTTCGGAACTAAATACACATAAATCCCAAAGAGCGGCAATTTCTATGTCACACAAAAGATCAAATGTTCGGTCTCGCTCTTACCACGCCAGTAAATTCCCCAACTTTAATCCAAGTCAATTCAATTTCGTCATTATTTGCATAAAAAATGCACAAATACAAGCTCAAAACATATTTGTTTATAGTTTACACATCAAACCAGAAAAAGAAGAGAAACACCAGCACATTCATTTTTCAATACATCAAGTATATCAAATACACTTAAAACATTACAAAAAGCAAAGAAAAATGATATAATTGAAAAAAAGATAATAAAACTGGGTTAACCCAGGCGCAGCAAGTCCATCACTTTCTTGCATTTCTTGCATTTTTATATACACGTACTGTACGTGGTGCATGACACTCAGCCACGCTTCACGTCTGAAAGGATTTCAAAGGACTATTGATATCAGTCCAAGACTATGCCGCAATTGGCTACACAAATCATTATGTACGCAAATGTCACGAGTATCCTTCATCTTACCCCGTTTCGCTCGAAAGGAGAACAAAAAGATTCAAGATTTAAGATTCAATTTTATTGTCTGTATAAAACTACAGAAAATTGGCCTCCACTGGCAAGAAGATACAGAAGAATGACAGAAATTACAAACACACACACACACACACAAAGAAAACACAACAGTCCATTGGAACAACAAAATGTACATAATACAGAAAATACAGGAGGGAGAGAACCTCCCGAGGTCCCTATAAAAAGCAGAGTATTGCACAGTACCGGCAATAATGTTAAGAAGGTTATTAAAGCTCGTTAAATACATTACATAGATAATTTCTAAGACCACAGTTGACTACAGTGTAAAACATAAAACCTAGTGCCTCGCCACTGGAAGGTTGCTTATTAATTCTTCATATACTTGTATGCAAATTTTATTCACGTTCTTCAAACGATGTGGTGCCAATGGCAACCCCAAAGCCCGTCCGAGGTCTGCCCGAGTAGCAACAACCAATCTATTCAAAGCGAGTTTGATTAATTAAAACTAAATCAGAAAATATACAGGTGAATGTAATAACAGAAGTGAATGTAACATGTCACCAGGCAGTTAGGGGAAGATTGTGAATATATTACGAAAACGGATTAATAAGCTACCCTACAATCTTCTAGCAAAGAAGAAAAAGAAATATGATAAGTGTAGAAAGATTGTTTTGATGTTTTGATGTTTTCCCCGCCGTTGCGCATTTACGCATTAGCGTAGGCCTACTGCGTGTAGTCATGTACTTGTGCACACTGCGCAAACCCATACACATTCGGATGAAAAGACCATTTTTTTTAAGTGACAAAAATTCGACAGAAATTCCATAAGCCCCCCCCCCTACCCCACCCCACCATCCAGTGATAGAAACAAGTTTATCCATGCATGAATATAATTTGACCGAAATTAAGTGATAAAATAAATCATCGAGGAAAGCGATGTCAATAACTATACACTCACAGTGATCTTAGCTAGTTGTTAAAAAGCAAACATTTGACATTTTCGAATCATATTTTTTCCCTTTCTAGGTACAACTTGACTCAAGCGAAAATTAAGAAAAAGGAAAATTAAGTAAAGTCACAGGATGTCAAATATTTTTAAGCAGATTTTGTTGCCAATACATCAATTGACATTCTTCTAATGAACATTTGAATATTTAATTCACAACCTGCTCAAAAAAATTGACATCCTTTGATTTGATGACGTTAAATACAAAATTTCTCGTTATGTGCAGTGATGTGTGCAAATCGTATTCACGTCGATCATACAAGACATTATTAATAGTAAACCCAAAACTTGCCCGAGATTTATCCGAGTAGCAACAACTAATAGATTTAGAGCGCGTTCCACCCATTGAAACTGAATCGCGGAAATAAAACAGGCGAATGTGAAACGCATTACAACGCAGATAGGGGGTATACATGTACATGTAGTTGCATGCATCACGAAAATGGTCTATATCAGCTTGATTCAATTTGCAATTTTTTATTTAATAATTGTTCAGAGTTAAATGAGTTTTCTTTATAGTTCCAAGAAGTAAGGACGCATCGAGCCATACAGCGAGCCGAACAACCGGGTAGGCAGAATGTGTGAATAATCAGTAATCATCGTGATTTACCTAAATAATCATCGCTTCATTTGACATCTACCATACATAAACCACCCGATCTTTCAAAGTTTTGTTTGCTGAGTGTTAAAAAAAATAAATTTAATTATTTTGATTGATAATATCTTAGAATCGATCTGAAATATATATACTGTACGGCTAAAGGATATCCAATTTCAGTATGCATGAATATACACGTTGTGCCAAATTTCATTAATTTACATTAAATTATGCTTTTCACTATTAGACACATACATGTAAGGACCACATTTTATAGAACTGAACAACACCTTTTGTGCTCCACTACCTGACGTGGTAGCTAGCAATGGTCCAAGGGCGCCGCTCACCAGGCTAGTTTTTACAAGTTATCTTTAAAGGTATGTTATTCATCTCGCCGGCAGTTTCGTGGAGTCATTAAGCGAGAGAGGCCTTGCTGAAAGGCTAGGCTTTGACCCAACTTTCAAAGGTAACCCCAGCAGACCAGATGGGAAATGTTTGTGGCGCATTGAAAGTTACACAAATGACCACTGACTGCATTACGAACCTTTATAAAAGCTGCATGTATGTGCGTTAAGAGAGGGTAGGAGGGGGGAACCATGAAATAAAATCAGTCAGTAGTCATTTAGTGTGCCTTCACAACAGTTATGTTGCGTTTGTGATTCATAATACCATTCTACAGGTGTATTTTATTTTTTTTTTGTTATATATGTTGATTAAGTTTGCCTAATTACGCAGTTTATTTATTACACCACCTGTACATGTTTTGTATGTATATACGGGGCGCACCTGTAAAGCAGTTTTTTTTAACTGAGGTTGCCTACTCTGTGTTTTTAAAGAAGACTTAAATAAATAAATAAATAAATGAATAAATAAATAACAAAAAATTCTACAGGCTCACGGTCGAAGTGGGAGCTATCCATGGCCCGTGATGGTTTGCCGGACCTAGCAACAACAGTGCAAGGTACAATCAAGTGGGGATGAAGAACGAGAGGAGGAGAGTATACATATAATATGTGGCAGGTAGTATCCAGAATATCAAAAAAATCCCCATGTCCACCGTCATCTTGGAATAGTGGGGCGTATACACCCCCCCCCCCATACATACATATACACACACACACTCACACACATACGCACACACACACATACAAAAAAAAAATCCGTATAAACCATTCATTTCAGATCTCCTTCCACCATTTGTTCACATAATAGGAAAGAGCAGCATTCCTACGAAAAACCATGATCGTTTTTTATGCCCATCCCCACCTCTGCGAAAAAAACATCATTAAGTCACCCACGAGCCATAATCGATTAACAATGGTCACCATCACTAAATCACTATTCAGCACCGCTGCGATCACGAGAATGAGCAAGATTTCCGAAAAACCAATCACCGACGTGAAACGAGTCTTTGGGGCCAAGTGCTGTCCGTGCCAGTATACTGCGGTTGCTTCCATCATTATTTATTCTAAAACAATAGGCCTACCAGGAAATAATCGAGTGAGGTGATTTGATTGCGAGAAGCGGTATTATATTTAGACGCGCTGAATCACTTTGCATGATTGTGAATAATCAATATAGCGAAAGCTGTTGATTGCTTTTTCGGTGTACTACATGATGTATCGCTTTTTATGTTCCCGAGGGAGCGAAAAGTTGTGGTGATTTACGAGAAAATGTGCAACTAATGTGCACGATTGTGTGTGTGTGTGTGTGTGTGTGTGTGTGTGTGTGTGTGTGGCTGTATGTGTGTATGTACATGTGTCTGTCAGTCCGTGTTGATATACAGTGTACTTGTGATCAATTTTGGTATTTCCCTTCCCAGTAGGCCCTACGTTTTAAAATGGTAATTGTGCAACCACATCTGGGATAACAAATTGCATATTATCACCCATCAAAACCACGTTTGTGGCTGAGGCGAATATAAACTACACAAACATTACCATCTTAGAAACTACCATACATTAGGCCTGTGCTATTGTACATGATTTCGATGTCGTATTGTAACATCTCGATTATGTGCTAGTTATGTAATCATGCTAAGTTCAGCGGGAAGGAGAATATTTTTATCAACAAATGTAACGTAAATCCAGGTTACAGGTACCTTAAACCACGTAGTAGAGTCCACATTTAAACTAGCAGGTGAGGGTGGTGGGGGAGGGGGAGGGGAGGCACTTGTTCACCTGTGCGTATGTTTTCCTTTTTCTTTCTCCATTTTACATACGTGTACATGTATAAACATGTGTGGTGCTTTTAAAAATAATTTTGCTTTTAATTTTGTTGTGTGTTGTTGGTTTTTCTTTTTCTGTCCTTTTCCCATTTTCCCTTTTTGGGGGAGGGGGGGGGGGTGGGGTGGGTGGGGATGGGGGGGGGGGGGGGGAACAGATACAAGTACCGTCCCCCAAGCCCAGCCCCCCCCCCCCCCCCCCGTTCCCCATGCACCCTTTTATCAGCCAGTGCACCCCATCCCAAGGTTCCGACACGAGTCCTGAAGCGAGTTGCGTCATCAATATCTTCATGGACTTAGCACACATGAATAGTCTAAACGCAGAGAACTCGCTGATTTTGGTCATCTTGCATGCATGTATTTTCCTCCGTGAAAATCATTTGTATCACCGGAGGAAAACGTGTTGCAAATTTAATTCATGTGATGCAACAACATGAATGCTCAATATTATTACACATTAAGTCAATTTACTTTCTTCTAAATTTGGAGAAAGGCGTAAAAACATTGTGATATATATTCCATGGCAACGTCTGGGATACAAGCCTAACTTATACAGGTTCCTATATCGATTTGGCATCCCCCGCCTCCACACTCCCCTGCCCAATCTCACTCTGTATACATGTACATGTACCTCCACTAATTCGATTGCGGGCACTCTATCGCTGTTGGAGCAATGCGAGTGCGACATGATCGATTGGCTTTTCTCGGAAAAGAGGCTTTTTCCTCCTCGCTCATCCGTTTTGCCGAGTGAAACGTGACATTTAAAGCCGAGCTGTATGATGTGTCAGTGTGTGTATGTACATGTATGTCTGTGTATGTATGTTTGAGATATAAACGATCCAGAATCTAATCGAAGTGAGTCCGAATTTGCTAACACATGCGCAATACATCCATCTGTTTGATGTATGCCTTTGAAAATCATTAGGTACACATGTAGTTTGTAGCGCTATGCTGAAACGAAGTGAAGTTTTTACCTGAATTACGTTGTTGACACTCACATGCTTCAACCCCTCTCACCCCCACCCCCCTCCCTTCACCCACACATCTCTCCTCTCTCCTTTTTGCGCTCATTCTCTTTGGTTCTCTCTCTCTCTCTCTCTCTCTCTCTCTCTCTCTCTCTCTCTCTCTCTCGCTCTCTCTCTCTCACACATTCTCTTTCGCTCTTCCTGTCAGCTTCTCGTGCTCATAATTTCTGTCAAGATTCATCCACCTCAGCTCAGTCACTCTAGGTGGGGCCAATGCAGTCTCACTCCGTTTGGTATAATAGCATACTAACATGTCACACGCGTGATTGTTCAGTACAAACCATACAAACACGAATCCAACATAAGAAAGGGGAGACATATCGTTTCATATTTTCATAACATTTTCATAGAGATTTTTTTATTACATGTACAGTGCATTACAGACATATTAATATCAAAACGCAAGTATTCAAAATATATAGCATATTGCACTTGAAGGCTCGTTGTTGTAACAAACGTAGTGAACTTGGACATACATTAGACTGGGCATGTCCACTGACAACTCACAATACAGAGGTGAAAGTCACCAACTATGGGCAATCCAAATATTCGCCGAACACTAAAACGTATTCTCTCAGCACATAACGATATATGTGATCGTGGATCAGCGAACGTTTGGCTGCAGGTAGACAAAAAGGGGGGCTTTGTCGTTCGCTGGTGTACGTAAAATCCGAATACCGTTTGCACTGTGTACCTTGGACTGAGGACCAGCGAATTCAAGTTAGATTGCACAGAGTTGGTGACTTTTAATCGCCTATACTGTATCATAAATGATACAGATAATATAATAACGTCAAGATTGTCTAAATCAGGGACAAAGGGTAGGTCGACGTAGATCTACGTACAGTGATGTGATGGAACTGTCACGATTATAGTCACGATTTCATGGCTCCCGTGTACACGTAACGAATATACTGTACTAACTAAAAGGCATTAAACGCTTTCAGTACCAAACCGTTACAATACCATGTCTATTACGACAAAGCTTTATCACGTATGGGACTAAGAGGGTTAATATGTTGAGCTGCTTGAGATAACATAGAATGGTGCTAGGATGAAAGGGATGGGTAAACCCCGTGATTTAGGTTGTGTTACCAGGGAGGTGGGAGTTGAGACCCACCTCCCTGGTGTTACTCTGCCGCTGATAAATACATAAATTCAATTGGGAAAGAGCACATTTACAGCATTATGGTACTTGTGGAAACAGATGGGTTTCACCACATAACTTAATACAAATAAAAACATCCACGTACACAAAATCAATCAAGCCAAAATTGCATTTGTACTGTAAATTGTTAGCGAGACTTTTACTCGCAGAATTAAATCTGATGGAAAAATGCATCGTTACTAATTTTGAAGTCGACCATCATGTATCCAGCAATGAAATGGGTGGTTATAAATCCTCCACTAAAGCAATACACAAACGCAAAAATTTTGACAAAAAGTAGGAGGGTCACAAAATTGCAATAATATTGTTCCTTTATGGTATTTGTAACACATTATTTTGCGATTCTAGCTTTCCTTGCTACCAATGTATACAACCAATTACAATTCGTGGTGCACAATTTTGTTTTTGAAAATGTCCTATTTTTGTTTGACTAGTGTGAAAGAACACAACCTCCTTCTTGACCGATACACGTTACAATTCATGAAGTGAAAATAGAAGTGCAGCATAATTAACTCTCAGTCTCGATATAGCCAACTTTCGTGTGCTTTGAGAAGTCCGTCTCTCTACTACACATATCAAGTGATGTGAAAATGATCTTCTCCTGCTATAACATAGCTTTATAATAAATATGAATTATCCAATTGACCATTTGAGACATTTCATTGCAATGAACGAAAATAAAAACTTTAAGTATACTATATCCGGCCAGTACTCTTGCCTCAATTAAAATACTGAAATCCTGATTTGAAAGTGACTCCGTTGTATCGCAAATAGCCTTTCTTCAAGCTACATGTATTATCATTCCAAAATAGGGTAAGACTAAAATTGAATGAAAGGCTAGTTATAGCAAATAATCTTGATCACTACGTGGAGGACAATACATTTTACAGTGTACTTTTTTTTTCATGGCATAGTATTACCGTTTACCACAATGTCATGTATTACATGCTATCGTGTGTTACGTCAGGGACTAATTTTGGAGGGAAATCATGTTTGTATCTATACAACTCTAAAATATGCCCTGAACCGTCACATTGCACATTACTATACCTATAGAGGTGACAAAACATATGGCTTTACACGCACAACTCATTGATGTGGAAAGTACAGACCATGGAGTGCAATATCTCCATATATAGACTCAACTGTAGCTCACATGGCAATATGTGTGGGCAAATGATATTGTGCCCACTGTATTAACATAGACCGTTGCCAGGATGCGCTCTCATCATGGAATGCAGAGTGTATGTTGAACTGCTCTCCCTATATTTACCCCCCAAATCACTCTCCCCGTTCCTGCCTAGACAACCGTCCTGTCATTATTTATTGTGAAGTACGCAATTCTCGGAAGCGAGCATAATGACTGCACTCGTAGAATAGAGCACTCCGAATAAACAAGGCTGCTCGCCAAACACACAGCCGCAGTACCATTGTGAATGCGTGTGTGTGGATAAACACACAGGCGGACGCAAACACATATACACACGTTATCATTCCGCGAAGTACGGCGAGATTGCATCTGTACACCGCATATATATATATATTGTGTGTGTGTGTGTATGTGTGTGTGTGTGTGCATGTACGCTGGTATGCGCTTGGCATCGCAAAACACCCGACGTGCACCGAGAGATATACTAGTAAAGCAGCTCGCCTGCTGCATATTAAAAATTCAGTGTTTTGGACTTGAAAATGACCCGTATTGTTGGCAGTTTACGGACGACACATGTAATCATAGAAGTGGTGGGCTGCTATGACCTAAATGCAAGTCTGCATAATTTAGAACGGAATGTACAAGGCGAAGAAGGAGTGAGCGCAGCTAAGCCAACAGCATGGTCTTATTTCTACACAAGGGTACTATCATGGTGTATTGGTCAAGCAAACGGACAAAAAGAGAATTGTGGCGGCCATTCCTGGAGACGGGAGGCAATTCCATTCTTAGTGCGGTTTTCGGAAAATTGCGATGAGTCATCGCCCTCTCCTTGATCAACGTTGCCCTCCTTGTTCAGCCAAAGACAATGGTGTCGTTTGTGTGGTTGTTCAGAAAGTGTTCAATGAACAGAGTTTTAATAAATACCTAATTTATCACTATACACAATCATCATATCTCATTTCCATCAACAGAACTATGAAGGAAATGTTAGAGTTATTACAAACACATGGACCAATTCACCCCAGTTGCCTATAATATTATCTATTTTCAGAATTGATACGTGTCGTTGGAGAAGAACGCGGGATTGCACCGTTTCAGCTGAAAACAAGACTACATGATGAGTTTCTGCTCCAAACAGAATCCACTTTCTTGGACATTCCTGACTGGATGACAACGTTAAAACAAAAGTGGGGTGCAGCAACCTAATTACGAAGTAACACAATACAAAAACCACCCTGAGGTATGCGAGTTTGCTGAAAAGAAATAAATCAATCAATACTACTATCGATTCTGTTACGTAAGCCTGTTCGACCCTTCCTTTAACATTATATGACAATGGGCTTACAGCTTCAGATTAACTCATGAAGGCACGGGATTATAGCGTTTTTAGTGGAAACGAAACTCTGATTCTTTGATTACAGATGGTTAAACCTAAAATGCACACAACTGAAAGCTTTTGAGTTGTATAGATGCTTGGCTCGAAAGCATTAATCAAAGACAAACTAATTACCGATCACAGATTGCAGTATGACCTCAGTAAATCTTTATAGCAGTTGACACGTCACGCTGATATGTACTACTCATTCAAATATGCGACACATACAATAAATACAGATAAATAATGTTAACTGCATTACCTGATACTGCAAACCCGAATCATTCATTATTCATGAATAGAATATTACCCCACCTCGCATTTATAAATCGATCGATTTGTTAATACTGGTTTTGATTCATACATTCAACTTTTTGGCACAAGAAGAAACTGACATCGTGGCAAAATATTACAGCTGGATGCACCAATGCTGTTCGAGAGGACGATACCTTAAGATAAAATATAACTGCAATGAAGCAGTAACAGAGGAAATAGCAATGGGGTTCAATCGGTTAAAGGTGTATGGGAAGTGGTAGAAGTACGAATTGTCATACAAGCACCGTCTTCAGTGTCTTGTGCGTTCTTCACTTTGAAAAGTCAGCCAACTTTACCTAACAATGAAACAATGACAATGAACCTCATCCATTCGAGAGATTACAAACCAAGGCGTAATCTTTTCTCTTTTTCTTAAAATGTTTTTACATGTAGGACACCACAAACGCTAAACACAGAGCCGATTTTAACTTAAAAGTTTTGTGAAAATTCTTTGAAGAACAGTGGCGCCAACTTTGTATATTGACTTCATCACAAGTTCAGTATGTGTGGAACTTCTGTGCATTGTATACACTTCTTTTTTTATCAATTTATCATATTCAGTTTTCTTAAAAAATCGATTCCATTATATTTATACAATACTCTGTTAAGGTATTTGCTGACATAATATGTTAACAACAATTATGGTAACTAATACTTCTGTGAATCGAACACTGAGTGGTTTAACAAACGAGTATTACTGTGTTTCTTTGGTAAACAATATTTGAATCAGCGTGGTCATCAGTACACCACGCACGGACAGAGCATTTTAAGGGATCTGCTTGGTTGAACTCTAGGTGAACTTGTGATAAGCTGAAGGAAATCAAGGTTTCAACACACGCCGGATGCTGAACAATAGGCTTTTCCTTCTCAGTTTTTCCCCCTCTTTTTCTTGGGGTCGACCGGCTGGGCAGCGGGAATGCGTGGTGGGGTCACAGTGGCAGCCATGCAAGCGGTGTTTGTCCGACGTCTTGGGCTGGCTGAACTATGCGGAGTGCAGGGTTGCGGCTAGGCGGGCGGTGAATACAGGTAACACAGGACAATTCGGACAATGGAGCGATAGGGAAACCGCATATCAGGGTTGAGTTCCTTTTCCACGAAGCGGCTACCACACGGCCGAGCGGTGAACCGACCGCGTACAAAGCAGGACGCTGTAAAGCAGCGGGGGAACAATGCCCAAGGAAGCGAGGGGTGTTGTCGAGGAGCCTTTGTGCGCGGGTAGTAGGCCGAGGTTCACAGAAGCATCTTCGCTGCTCACGTTTTCTTAGATGAAGAACACAAGCTACGTCATCTCAGCTCAGGAGATAAAGATTACATTGTCACGTATCGAGGAAAAAGCAATTAAGAGTCCAAAATCCGGGTGAAATTGCAGTTGGAATTAAAGGTGATCTTTAAAATGGGGCGACGAGGGTCCAATCTCACTTGATGATCTTCTCAAACAATGACACGACAAAAAACAGTTTCTAGCTTTTATGAGGGAGTTGCATTGAAGTTGCGACAAACATTGAGACGAAGTTTAAGTTGTTCGTTTGGGGAAGAGAGTTCACTGACGTGTTTAAGTGATCAAACGTGAAGGATTCGAATATAAATTAAGATGTACAACGGACACAAAGTTTTTTTTTCAGCCACATACATATGAGAATAGTGTCTCTTGGAGTAATGCAATAAACAAAGGTATCCACAAGTGGGCGGCGGAGTCGATGGAACAAGGCGGGTGCTCTAGGATACGAGTGATGACGTGGGTTGTCCAATTTTGGCACAATGTCTCAAAAATAAGCAGCTCAATTTACAAAGGGCCGTGGAGAGTCTTTCGAGTGATCACACTGAAATGATAATGAGACAGTATGGTGGACTGGGTGAAGCTTGAAGGAGTGGAAAGAAATCCAGAAGGTGTTCACGTTTCCGTAACATACACGCACACAAAATGTCTCACATATCGCTCTGGTATAAAATTTCAATAAAACAGTGTTACATCATCCATACAATTGACAAAAATCTGTTCAAAGTTTTTTTCAGCTCTCGAGTCAAGATTGTTGATGAGGTGTATGGAGCTGGAGTGGTTCTAGTAGATATCATAGACTGTACGGGTACTCCTGAATGAATTTCTTGAGTGTAGGTGGTAAGGTTAACTCCTTGATATATCTAGGTTCCACTGCTGTGTTGATGGCACAGCGACATAAATGTTGCAAACTGGGAACGTTTGAGGTCAGTGGTTTGATGATTCGCGCCTCAGTGTCCTTACGCCCAGAGGGCTCGAGCCAAACCAACTGACCCGATCTCGACTTCGGCTTGATGGTCGAGCCATTGCCGTTCGAGTCCAGCATGTTCTTCTCCTTGCTCATCCGCATGTAGTACTGTAAGAGCTTGATGACGCAGTCGAAACTGGGCACGGACCTGCGGAGCGACTCCTCGGAGTCGAGCATGAAGAGTCCGTCCTCGTACTCGATTCGGACGCTCGTCGTCCCCCGCGGGGTTTTCACGCTGAGAGTAAAGAGGTAGCGCTCGTCCGAACTGTCCCGGACTAGAAAGGTGCCGTTCTCGCAGCACTTGAGTTTGAGTTTGGCCTCTCGGTATGTCATGGCCCCGTGGTACCAGCCGGAGATCTGCAGCACGTTGAAGGTGTTGATGAGTCGCTCCAAGTCGTCCTCTGTGTTCCGCGGCCGGGCCGGCGGGAGTTGGAGCTGCGACGGAGCCGGCTGCGCCGCCCGAGCAGTCCGACAGAGTTGATGGTTGTTCATGGTTTGTGGCGGCATGTGGCTACCACGCTGTCAGACGAAGAAACAATAGTTGACGACAACAACAATGTAGGATAAATATATATCACAAGCTCGCACGAACAAACAGTCGAGGGCTGTTGTTGCTTAGCATAGTCAAGCACACAAACGAGTATAATCCGTAAATATGGAATGATGTGTGAAGCAGGATAGTACGTCCACGAGCGTTGAAATACGTGCAGCACAATGATGGAGTGCTGAAAGAAGTTTATATAAACACGAAGAGATGCCGAAAAGGGAGTTGAAATGCAGCCGGTAGAAAAGGTAGCGACGCAACAACGCGCCGGCCTGCACAGGGCACGGGTATACTCCACAAGCGTCTGGCCTTACACTGCTGCGTTACGTCCTCCGCGAGCGAAGAAAAAAGCTAAGATGTCAGCCAGGCAGCGAGCGATTCCTGGAATATTATTAGATTAGCAGGCCAATATCCCTGGAGAGAGGGGAAAAGAGACCTCGGCGATCCCGCTACACACTCCTTCACTCCGTAAACACACAGTCCAATGAACGCAGCCGAGGAGCCCCGGCAAAGCGCATGAAGACAACTCGGAGATGGATATATTCCCGTACACAGGGTACACGAAGTGATGTGAGAATGACAATTTTAATACTGCGTGCGATGTAGTTATAAAGGGCCAAATCTTACGGCATTGTTCACGAGAGCCCAAGATTTCCACGAAGAAAACCTTGTATCTGTCACGTTAGCTGTACACTTCCTCTTTCCGATAATTTCCGTGGCATAACTAGCCGGGATTTGCCGAGTGATAAAAAGCCCAGTGCATTTGCACAACGGCAAGCAGCAGCCGATAGAGTGCTACGGAGTGCTTCAGTGCGATGCATTCGCTAGTGCTGGCGACATGCTCCGTAGCCTCATGAATATTCAATAGCTACGTAGAAACTATGCGTAGTAATCGTACATTCATAAGTTATGCGCCGCCACATACGGTATAGTTCTACACGCCACGGAGGTGCTATCCAAATAAGGAAAAGACTCCGCCCACAGCCATTCTCGCTTTGGCCTAGTTCATTCGTCTACTCGGTATAGGGGTGTGATGCAACTGTCAAGAGGGACCGCAATAATGCAAAATTCATCGATGAAAAGATATTCCACTTTTTAGTGCACTAAATATAAAGCTATAATCTATTTTGCCCGCAAATTATATATCAATTGGGAAAATTACTTCCTGGTGGCATTTCGACTAAATTTTTTTCAAAGTATTCTCCCACAATAGTCAGCATGGACTGATCTCCGAGGAAGGCTTTATAGAATCGCAGTGTTCTGATTGGTTGAAATGGTCATGAATATGTAGTTATAAGTCCTTTTCAGCGAACTCCTTCGTTATTAGTCACAAGTAAAATGGGTAAAACCACAATTACACACCGCAACGGCTCACGCAGAAAACGTAATGAAAAGTGTTCGATTGCCCCGAAAACAGTGAAATATGAAAGAATGATAGTCACCCAGCGGTGAGGTGTCTTTCTGAAAATTAAGATGTCTCATAATTGCAATTCTATTCGGAAAGGATGTACCAGGAATATTTTAGATACAGTATTGTGTCATTATTTTTTTTTTTCATAAAGATGGTTTCATAATAGCAATTCAGTTCGCAAAGGATGTACCAGCATTATTGTTGATAGTGTTTACATAATGGAGATGGCATAATACCTAGTAAGAAACAAATTAAGCCCTTGTACCGTTTACATCCGACAATATCTACATCAGTGTTCTCGCTCTCTGTCTAATTCTCATAAAAAAATCATCATTTAATGACTTGTGCAACTGTTTGTGCAGTTCACGGTATATAAGTGGACATTTTCAGGTTAGCTTGTGCATGAAAGCATATTCTATGGAAAGAGTGTTATTTTGATATTCTATGGAAATGTTTACGACTTTTACAGACATGTATAAATACATGTATATCACAATAGACACAAGTTCGCCCTATGGATGGAGGGTTTTCGTAGAACTCACCGAGCTCTATTATCATTCGCAGATATTGTAAACCACACACATGTAATAGCAGTGCACGTTATCACGTTCCTTTTAATAAACGAGAAAATCACATACAGTGCTCCTATCAAATATGTTGGTTACGCCATTAATGCGATTTATTTCTAAAACGTTCCCTAAACTACACTTCTCTAAAAACATTTGTTTACAAATGACATCTTCGTCGATATTTCTGAAGCGGTTCCTTCCCGATATACATTTCTGCAAAAGTATTCTTTCCGTTTCTTTTCCAGACGACGTCTTGTTTTATGTTTGTTTTACTTCCAATGTCGAAATGTGATTTAACCAAGCTTGTTTATTCCCTTCCTTTCGAATTGTTCTTTAAAACCATTTGTGTATCAGACAAAATGCTGCTCTTTGCAGAGTAAGATCATTTAGAAAGTTTACTAAAAAGGAGAATTACAGATTTGTGCGCAATCAATCAGACAAATTAGGAACAAGTGTCTATGGTATATGATCATAAATAATGACCACATGTCACATCATGCAGTAATCATTATGATATAGGCCAAGAGAAATAGACGACGAGTCGTTGTTTCAGAACTATCCGGTTTACATCAATTAGTCCAAAACCATTCGCTGTCATGCTATACAAATGTTAAATAATTCATAGAGCTTGTAATTACAAAAACGAGCACATTTAGATATTATATATGAAAAGAAAAATCATCTGAAGAGATTAAAAAAAGCGGAGTAGTTGTAATATGGTGGGACCATGTATACTCACATACGGACTGCTCTGATGTGATTCCGCAAAGTTCTCATTTGATTTCAGGAATTTGGAAACGCCTCAAAAGGATAAGTCTTGAATTGAAATTCCAATATCAAGGAGTAAGACGAGAATAAAATGACAATTATTAATTTGCTTCCATTTGTATTGGTCGCTAATTTCTCATTCATATGTGCCTAAGTATTCTTTCAGGACCAGTGGCCCTATGAAACGTGATTGATAATAATGATTGTTTGGTTTTAATATCACAGTTTTATTCAACGCATTATTCAAGTAAGCCGTTTATCATTAAACGGAACACAAGCTTTCATTCAATTGTACATGGTAAACCCGTCAATTAACACGATTCAATCCACTACTAATCGTTTTAATTTGAGGAACACATGATTGCGTGATTCAAACAATATCAGTGTCGCTAAACCACGAAATAACTGCTTCTGGCGCACTTTCTGCTCTCTCATTTGCTACATTTATTAGTTTCGTAGCTCTTAATATCCAACGTTATATTCCCTCACCACATATGGGTCCGAATGGGTTAACGTAAATTGCACTCTGTGGATGGCGCCCTGACTGATAATTAGCTGAGGCAGGAGTAAACGAAAAACCCAGACCAAATTACAAATGACATTTGTGTTCTGCACTCCGAGAGCGATAGAGAGAGTGGCTGTGAATTGATATTAGAGATGGTAAGAAGGTCGGGGAGGGGGTGGGGGTGGGGGAGGGAAGAAGAATTGATATCTCAGAAAAAGAATATAAGCGAAATGAGCAGAGCAGGAAGAAGAAGGGCACACATTCATTCTCATTTAATAGTTAAGGAATGACTGGTCATTAATAATTTACACTATGGCTCGGAGTGGAAATACTGAAGAGACGACGTTTGTGCCTGTAAACTGTTTCTTGACTGTCACTTCTGGCAAGCAAGGTCCTACAATCTGATCTCATTATGGACACAAGTGGTGTTTTGACACAGCGTTTCATAAGGTCTGCGAGTGCCACATGTGTCATTTTCACAGGTAATATATGCACATCTCACAGAGCAAGAGTTTACTTGGCTGACGAAGGATTCCTTCAACAAATCAGGAGAATGTTTTCGCCGCATGTTCGTCCCTGCTTCGGATGTCTGCCGCTCTTTCACCATTTTTACGCGAAACTAAATTAGCTCACGTGGAGGCCGGTTTCCAAGAAACCGGCCTTCGGCGTTCAAGCTGCTTTGCCCACGGCCCTATTTTAGCCGACCCCGTAAATAGTGCGGCCTGGATGTGGCACATTCCTGTTTCTGTACACCATTCACTTATCACAGCGGGTGGATAAGGGACGGGACAGGCGCTGTTTGCAGAACATTAATTCTTTTCAGCTCTCGGCTGTCTCGTCCAGGGCAAGGATGAGTGCTGACCTTGTCGAATGATAATAAATACAGAAGAAAATGGAGTATATGCAACGGGACGTGACGGATGAAAAGCATGGAACTCCATGTTGAACAACGTCTCCTTTCGGTGGTAGAGCCTCTTTCTTTTTTTTTTTTTTTTATATTTTGAAGGCTTTTTTGCCTTCCCAGTACAGTATATGCCCTTTAAATCCTCGCCGCAACCACACCCAAGTCTGGACACCTACGTCCAGCTCCCCTCCTTCATCTGTATCTAGATTTATAGCAGTGTTTGGTAGCAGGGTCTGGCTGCAGGAGGCTAATCTTTCTCAATGGTCACGGACTGAAAAATGAAAAGAAAATTATACTACAGTCTTAGGGTATTAGACTTTATTTGAAAGTTAGAATCAGAAATGTCGAAGAGCCTGGATCCCAGGCTAAGTAAGTGATTTGCAGACTGCGATAGTACGGTATGTTTAGGCCGATGCTCCCCGGGGATTCCGGCTAAGAGCTTACTGCATGTATGTATGTCTGTCTGTATGTATGTATGTATGTATGTATGTATGCGTCTCAAGGGGGATGCTGACAGAACAGGCGGGAATAAGATCAAGGAGAACGAAGGACAGTTGTTGTGCTCCAGAAAAAGAGGAGGGGGGGGGGGGGGGGGGCGTATGAGGAAGGGGCAGAAGCAAGATGATTAGACCAAGATTCGTGGTAGGGTCCATGTTTTAACGCTCCCTCAGAATAGAGGGGATGGGGTTGAGGTGAAGGAGAGGGAAAGGAAGACGATTAGGCCGAGGGACGGAAGGACAAAGAAAGAATGACTAGTCTTGTGAGCACCAGACTCTTATCTTTCAGTTTGAATTAGCCATGCATGCTAGACTGTGCACTGCATGGACACAACCGAGTCTATTAACAGTTATGTCTGGTAACAAAAACTACGCCCTTTCTCGCCTGCGTTGTACCATGGGCCAACAAGATGAGAACATGATTGAGGCCAAAAGGAAATAGCAAAATAACAGTACCATTTTCAATGCCAGTTTTGTCAAACACAATGTTAACCTAAAAATAATGTACATTTCTAATGCGCCGCATCCTGCCTATTCCCGACACATAAGAGTCTCCATGGGATAAGTCATATGGTGAAATGTTAACATATTAGACAACAATACAGTATTGATATTTTTACGGAAGATCATCATGATAAACTGGAAATTGCGACATATGAATGTTTGATATTTGTGCATCAATAAACATGTAGTGTAAGAATGGAATGATGAAACATATATTTTCAGACGTAATTACGTTATCATGATGAATTGAATCATGAATTCAAGATTCAAGATTCATATGTTTTCCAAAAAAAATATCAAGAACGAAGTAAATTCAGGTACAATCAACATAACAAAAAAACCCCACAAAACATTGCTAACACAATTAATTCATACAGTAAGCAAAAGTATTGACTATAGTCAAAACACGGACATAAATTGCGAAATGCTACTTTTCAGGGGAAATCTGTACTTTTGGTGGAGGTAACAAAAAATCAAAAGCCAAAATATGAGTTCTAAATTTAGACATGCCACCTGTACTTCCTTGCAGGCTGCAAAGCGGAAACCGCAGACACCTTTCAGTGCGGGCTTTTCCGAAGAAAACATGCAAACCACGAACTCGGGATTTATGTTGGCATTGTCCGAGCATCCTCTTTCTGTTGAAATAGTTATATTTGAAGGTTCAAATTAAGAACTGAACTTGAGTTGAGTATTTTTGGAAAACAGGGAGTCAGGCTGAGTTTTGTTGTGAACTTGTTGTTTTCCTATCATTCCGTGGAGGAATGAAGATTCAAGCTCTCAGCTTTTCCAACATATTATGTTTAAAAAGATGAAAGCATGAATTTTGGGCGGGAGAAATGAATGTATGAATAATAACGATTACTGATTTTAATATTAATGAAATCACGATATTCATGATAATTTATTTCCTCGTGTACTTATTCTTTGCCATCCCTGTGTGTGCTACCCATTGATCAGTAAACCTATTCTGCCCTACTCTGACAAAAGGAAGCAAGTGAAAAATCACTCAAATCTGGGTTATTTTCTTAGATTGTATCCAGCATTCCCTACATACGACCAAAATCTGGACAAGAAATATTCATCTTGCTGCGAGATATTCAATCTAACATAATGTGGTGTTGCACTGATGACAATGCAAGTGACAGACACATTTTGCTCATTTACAAGTACAGTATATTTTGTTAGTTGCTTCCTTTTATCAGAATAGGGCAGTATTATCAGGAGCATCTAGTAAACACGATGTCATGCGCCGCTCGTTTTCGAATTATTCTCCTCTTTGATCATGTTGATTGCGGGGTAAACGAGGGAACTTGTTTCTAGACTATAACATAATCAACTTTCACCCGAGGGTTTGTAATGATTTGCCTACAAATTATATTTTGTTTCCCCTCAAGAACGTGAGGCGAAATTATGAAACCAGTCACAAAATAACCTAAGAAATGTTCGTTCAGTAATTGATAAGTGCCACCATTAAGAATCTAATTTCACTAAGTTGAATTGGTCATCGAGTCTGACATATCTGTTTGTTTAAAACAATGTGGAGCTGATGACCAACTTTAGATTTGCAGCTCTAAAGTAAAAATCTAAATCTTTTTTGTGTTGTTGCTGTTCTTGATCTTGTTCTTCTTGCTTTTGGCTCATTCCAAATTGTAACGCTTCTTGCAAGGATGAATTGCAGTTACCATGGTTACATATGAACGAAGTGTGAAGCAATATCGCTCATATCATGAATGGTTTATGTATTTAACTTTTTTTGTGCCGGATAAGATGTTGTTCCATGTATGTGTTCATATGATGAAGACATAAAGTGGTAGTATATCACGAGTTGACCCTTTGCGTGACAAACTAGCGCTCTATGAAATTTGCGTGGATTGCCTGAGAATAAATACACATGTAGCTCACGTACACTGAAGGTATAATCGCCATGGGGATGTTTTACGCGCACAATGATAAGCTCATATACATTGTTTTAATGAATGTTAATTACACGATCACAATAATCAAATTGTGAGGTGGAAATGTGATTGCCTATCCTCAATTACCTCATGTGGGAGATCGGCTAAAGTGAAAACACAGCAAATGACCAGAGAGCAGTTCTAGCGAATATTATCATAATTATAACGTGTTCCTGATATTAAAAATGAAAGAGCCAACAGACATGACAGAGAAGCTCATAAGCCGGATGTCGATAACGCGATTCTCAAAAATGCAAACTTACCATGTCCGCAATCTCGACAATGAACAAATACGTTTCTATTTTGATTTCGACACGCACCATTGGGGATACTATTTGTTTAGCCTAAATGATAAATGATCATTCTTAGAACAAACAAACGGTACAGAAAAGTCTCCTACCGGTGTATTTTACCACAATACGGACATCCTCCTTGTATTTTTTAAACGTCATTGGATATACATGTACTAGTAACAGATTTACCCATTACATGTATACAACACCATGCGTAGCAAGTACATGTACGTAATCATTGATATTCACCCGATTCGGTCGCGCGACCATTATCAGATCACATCGACAAATTCTCGTTATATATATGCGAATTGTATTTAGCATTGGCACACAGGCGAAACACAAGTACGCGATGCTGTAAAGGAAACAGTTACGAATTGCACGTCAAAACGGTTTCAATATGAATTATGCGACAATAAAATACAAAGTTGAAACAATACAAACACCCCTTATGACATTTTGGGAGCACTTTAACCATGGTTGGACAGAATTATATCATAACCAATATCGTATGACAATACGAGTCCGTGTTACCGCTCGTTTGCCCAAGTTAGTGTTTTAATGAACCTGACAAAAGGTGCTGATAGGAACCAACAAATTGTCCACCAAAATGGAGCCGCTGTGATTGCAAAATATTGCTCGGAAGCACACTTTACACTGCTTTAACTCTATACGCGCCATTAATAGATGAGTTAAATGAGTAATACACGCAGAACCCATGGAGCAGCAGTTTGTCTGACAGACAAATGGTTAAGCAAGATGAGGGCCCCAAGACGTGACCGATGTCGAGTGTACGCATGTAGCGGCCTATCCCGACCCTGGTCGCGGGCATGTCGAAGGCTGTGGTGGTGGTGGTGGTGGTGGTGGTGGTGGTGGTGGTGGTGGTGGTGGTAGTGAAGTGGTATTGCGAGGCACATGGAACATATCAAGGAATGAGTGTTCGATCTGACCATGATCTCACGAAGACATTGACCCCCGTGTGTATTGTTTTATGTACAGCGCCCTCTGAAAGTAGTTTGATTGTATCGATTGCTAACGTCACACATTCCAGTCATCTCCCTTGGCGTGACGTTCCTTAGTTCTATGAAAAGCGTCTGGGGTATCTATTTTAATCAGGGGATTAAAGATGGTAAAGAACCAACTCTCACTGGGAAGGGTTGGGATTTTTCCTGATCAAGTGAATCAATTTAGATATAAAGGAACTCATGTGCTACTGGGAAATGCAGATATATATAGATATAACAAACACAATAAGGGAGGGTGAGGCAGGGGAGATATCCGGGCACGGTTATTTTGAGTTATGTTTCTGACACATTCACTGAAATTCATGTCGATAGGATCGGGTGCATTTGTCGATTTCGCAAGTTATTGCTTGATTGAGGAATTAGTCATCTTATCAGATATACACCATAAATGTTAATTGTTTGTTTGAAAATGAACGATTTCGTTTCAAGCATTCATGCAACCTAAATAGGACATCGCACTGGGAAGGGTTGGGATTTTTCCTGATCAAGTGAATCAATTTAGATATAAAGGAACTAATGTGCTACTGGGAAATGTAGATATATATAGATATAACAAACACAATAAGGGAGGGTGGGGCAGGGGAGATATCCGGGCAAGGTTATTTTGAGTTACGTTTCTGACAAATCCACTGAAATTCATGTCGATAGGATCGGGTGCATTTGTCGATTTCGCAAGTTATTGCTTGATTGAGGAATTAGTCATCTTATCAGATATACATCATAAATGTTAATTGTTTGTTTGAAAATGAACGATTTCGTTTCAAGCATTCATGCAACCTAAATAGGACATCGTACAGATCTGACATGAAATATCAACATTTGATAGATAAGCAAATTCAATTTCCAGAGAAAGTGTGATAAACCTTTTTATCTGTCAAGATTGTAAAGATAATTTTTGAAAATGATCACACCTTGATAACTTGGAAAACTAATACTGAGTTTTGTCAATCAGGGATTGTATTTTTTTGCCAGTATAAAATCAAGTGGTCTTTTCCAGGCAGCATCCATCGATGAATGAATGAAGATAGAATCATTATCATATCCTGAAAATACTGGCAGTACCGATTTATTAATATGTTCATTGTACGTTGTCGAATATACATACGTAAATATATTTATAAAATGTCAAACTATTTCAACAGCTGTAGCTCCCTTCTCAGGTTTGAGAGCGAGAATAATTACTACCAGAGCGTGCCGCGAACATACGGCATACTATAGATCTGACTATATTCATGATTATATGAAGAATAAAGAATGACAAGAGAATGTTGCAACCAGGATGCCAAAATCAAAGTTGCGCAATATTATGCTGTTTTCAAACAACCGACTCACAAGCCTTACACTAGTCGTGGTACAGGTGAAGTAGGATTTGCATATTTTTTTGTGTGTGTAAATTTCGTTCATATGAATGTGTGCCCCCTCGGTCGAAGTGTTAACATGATCGCGGGCCCAAAGTTACGTAAGAAGCGAACGTGACAGATGGGTACCAATGGCCCCGCCCGACCCTGGTAGTGGTAGTGGTGGTGGTACCGAGGGCCGTTTAAAAACCAATCTATTCGATTTATAGGCATGATAGGCCTATTGTATTAAAATGCACTGAACCCTCTTATTTCATTCGTACTATCGTTCCGCAGCGCTTCGATTTCATCAAATAGGATCCGCCAGACTGCACATGGCGTGAAGTTTCTACGAAAATCGGCCTGCTGGGCTATTTTTACTTAGGATAAAAAAAAATCTATATGACAATGAACCCGCTGACAAGGGGTTGGTGGTTCAGTTCACATAATAGTTGTCTGATATGATGTTGTTTTTTATTTTGTTACGTTATACCTCATGACAACTGCTCATTAGCATTTCGGCTCGAGGATTGATGGCACCAACCAATGACAACGCGCTCACGAACCCATGAAATAAACCTGGAGCGAACAGGTACGTGGAGATCAGTGTGCTAGAGACTTTTTTACGAAATGGTAATAAACACGTTTCAAGTTGAGCAATATCAAAATATGTGATGATTCCCGGAATAATCCTCGCTCGACTCGATGTGTTAAAAATACGTGTTATTGATTTTAAAAAAAAAATGAATACAGATATGACTCGCATTATCTGGCTGGTGTTTATCAGAAGAAATGAGTGTGTGGAACCAGCATCTACCCATGATCTACCTATCCCCGTTTTCGCGATCACCTGATTATTACGGTTTGTGAATATGCCAAACTCTCTCTCCTTCCAGTGTCTCTCAACGCTCATCCTCTATCTGTCTATAGTCACGATAGTTTGTTATTGTTATTATTATGGTCAATTTTGGACTATAAACAGTGAGTGAATGCACAGGGTGGATTTCTGAAAGAAACACAGTTTAAAAACTGTTTTAGCTCAGCAAGACATTTTCGAAAAACTGCCTGAAATCAAATACCGCACCACGACCCAATCTTGAATAATGTTATCTACATGTTATCTTTGCTTAAAACTGGTTTTATATCTTTCTCTTTTTATCTTTTATGAGACTTAACTGTAACCTTGCGCTTCATAAGAATGGAATTTTATTATTATTAAATACTTCAGTCGAAATTGAATGTGGTTTTTTTTGGAATACCATCCCTTGTTTCCTGAAAAGACAACGGTGAGGTAGGCTGTATAGTCTGGTCTTTACCAGACACATGAATTGGTACGGTGTTGTAAATTTTGAGTTTTTAACTGTAGACTACACACTTTCCGCTCGCCTGGCTGTCTGGCAGCGGGACCCTTATAATCCAAACTCTACCTCAATGATACGTTCAGTTCTAGTACTGAGTGTACCATATGTTTTCGGGCGACCTGAAACACAAGTGAGTACAGTACTAGTACTAGTACTACAGCCAGACCTGTCCATTGTAAAGCTTGGATTAGATATGTTCAAACAGTCTGGTAGCCATGGCAACACTGTTTCAGGACGATTGATGGGAGCGATAATCTTCAATAGTTGTGCAAGAAACTTTAGATGCTAACGCCGGCCCTTTCATCTGCGAAAGAGTTCCTTTTATAGGACTCTTTGTCTAGCGTCCTTGAGTCGACAACCGCTTACGCGGAAAACCATGAATGGGACCGGGTTGAAGAGTTGCAACGTTGTTTGTTATTGAGGCTCGAACTGTTCTATTTTGGAGGTTGATCAAAGAATACCCTGGGAGGAGAGCGTTGACGGGCGGACAGGCAATCGATCGACAAGTTTTGTATGTATGTGGATTATATTGATCACCGTTATTAAAGTACCAAATAGAGCGAGCCGGCTTTTTTCAGGAAGTGACATCGGGTCTATACAAAGAAATGTATCGTTCATTATTTTGACAAGTACCCCCGTCAAACTCAAACTCAAACTTGTATCTCATACCTCTGATTGTTTTGTTTTGTATTATCGATTTCGAGTCAAAGTGCAAGGTTGTCTGCCGTAGCTCTCGTAGCAATAAATAACTAGAACGAATGATAGTTGAGGGTATGTTCCGTGCACTATTGCCTAGCTGCGATGTGGGCGTTGGAATGGTTTGGGGTTTTGGTACACCATCATGACTGTGGTAGTTTGATCAGTGTTGAAGGCTTGCCAAGAAAGGCATTTAATCCACTGTGACCACTAATAACGTGTCGCGCCGCACCAACTACGAGTCCAGACGGAGTATGTCTGTCTAGCACATTAATTTGCACTCAGTTCGTGGAAAGATCTGCCCAATTGTCTGTTTGTCCAAGGATGTATGAATCGGGCTGATAAAAAAAAGTGTACGTACGGGTGGGAGGGGGACTCGCTAGCCCTTGACGTGAGTTGCCCTGGGAGGGGGACTCGCTAGCCCTTGACGTGAGTTGCCCCCCCCCCCCCCAACCCCAACCCCAACCACCTCACATGGCCCCCTATGTCCATGTGTGAATTGACCAAATATGAGGCCTAGTTTATCAGGGAGATGGAAGTATATATCTTCCTCCATGCTAATAAGCGATTAAACAGAAATATGTTCAACATTTTCTCCGGCACAGGATCTGTTTAAAATCTCTACTTGTCATTTTGAATACTATAATCGCGATAATCAGAATGTGGTCCAAAGTGTAAAGTTCGAGCAATCCATATAGTCTATATGACAGATCCCAAATGTCCATTTCATTTACATTAACAATAATACATAGAAAGGATGGGTAGATATGTGGACATTATTACTACCCGCAATTATTTTTCTATTCTGCAGTCATTAACGGGGTCCGGATGTTATAGTTTTCAAATGACATTTCTTGGTATCCCACAGTCAAACATGAATGGGACCAATGTTCATGGCAATACGCCACTCAATTGATTACGAGTCTAACATGTTTTAGCACTACTATCCGTTACGCCTTATATCGTTTAAGTTTGTTGATAACAATCAACAGGCGTCTGGTGGGATGGTATATAGAACATGTAAACTGCTCCAGCTCCAATATCACGTGATCTTTTTTTTTTTAATTGAAAGATAACCACGAGAGAAAGACCTAGGCTATAACCGATATCAACAAATACAAGCCCCGTTATACATTTCTGAATACCTTCCCAAAGGTATGGTTACTCAGCATTTGTTGGCTTGTTTATTGAACAGGTGGAATCTCGGAGCAACATGACTTTATGTCAAAGGGAACTAGCCCTCTTTTATGGGATTTGTTAGTGGTTCCCGCCCACCCGGATTGGTTCTTAAGTGGGTCGAGAATCGTAGACTAAACACTCTTCCCTGCCTGCTGATCCTACAGAGCTTAGATCATGTTCACAGACCTTGCTGTGAGGCAGTGACTTTGGCCCATATTCACAACAGTGGTTTAATTTAGACCGCGGAATAAGAATGAGCTTATGGGGCGCAAAATAAATCACCTGATGCTGTCACAAAGTCAGTGATTTTCATCGCATGAACAGAGTGGGTGATATTAATCATTCGCTACATAATTATTGTGTGGAGACGCTTGACATACTATTACTACAATGATTCCGAGGACAACATCCGTTACATTGAATCAATAATAATGTTTAATTTTGGGTCTTTTTCGGCATTGCATAAAGTAAATCCAGGTTTAGCACACTGTTTTCGGTAAACATCTGTTCAGAATGCGGGCCTTTGTTGAATCGTGGTAGGGTCCATGGTTAGAGAGAGCTCTCTACTTTTATGATCCAACGATGGTTACAACTGGCCCGGTTTATGAAGCAGTTCATGTATGTGCGCCTTTTTGGTCATGAACTCGTGCAGAACATACCGTAAATATTTGAACACGCTGTTGCTCTAGATTTAGATCCGAATTTAGGCTATTGATATCCTAATTAGGCCTACTAACTCATCTCTCTCAGCACCCAAACCATTACAAGGCAATCCACCGCGTACACATGTATTGTGTCAGTGGTTATAATGACAAGGCTAGTCCTATACTCAGATGTGCGAGGTCTCGGCTTTATATTAGTAATAAACCTTTGTGGAGAAATATTATGCAATGATCGTTTCGTGGATTAAAATGGTTGGATCTCTCTCACATCCATGTATGGATGAATATAGAAGGAGGTCAAGAGTAGTAAATATTACATGTATTACGAATGCGAAGTGGGCGAGTTGAGTTATAGCCTACGCACTTTCGGCTGTGTTCAAAGTGCATGGACATAACCCAGTATGTTAACAACTACATGTATGTCTGGTAAAACACACTATGCCTTAATCCCATCCTGGCACCTTTTGAGAAGAGGAGCGAGGTTGGGATTAGGGTATAGACCTAGTCTGTGTTACCAGACGTAATTGTTAACAGACTGGGTTGTGTCCATGCACCTCGCAGCCTTGGCGAGTTGAGTTCTGATGGTCTGCAAGCCACGGTTAGGAGGAAGTTTCTTTCAAGCTCAAGGTTTCAAAATCAGAACACTGCACATTATTCAACTGAGTTATCACTTAATAATATCGATACATCTAGGAAAAACATTTGGCGCGACCTGAATTATTATTGGCATAATTGTATACATTCTACCGGCGCTTTGTGGGATAAGCCATAATCTTGCGGTTACGTGAACGGAACAGTGAGTTGGATCGCTGCCCAGACTTCCCCGCACACTGCTGGCCAGCATTCCGTTGCTACTTGTGTGTCATGTCGGGATCTCCGCTTTACATAATAATGTATGTTCATGAGAAATTGAGATGAATGTAAAAAATTACAAAGTCAATGAATTGCTGGATTGTTACCACTGCGCTTCTTTACAACGTGTATGTCGTTGATGACTTTTTTTTCCCTCATCCCTGGTCATGTGGTTGCTTTTCTCCCTCGCAGAAACATCCACCCCTTCCCTAACTGTCTACACTGCCCATGCAAACCACGATCACCAATATCAACGAGTGTTTTTGCATTTGTGAATGTGGACGTGTATTCGGGGATTCTGTCCCTAACTTTTTGTGTGCTAGATGTTCACAAAAAGTGTACACAAATCCATTTGAACGGCATATTTTTACCTGGAAAAGGACGCGTTAAAAGACATACACTTGGTGCATGCATGTCCAAACTGCTTTTTGTGCGGAAATTTATTTTGCAGGTTTGGGGGAGGATTTGTTTTTCGCTGCAGATCAGCAGTACCGATGACGTCACGGAGATCGGACCATTCCTGACTCAAGCAACGTATAACAAACTCAGCATGTCACATTCTTAATGATTCAAATTCATATCAAACGAATTAAATAGAAATCAACCTTGTTGCCATTCAAATAAACCCTGGAGCACCGCGGCGCTGACGGATAACTGTATTTTGGCGCCAAACAATTTTGCCTTGGCGCCAATCGACCTCCTTGTGGTGGCGGATAGGGACATCGGTTTGGGGCTGTGCCTGGGTTAGCGGGAACTCGGCCCCGACGGCAGTTGCTTTCCCCTTTAAAAGTAGCGGGAAAGTTGAGGAGAAGTGGGTCACAGCAGAGAAGGGTCCTTGGTTACAGTGAGAGAGATAGGGAGAGAGAGAGAGAGATTTCAAAATGGATAGAATAGTCAAACTAATTGAAAGCGATATGCACTATTGTTAGAATGACGGAACCCACCATCACATGAAAGTCGTTCTGCCATAATAATCATGTGTCCCGTTTTCGCTTGATTTCAGCATTTCTAATAACAACTTCCACTGCCTGTAATAAATGATGATTATTAAACATGTTTGTGTATATCACACAGACGTGATTGCAAGCCTCGGTGCGCTTAACCGAACTGAGTTGGTTAGGTATTGAAATGGTGCACTTTGTCCGGAGCTATGATATTTGAAAAGAGCGAAAGATATGTTTCAAATTACTTCTTAGCTGTTTGTTGGTTTCCAAGCTTCTGAGGTAATTCGCCAAGCCCTATCGCTTTCATGCGACTCCTTCGCGCGTGGTCCTGGAATCAAATGAGTACGCCACAGTGTATCACGATAAATCGTAACTTCCTTACATTGCCACACATTAATTGGTCGTTTTGACATTTTGAATAACATTGATTGAATCATGCAGACCATGCTGATTGAGTGTAATGAGTGGTTTGTCGTATTCGTGACATTGTTGGTGTGAAATTGTGCATTTTTAAATGAATGATGTGAACAAAAGTGCATTTTCGTGATTTGTGTTAGCTACTACACGCGTGACAAAAACGGGTTTCTGAACTTTCAAGCACCATTTGTTGCATCGCCCTTCACCTGCTTGTCGTTTTTCGGCTCGATGTTAAAATAATGATTTGGATTGAGTGTTTGCTGAAGTTCAAAAGTGCATATGAATTGGATCTGAACCGAGATCTCCAGTCACAGTTAGTTCGCAACCACTCTACCACGACTCTTCCAGACGTTATCGATGGGGTTGCAGTCGGGAGGATCTTTCAGGCCATTCCATACACTCGATCACCTGTTCGTCCAGAGACAGGAACCTCTTTGGAGGAGTTCATACGCATATTGAGGTGGGTCTAGGCCAACCTGGCCCAACGTCGCTTTTAAACTTTACTCAATATTATGCTGAAGATGTGTCGCGAGGTGATCGAAGTAGATGGTGGACCTATCAATTATTGAATACTTCATTCATTGTGATGTTAATTCATTATTATCCAGAAAAACATAAAGTGACATGCACTACATAGTGAGTGCACGTTCAATAATACGTGTGATGCTATATTCGTGACATGTTTTGCCATAAATTGCATGATTTTACACCAACAATACCACTTCTTTTCGTAAAAAAACCCCCAACCTATCCATTAGCATTTCAATGATCCAAATCGGTACTTATCTGTTTGGTTTAGTCTGTGATTATGTATGCTGACGAGACCGCTTTAACTGTGAGTGGAAATAACGTCACTGATGTTGAGCGTAAATTAATGGGCGACCCCGAAAAGGGTCGTGACGTCATCATGGACATGGTGAAATCAAACTCGCCTCGTCCTTAAATTTAAAACAACGACAGCACACTAATAGCGTTTATTGGCTCACGTGCCAGCGAGCCTTTTAACATTGTAGTAAGTGTAGTTGGATTAAGAACAGTCAATTCCACTTAAATGTTGCGGTGTTTTGACATTATGAAAATATTTATCCGTGCCCCCCCCCCCACCACACACACACACACACACACACACACACACACACACACACACACACACACACACACACAACTTTCCTCGACCTGAAACTCCCATGTTGTAATACGGTGGCCAACCCTCCACGGTACAAGGGGACATAAGTTTAATTGTTCATATGACTTTTTGTTTGTGTGTAAGCAGAAATATCGAAGAACCCGTTTATTGGAAGTTTCGTCCCCATTCTTAAGCATGAAATAAATAACATAAATAACATATTGGCAGGGTTCCAAGGTTTGGGTTGAATATGGCTTGATTATTTTTTTTGTGTGTAAACATTATTACTTAAAGAGTGATAAATCAGGTAGCTCCATAAAATAAAGCTAGATGTATATTAGAATCGAGCGTGGCATACTCAGTGCATGCAGATAAACGCCAATCCCAACCCAATACCACTGTCTTATATATCTGTATAAACGTCTCATGGCTAAAATCCCATCCAGCGATGAGACGAGCCGAGTCAACAGTATAACCACATGTTGTATAATACATATTTATTTGATATTATTATTCCGCGCACCGTATAATTCGTAGAAGAGCGCTATTGTTCTCCCGTTTGCATTGTTTGTTATCCAATCAATGGAAGAAGACAATCAAAGCCGTATTCTGTGAAGGGCACCTTAGCAGAACGAAATGAGTGTGTACATTATCAAATTATCAGATATGATAACATGTGTGTTATGTGAGAAACAAAGAAGACCGTGGAGTGGTTCGCTGAAAGTCGCGGTATCTACTTGGTCATATCCCACTTAACTGTGCAGCAAGCCCGGATTCGTTTCATCACCACCGTGATGTGGCGGCCACCGTGGCTTATCATTACGAACAACTTGCGTGAGCTGCGCGCGTCATTAATAAAGGGCGATGGGGGGTGTCACAATAGAATTAGGAGTTTTGTCAGATGTAGGCAAAGCAGGGTAGAGATCAGTGAAAGTTTGACGAAAATCAGACAAAGAAGGTATGATATGTAGCTCCTTAACACATAACATTATGTGATGTCATAGGTGAGATTATGATAGATCGTATCTATGATGTTAAAAAAACATATTCCCTTCGAACTCATGCAGAAATGTGTCAAGGACACAAATATATTCAGAATTACAGGATCAACAAAATTGGAATTGTGTTATTCTAAAAAAAAACCGCTGATTGTAGTGTTGTTTTCGAAAAAAAAATATGATAACTATGATGACATTGGTAATTTGCACGAACCAAAAAAAAAAAGCCGTGCTGAACTCCAAGATCAAAGCATGGTGCCGACACTTCATGTTGCAGATTTACAATAACAAATACTCTTCTGATTTTTTTTTTACACATTTACCAATCTGTTTCTCAAATTTGTCTGCGTTTATTGACAATAAGCTTTAAATCTCTCATTATAGATTAACTATTATCCCATGTTATTCTAGCCTGGTTTAGAGGCTGCTGGGCGTTTCTAAAACAAACTATTCACATATGGGTCTGGCTGCAGTAGACTAACCATCTTGGATTTCTCCTCCAGACGGACTGAGGCCAGAGCAGAACGAGACAGTGGCTAGTCTTAAATCACTAGACTCTATTTGTGGGTTGGAATTAGAAATGCCCAACCACCTAGAAGCCAGGTTAATATTAATCCCATGACAGCCTTTGAGACTGAGGAGGGTTAAAGATAAGGGGTAGGTAAAGACAGTGGGAAGGATATCTAACCTCTCACCAAATGCGTCTAGAGACTTCAGAGAGTGTCTATTATGGGCTATAACTGGATATGAGGCTGACTATTTATACCAGTTTTGACATAAAAGATCCCCGGTAATTCGACAGAGCGAGCTGTTTGTAAAATGTCGCCTTTGTTTCGCACCATTCATAACGGAAACCTGCGCCACGATCTCGGGCCATCTGTTGGTAGATTTCAAATGTCAACGCCCGACAACGGCTCCAACTTCATTGATTACGTGCCGCAATCATATCTTTTAATCGCGATGATACCGAAGATATGCATTACACTATTTCGAGAAAATTCTTTCACGTTAAAATATGGTAGATATCGGTTCTGCAGAATGTAGGTCAAATGCACTAAACGTTCTCAAGCCAGATTTGGGGATTGTCAGTAATTCCCTTTAGTTTTTGATAGAGTGAACTACCCCTTTAACCATCTATCTGTCATACAAAATGCTGATCTATGAGATTTATGTGTATGAATGATGAAATAATCCACACGTGACACGTTAAGGGTTAAGGGGCGAACATACTGAACATATTCGTTCCATCTGTTTGAATACGGGAGAGGTACGTGGAGTCGTGAACACCATTATGAACACTTCACAAACTACAGACAATAGATTTTTACTCACCTGTGTTTGTCGTTGTTAATTCTTTACACGCAATTGATATAAAAAATAATCGCACAACTAATGCACACACATCAAATAGAGTAGAGTTTTACCTGGTACTGTACAAGGTTTAATATCTATTGTGTTTGCAACGTTAAAAAGAATTAAGTTTAGAAACCAATGAAGAGGGACAATAGATTGAGAACCGGAGAAATAAAATATTACGTTTGATGTAGCGTACAATCTTGCAGCCTTATACTACACAATTGTGTTGATACCACGAAGTACATAAACAATATTCTGTCAGCAGTTTACACAGAATTTACCTGAATTGGACACTGACTTTTAGTGAAATTACATCATGTTTATACCAAAATAAAAATCAAATGATAAAAGCACTGATAATATCAATTATAAAACAAATGATGCTATACGCAGTTAGATTTGTTGTCAACTTAGTGAGAGGATTACGGTTATACAGCCAAATGGATGCTATATCTTATCTAACGTACATTGGAAGAAGAAGCTTCGCCTTAAATGAGGACTGCAAAATTAAGCATTTGTCTTTTATTATTTGAATCCAACCTCTACTATATTTAAGTTCATATTCATATATAAAAAAAAATGAGAGTTAATTTGTGGTTCGTGTGGTTCATGAAAAGTTTAGTAGTTCATGCTACCTTTTAGCAACAACAAACAAGAGGTAGAAAGTCTGGATATTCCTCTTTTATTTTACATTTCACACTAACACAGAGTAACAATTTCAAACTAGTGACAGAGCTGCAGACAGTTTTATGTTTATGATGTTTTTTTTCAAGATAAAGAGAGGAATATAATTTAGGGCTGGGTCATATGATGTCATTTGGAATCTGAGAGCGGAATGTCATGTCGAATGTGATGCTTGTGACATTCTACTATTCTAGTATACGTGACTAAAATTATAGCAATATAATCACTAGATAGCACAACCTATGATAACAAACATATCTATTTTGTGCATTGAAGAAGTACACTTAGTACGGAAGGGCGTCGAAGTATAGAAATTGGTGCAAGCTGGTGACACATCCCCAACTGAAGTTTTTTCCCAAAAAATTCCAATCAAATGATTTGGGAAAAAATCATACGAACTCCACCCACAAAGGCAAAACGACCATTATGATAGAGGAAAGAATAACAATATGTTAGATATGCCTTTCCGTCGGTTCGTGTCTCTTGTGGCTCTATTTCCACTCATTATATCGAAGGGTATGCCGTTTGCTCTTCATAATCATATGTCGGCCGGGACTACGAATGGGCGCGTGGGTGGTAGGCCCTCCCCCTCTCTCTTTCTCTCTCCCTCTTTTTTATTTCTCACTCCCCGCTCTTTCTGCTTCTCTCGCCTGGACTGGGAAAATATTTGGAATTGTTGCCATGACGACTATGACGCAGACAGCTCTGAATTCCTGGAAACTCGTCACTGCGGCATTCGACGGGAATTAGAATGTGATGGTGGTCGTCAAGCGAGACAAGTCA
This sequence comes from Arbacia lixula, assembly GCA_963669155.1. Lineage (NCBI taxonomy): Eukaryota > Metazoa > Echinodermata > Echinoidea > Arbacioida > Arbaciidae > Arbacia > Arbacia lixula. The sequence continues at coordinate 7,503,396 of OZ022579.1, forward strand.
AGCTTCTTCCTCTCTTCTCCTCCTCCTCCTCCTCCTCCTTTCTCTTTCCTCCCAGACTCCTCACCTTCCCAATGTCGGGCCGTACGTGCAGCTTGTTATCGTAATGCCGAGTCTTCCATAACGAGTCCATTTATTATATACTGTATAAGTAGACAGACAGACGCGTGCATTCGATATGACTCTGTATGTATTCAACTATATTCGATTTAGTACATATATAAATAGCTCATTCTAGAGAAACTCTATGCATCATTGATATTGTGGCATGTGTAGTGATTATCGTAACATAATCATATGTGTAAACAATTATATAAACACAACCTCCTATGTATATATATATATATATATATATATATAAACATATATATATTCGAAACTTTGTATAGATTATTATCTAAACATGATTTCTGACACAACTGGTGATATTATTGTATGATGATGTTGTTGCAAATACATGAATTCCCCACCGTTCCACTGAGAATGACTACAATATATATCATGTGTCACTGTCGATGTTTCCGTTGAATCTATAAAAATGCCTAATGCGTTCTCTTCAAGTGCTTTACTATTATTCTTTTTGATGCATTTTCCATAACATGATTGATTTATCCATCTTAGCCTTTTCAGTTCTTCATAGTGCACTTAAATAACTCAGTATGACTCAGATTTAAAGTTTTACACGTACTCATAATATACTTTTAGACGATCATTTTATAAATACATTTAAAAAAAGACAACGAAAATGACTGTCAGCTCACTGTAAAGTTTGCCTGTACAAAATAACAACAAGGATTATGTCACAAATTAGAAAATTTTTGTGATGGGAAAGCAAAAATATGTTTTTAACTTTTAATTTACCACCGATCGTTGATAAAAAGCAACTGAGAATCGTTTGCCATCTAGTTTTACATGTATGATATCATTAACTAACATCTGCCTGAAAAATACGATGCAGATGAAACAGTGTGTTCATGTGGAATTAACCATGTTAAGTTGTATATAATTCAATCACTCAAATTGCAATAATGAAATGCAATGCTCTGGTACTATACACACGATACACGTTCCTATTTCAACTCCTTAAAAACAACTTGTTTTCCTTGTAATATGTTTTCTATGATATGTTCTGATAAGTGTTGTTCATTCTACCTTGTTTACATTCAAGCTCCATTGTATTAGGTGTAAAATCAATTATGACTCATATTGTAAGTTTTAAACATACTGCATTTATGTTCTTATATCACATTTTGCAACAGGTTCCTATTCTGAACTATATCAGACTGTTATCGTGGTTAGACATGTCTGGTAGTAGACTCGCATAGGCAACAAAGGTGGTTTGGACTTAATTACCAATTGAACTCTTTATGCGCTTTTGAATCGTTTTTGCACAAGTAATACCCACTAATCCCATTGACCAGTAGTAAACCTGGGGGAGTTTGGTTATCCCTTCTTGTGCTGAATCAGATTCTCAATGAACAAAGTGTAGTATCGCATTTAGCTAAAGAAGGGATCACCAGTCGTTCGTTAAGTCATCCGTAACTTACGAACAGCTTGGTGAAACGGTTACAGCTCAATATTCCGAACGTTCGTTTATTCCGAAGGTTCGTAACTCCGAAACACGTAAATTGCCTACACCTCGATTCTCGTTAGCCCGTAAACGAAAAAGGGTTCGTTAGTCCGAGCATGGATCCGAGCATTTGTCGCGTAACGTTCGGAATAACGAACTTTCGGAATAACGAGTGCTTCCCATGCAGTAAAACACCCCCTGGCAGGTAAAGGGTAAAAACACGAGGTATTTCCCATTGTTACGTGTACTTGTCCAACCTACATGTGTCCTGCCGGGGTATTTAAAGGGATAGGCCACCCTGAAATTAAGTTGGTTTTAAAAAACATCAAGAAACAGCAAAGAAACATAATTGAAGATTTGACGAAAATCCGCCAAAGGATACGAAAGTTATGACCTTTTAACATTTTGATTTAGTGTCGTAATGTGCAAGGTACTCTATTGTGGGCTATATGATTCCATAAATTGCTCTTTCGTTTTTTATTAAGATTTTACTTTCATAGAGGTACATGTATGTGTGGCACGTCTTTCTAATTATGTATCAAATGCAGAGGTAAAATGATGCATATCCTTTTGAGAAAATCGACATTTAAAAAAAAATAGCACACAACGCATGGGAGAGCATCTCGCTCGTGACGTCACAAACACAATACAATCGTAACTTTCTTATCCTTAGACGGATTCTCGTCAAACCTGAACTTATATGTTTCTGTCATATATGTGCTTTTATTAAAGGGCATATACTGTACTGGGAAAACAAAAAAAAAGCCTTCAAAAGTTGAGCGTGTGCAATCTTCTTGCCAACGATTTTAAATTCATGTCCATCTTAGAGCCTTGCTGAAAGTTATTTGCCCTCATATGATCCACATTTAGAATAATTAGTGATTAAATCACAAATCCTCAATTTGTTCGGCCCGAACATTAGGAGGAACTGTGATTAAATCACTAATCTCTCCAAATGTGGATCATTTGAGGGCAAATAATTTTCAGCAGGGCTCTAAAATGGACAATACATGAATTTAAGACCGTTGGCAAGAAGATTGCTAATGATCACCATTTGGAGGCTTTTTTGTCTTCCCAGTACAGTATATGCCCTTTAAAACCAACTCAATTTCAGCGTGGACTATCGCTTTAAAGATGGCCCGTTCCCTTTACAAACATCTGCAAACTTCATGAAAGTTTGCGCATATTTAGCACGTACATACCAACTGTGAAATTTTATGTCAGAGGTACTATAACTCCCGTAGAATAAATTAAAATCTAACTAGTTTTTACTGAGATTTGACTATTTTCGTGGTACGAAAAAAAAGAAAGCTCGATCAATTATCGAAGATTATTTCCTCAAAACCGAATATTACGCTTTGTCGATTCCAGGGAAAGGTTATATCGCCACACTCTCTCAAATGATGACAAAGTCAGGAAACTTCCAGAATTAGGTCTGCAAAAGGGACGGGCTACATTTCTTGAACAAACAGCGGATCAGATTCCCTGCCTTTATTTCTCACTTCTTGGAACCCGTTGCGTAACATGCTATTTGTCAGTGTCACTTCCACGCTTGTACACGCGCACTTAATTCCGACTCGACCGTGATTAAATACTTAATATCATCCCGAGTTTCTGCTCGCGTACTATGCATGCGGGCGTAACGCGAAACGAAAATGAAAAAAAAAGACATTACAGAGGATAAAGGAGAAAGACAAGGAAAAAAAGGCGGATAGAAAAAAATCCGCAATGACCAGCAGAAAAAGACAGAATGGGATGTGAAGATATAATGCTTGGTGTGACATTCCGAGCAAAACCGCCGCCATGTTTGTGTCATCGTTTCTGCAAACACCGTCTGGTGCTAGTCTTTGTTCTTCTGTCTCAAGTGAGCTCCCACGTGACGTCATTCAACATTGTATGTCCCACGGCATGTGTGTATGTACGGTATAGGCCTCGTTGTGCACGTGCGCGAAGCGTGTAGCTCTGTAGAGTTGGTACGGCCACTCCTGTAATTGAGTCATCATTCTGTTTGACATGTACAATATAGGATATTAACAGTACCTCTATTCTCGTACTTTCGGTTTTGCCCCCCCCCCCAAAAAAAAAAAAAACACACAAGCACGCGCGCACATCCCCCCTCTCTCTCTTGTCTTATTTATTTTGTCTTTTGCCCCCCCCCCCCCCCCACCCCCAATCCCCACAACCCTCTCTCATTCTCTGTGTTTTAATCTTTCTCTCTTTCTCTCTCTCTCTCTCTCTCTCTCTCTCTCCCCCTTTTTTTCCTTATTTTCGTTGGGGGGGGGGGGGGGGGGGGTTAAACCTTCCTCTCTTCTCTTCCTTTTCGCTCAGTCTTCATGTGTGTGCCCCCCCCCCCCCCACCCCATCCCCACACATACACACATAATCTTGAGTTTATGTCTATTTCGTTGTGATAGTTTTGTTCTCGATTCTTTTTCATAGACTTTCCACAGAAGCAGTGCAATTCCGCGTAGGACGTTTTCTGTTCTTTCTGAAAGTTATTTCAGGTTATGGAAACTTTTGCTTCGTTCCTCTTCTCACTGTCTTTTTATCTGCCTACCGGTATGGTCATGTTGGCACCCTCCTATGTCACATGTTTCCTTTCCTTCCCTCGTACCTCTTTCTTCCATGTTCGGCCTTTCTTTCAATGCTGTCTTTTTTCTTCCATTCTGCCTTTCTCCATGAATTCGTTCCTTTCCCATGAACTCTACCTCTTTCTTTGTTCCATTCTTTTTAATTGTTCGTTTTTCTTTTATTTTCTGTTTTATACATTTACTCTTATTTCTATTCTTCCTCTTTCTTTGTTCCCTTCTTTATTTGTTTTCTTTATACTTACTTTATTACCTCCATTCTTCTTCTTCCTCCTCCTTTGTTTCTTTCCTCTCTTTTTATTCTCTCTTCTAAACTTTCTATTCTTGTTTCGTTCTTTATTTTCTTGTGTATTCCCCCCCCCCCTTTCCCCTTCTCACCCCCATTTTTTCCGGTGGATCGTCCGCACCATAGGTCGCCCCCGCATTTGCGGTGATCAAAAGCCTCTAAGGGGTCACGAGGTCGTGTTGTCTGACAAAATTACGCGATGGTTTCTTTTTCTGAATCGTGACGAACTGATTGTATTATTGACCGTTTTGTTTGTTTCAGCTATTGCGGTGTGACCATGTCACTGTGTTGACATCAGATTCATTGAATTGCGATTTCATTGCATAAATAAACGGAAATGTAAACTGACATTTGCCTTAAATTTTCATTCCACTAATTGCGCTAAAGTCATAATATCAAAGCATTGCTTTCTTTTTCAACCGCACACAGTCATTGAAAATAGAATTTAAGATATTGATATTATTACTTAGAGGGGAAAGAGGGTAATATCCCTTAACCTCCTGTTTTGTCAAAATACTGAATTCGTTCACAATATTAAAATCCCACTTACAAACAACAAAAAAGTTCTACCTCCATTCCATCCCATTTATTTTCGGTTTAAAACACCGAAAACTAAAGCTGAAAATAGTCTTGTGTAAGTGTTATAAAATATAAAAATTCACCTCTCCTTTTCACTTTTCACTTTCCTTTCCTTTCTTCACCCCATAAGTGGGCCAATTATCCGAAAGAATACAACCACATGGTGTTACCGAAAGTTTTGCTATTTTCTAAATAGTATTTATTAACAAAAAAGTTGTTCAAGTTAGGGATTTTGAAGATGTGAGATTTACGAGTTAAATTTTCACCATGATATTGTGGTGGAAGCTGTGATGTTATGAGAAAGCAACAATTTGTATTGTAATTATTTGTTGAGTTTAATGAAGAAAAAATCATGAGTATGCAATAATCGTATTATTCGTTACTTACTCCTTCCTCAAATAGCATATGCGCTTTGCATTGCATTATTCAATCCTAAGTATTGTTTCGCAATTACGAGAAAACTAATTATCGTCGCCTTCAATGTGTGTAGATATTGGTAACTAAATACCAGATTTGTCAAAGCAGATGCTACCTGCTATTGTGTTTCCAAACGAAACCATAGCTTCTGTGAATGTGAAAAATTGCAATCATAATTCAACTGCAAACGGATGCAAATGATACTGTTTCAATATCAATGTCGTAATTAAGATATGAGCAACGATTTTTGTTCCTAGCAATATCATTATCAATCATGATATACGGATGTGCGCCAACATGAAAATGAGAACAATACTAATACTATATGAAAAAACGGGTATACAGAATATATCCAGTTTCCTATGGGATTCCCACTCGAGCTTCCGGTCGATTGTAAACTGGATAAGCAAAGAGAGAGATGGTCTATGAATGTGTGTCTTCGTATGTGTGAGTACGTGTGTGTGTGTGTGTGTGTGTGTGTGTGTGTGTGTGTGTGTGTGTGTGTGAAAGAGAGAGAGAGGGGGGGGGGGCAGGGAGAGAAAGAAAGAAAGGGAGAGAGAGAGAGAGAGAGAGAGAGAGAGAGAGATCAGGGATTGGGTCGTGGAAAAGAGTTGAGAGATCAGAAATACAATAAGTTGCCTTTATCAAATTTAAACCATATCATGAAAAGTTATAAAGAAAAACAACAAGCAACTGGAAAGAAAGAAATCTATGAATATCTTATTGACACGAAGACGACAATGTCCAAATTGTCATCTTAGTCATGAGAATGAAAATAGATACGAGAAGAAGATGGGGAGAGAGAAAGGAGAGATAGTGTGTGCGTGTGAGATGCACATTACAGAGATCACAGCGCAAATTCGAAAGAAAGAACGATCGATTGAAATCATGCCATACCACTCTCTAGAAATCCGAATAGACGGGGGATACCCTCTCCAGATGACGTCATGCTCGGATGAATCAGACTCTGGACCTGAGGAGTGAAGTCCTCGCTATTACTGCGTCATTGCGGTTAGCATTCCTTCACGCCCTGTCTCCCACGCGCGCACCGAGGCGGTGGCATGGTGGGAGCATCGTGGGAGCCACTGGTTGTGGCCTTGCAGCTATTGGTATTAGTTTTACGCCACCGTGTGTCAGATGAACTATAGATGTAGGAGATTTCTGTTTACTCGTTTGAATATGAACCAATAGCGCATAAAGAGACATCGTGGTTATCTAAAGTGATATCGCATAATTAGCAATTGGTCTACTTTATCCCGATCTGTTTTCTTCTTGGACTATCATTTTAGAGGAGGGGGGGGGGGGGGGGGGGGGATTGGGGAGACGTTACCCCAGCCTCCAAGCCAAGCTATTAAAGCCGAAGGAAATAGACCTGATTCGGGTAATGTACCGTGTTCATTTGCGTTGCATTTTTGGTCACATCGCAGTTCCCAGACGGCCTTAATGACATCATCGTCTCGATGTTCGAGGCGAGGCGCACTTTTCAGGGAATTTTGAGAATCGCGTAGTCACACGAAACGAAACAAACATCGTTCTCACAATACCATTATGACGTCATGGCGATGGTGCTGCTGCGGTTGTTGATGGCATGGTTGATGATGAGGAGGAGGAGAAGGACATGGACATAGACGAAAGTGACAACGCTGAACATTAAACATTGGCGATGATATTAAGCGACGAAAACAAAGATGACGACGATGATCATGATTTTGATTTTGACAAAAAACACGTAGTTCCTATAATAGTGTACTGTAGTCTTAATAGCAATTTGGTATCATAATCCAAGCCAGAGTTTATGTGCATGATTGAATGCGTATGTTCACAGTACAGGACCACAGGACTGAC